>OX456523.1:148893308-149340308 GCA_949748255.1 Eustalomyia histrio
AAGACATTTTGTTACTTTGGGGACTGTCCTTAAACTTTTTGTTATTCTACTGTTTACACTGAGGACATTTTACTGGATTCAGCGCATATTATAGGGACTTTTTTGCCTGTATATACAGATGTCTTCAAAGTATGTGCAATGAATATATATATATATATATATGTGCACGGCGCATGTTGCGGGGACGGTTTTTCGTTCTACAAGTTACTATGAAGACATTTTGTTACTTTGGGGACTGTCCTTAAACTTTTCGTCATTCTACTGTTTACACTGAAGACATTTTACTGGATACAGTGCATATTATAGGGACTTTTTTGGCTGTATATACAGATGTCTTCAAAGTATGCATAATGAATATATATATATATATATATATATATATATATATATATATATATATACATATATATATATGTGCACAGCACATGCTGCGGGGACGGTTTTTCGTTCCACAAGTTACTATGAAGACATTTTGTTACTTTGGGGACTGTCCTTAAACTTTTTGTTATTCTACTGTTTACATTGAAGACATTTTACTGGATTCAGCTCATATTATAGGGACTTTTTTGGCTGTATATACAGATGTCTTCAAAGTATGCGCAATGAATATATATATATATATATTCATTATGCATACTTTGAAGACATCTGTATATACAGCCAAAAAAGTCCCTATAAAATGCGCTGTGTTGAGTAAAATGTCTTCAGAGTAAACACTAGAATAACGAAAAGTTTAAGGACAGTCCCCAAAGTAACAAAATGTCTTCATAGTATCTTTTGGAACGAAAACCCGTCCCCGCAACATGCGCTATGCACATATATATATATATATATATATATATATATATATATATATATATATATATATATGTATATGCATTGCACATACTTTGAAGACATATGTATATACAGCCAAAAAAGTCCCTATAATATGCGCTGTATCCAGTAAACTGTCTTTAGTGTATACAGTAGATTAATTAAAAGTTTAAGGACGGTCCTCAAAGTAACAAAATGTCTTTAAAGTAACTTGTGGAACGAAAAACCGTCCCCGCAACATGAGCTGTGCACATATATATATATATATATATATATATATATATATATATATATATATATATATATATATATGCATTGCCCATACTTTGAAGACATCTGTATATACAGCCAAAAGTCCCTATAAAATGCGCTGTGTCCAGTAAAATGTCTTCAGAGTAAACACTAGAATAACGAAAAGTTTAAGGACAGTCCCCAAAGTAACAAAATGTCTTCATAGTAACTTGTGGAACAAAAACCCGTCCCCGCAACATGTGCTGTGCACATATATATATATATATATATATATATATATATATTCATTGCACACACTTTGAAGACATCTGTATATACAGCCAAAAAAGTCCCTATAAAATGCGCTGTGTCCAGTAAAATGTCTTCAGAGTAAACACTAGAATAACGAAAAGCATATATATATATATATATATATATATACGGTATATACAGATGTCTTCAAAGTATGTGAAATGTATATAAAGGGTGTCCCAAGAAGAACGCAATTTTTAAATTTTAAATAAAACACAGATATTTAAAAAAAAATCGTGAAACTTTATTATATCGTAAAGTAGACAGAATGAGGTTATGTATGGAACAATATATCGTGCAGATGGCCGCCGCGGCTTTGCTGGCATGCACGCGATCTTTTAATGAAATTTTCAATGACCGTTTTGCATGAATGCTGCGGTATTTCATTAATGCGGCGTCCAATTTCCTCTTTTAAGGCTTGAGTCGTCGTCGGCTTATTCGCGTAAACCATCGACTTCAAAAAACCCCAAAGAAAAAAATCTAATGGTGTTAAATCGCACGATCTAGGCGGCCAATTCTGACCTCCAAAACGCGAAATAACACGACCGGGAAATGACTGATGCAGCAATTGAATTGTTTCTCTGGCTGTATGACATGTGGCGCCGTCTTGTTGGAACCACATGCCCTCCACATTCATTTCTTCAATTCTAGGCAAGAAAAAACTGGTTATCATTTCACGATACCGAATACCATTGACTGTTTGAGCTTGACCTGCCTCATTTTCATAAAAAAAATGTCCAATGATTCCTCCAGCCCAAAAACCACACCACACAGTGACACGTTGAGGATGCATTTGCTTCTCGTGAATCACTCGAGGATTTTCCTCACCCCAAATGCGACAATTCTGCCTATTAACGAAGCCATCAAGATGAAAATGGGCCTCGTCACTGAAGATGATTTTATCGGCAAAATCAGCATTTTCATGTTGTCTCTCCAATACCCAATTAACGAACTCCCTTCGCTGTCCATGGTCAGCTGGCTTCAGTTCCTGAGTCAATTGAACTTTGTATGCATGAAGATGCAAATTTTTCGTCAAAATTCGCTGCAAAGTGGATTTGGAGACACCAATTTGCTGAGCTCGGTGTCGAATTGAGGTGGATGGAGTTTGAGCGACATCATCACGTACAGCTGCGACATTTTCGGTCGATCGACCTGGTCGATGGCGCTTTGTTGTCTTTACATTACTAACAGACCTAGTTTCGGCAAATTTGTCCATTAATCTCTTTACAGTTGACTCTTTTGGAGCATTATTGTGACCCGAAATTGATCGCAATTTGCGAACTGTAGCCGCAAAACTTTCACCATTTTGGTAAAACAATTTCACAATGAGAATGCGTTGTTCATTCGTGTAGCGCTCCATTTTTACTAACCTCGTACCTTCTACTAGCAAACAATAACAATTGTTCAAATGTCAAACAATGACACTTCGAATGTTGCCAGATTTAAAAATTGCGTTCTTCTTGGGACACCCTTTATATATATATATATATATGCATTTCGCATGCTTTGAAGACATCTGAATATAAAGCCAAAAAAGACCCCGTAATATGAGCTGTATCCAGTAAAATGTCTTCAGTGTAAACAGTAGAACAACGAAAAGTTTAAGGACAGTCCCCAAAGTAACAAAATGTCTTCATAGTAACTTGTGGAACGAAAACCCGTCCCCGCAACATGCGCTATGCATATATATATATATATATATATATATATATATATATATATATATATATATATATATATATATATATATATGTGCATAGCGCATGTTGCGGGGACGGGTTTTCGTTCCACAAGTTACTATGAAGACATTTTGTTACTTTGGGGACTGTCCTTAAACTTTTCGTTGTTCTACTGTTTACACTGAAGACATTTTACTGGATACAGCGCATATTATAGGGACTTTTTTGGCTGTATATACAGATGTCTTCAAAGTATGCATAATGAATATATATATATATATATATATATGTGCACAGCAAATGTTGCGGGACGGTTTTTCGTTCCACAAGTTACTATAAAGACATTTTGTTACTTTGGGGACTGTCCTTAAACATTTCGTTATTCTACTGTATGGGCAATGAATATATATATATATATACATATATATATATATTAGGGCGGGTATTCTATGGGTTATTCTATGAAAATTTGCCGAAGGAACCATACCTCTATCGTTAAAATCGAGTCCCCTACTTTTTGTTGGTAGATTTTTTCCCAAATTGACGTTCGTATGAAATATTACCTACACGTTCACATCCATAACTCAAAAACTAATCGCCAGTAGGCGCGTTGGAAAGGTGAGCTCATTTTGATAAATTTACAAAAAAAATCTCCAACATTGGTCCAACGGTTCAAAAGTTACGGGCATTTTTGTCCAAATTTTGGAGCCTTTTTCCATTTTTTTCATGATTTTGTCCAAGAATATTACTTTCATGGCCATTTTTTGGCTCAATCCATTATTTAATTCAATTTACAATTCAAAGCGAAGAGTTTAAGCCCAAATTTATCGAATTCGGTTGATTAATTCATGCGATATTGCTAAAACAAAATAACACATAAAACCAACTTTTTGGTTTTTTTTTTCTTTTTTATTTTTGCTCTTTTTTGTGTTTGCATACGATTTATAAAGAATAATTCTTCGCTGAAGTCATTTTGACAACAACAAATACACAGCAATTCTAATTGGACGAAACAATCAGCTGTAGTTGGCGGGGTGGGGATTCCAGTGTATGCTAGTTTTGTTGGAGCGTCATTTCAGTGAAGTGTTACTTGAAATAACTAACAAATAATCAAACTATTTTGAAATTTAGAAAAGATTTAAAGGTAAGTGTAAAAACATTGCTAACTATTATAGTTAATAGTTATATTATTATTCTATGAAAAACATATATAATTCTTTTAGTGACGGTTTAAAAAATGGATTCAGAGCCTGGTTCATCGCAAAATCCAACAGATACCCAACGCAGTAGTTTGCAACATTTGGTCTCTCATGATGTTTTTTCTTTTGGCGTGGGCTGTGAATTACCTGATATTAATCTGTCAACTAAACGAGATATATTGAAGTACTATTTTTTCTTGGCCGAACGTTCAAAAGCCCAAAGCAAAATGTTTTCGTATAAAAGATTTACTCCCCAAGTAGCAGACAGATTGTTAGAAATTTGGAATCAACTTAATATTGAACTTATACTCAAAGGTAGCATCATTAGAAAATTGAATAATTTGCTTGACGCATATAGTAATGCAGATAAACAACGAGTAAAACGCGCAACAGAATTCAAAAAATTCGTAGAATCAACAAACCAATTATTCAACATTGGAAAATGTAAATACAACTTCAAAGAAAACGACTGCTCATGTGGATCTATCCCAGAAAACTTAGAAGATTTCATGCGCGATCAATATAATGACAGAATACAAACGATACCGGAACACGATAGTGGAAGTGAAGAGACGATACCAACGACTATACCAACAATCCCAGTGAGCAACGATCCTACATACGAACCACATTATGACGAAATGGAAGTTGATGTGAGAGGAGGTTCAGAATTAGTTCTACCACCACATACATACACTCCCAGATACAATACTAAAAACTATGAAATGATGTGTGACAGATTTGGTGTGCATGATAGAATGGGATCAGCATTGGCAACAGCTCTGATGGAAGACCTGGGCGTAAAAGATGCTCATGGCAATCTTGTCATCATGGATAAAAGTAAACTTCGTAGAGAAAGAGAAAAATGGAGACAAGACGCACTTCGTAAGCGGTATGATGGCTCGAATTTGATATCATTTTCATTCGACGGCAGGAAAAATGATGCTCTAACTGTAGAAAAAATTGATGAGAAGTTGCATCCAAGGATGGTTAAAGAACCTCATCTAGTTGTTTTGAGGGAACCAAATTCTCAATTGATAGGCTACACAAAACTAGAAAGTGAAACTGCGGCAAGCAAAGTCAACAAATTGATCGAATTCTTCCAAGAAAAACAATTGTCTCTCATTAATTGCCATATGCGCTGATGGTGAACCAACAAATACTGGCGTACATGGTGGAATTTTGCGACTATTCGAAACAGTTAAAGAGACAGTTAAAGAGAGACAGTTAAAGAGACCACTGCACTGGTTTGTGTGTCTTCTGCACTTTAACGAGCTTCCGTTTAGACATTTGTTTGACACTTTAGACAAATCAACCACCACTGGACCACGATCAACTACCGGAAAGTTGAGCTCAAAAATTGCTGATTGTGAAAATCTTCCGGTATGTAATTTTTATAGCTAATTCTTTACCATTTTTTATTCTATTTTTTAGCTTTTATGTTTTCTTTTCAGGTGGTAACCGATTTTGAGGAAATCGCTTTGGAAAATATGCCTCCTGGTGATTTAAATCCAGAAGAATTATCTACTGATTCGAGGTACTTGATGTTAATGGCCAATGCAATTTCTAATGGTGTGATTCCTGCGGATTTATCTCACATAAAACCAGGGCCAATTGCACATTCTCGTTGGCTGACCAAAGCCAATAGATTATTACGGTTGTATGTGACAACTAATAATCCAACTGAAAATTTAAAAATTCTGGCTAACTATATAATAAAAGTATACACGCCAATGTATTTCAATGTTTAGTATTATAGCTCTGCCGCATACGGTAGTGCATTACTTTTTAAATTTATTACTTGGACACGATTTTTACCACGGAATTTACTTGGAGTTGTAAATACAGTAATTCAAGATAATCCATATTTTGCACACTCAGAAAATATCTTGCTATCTATGTTGTTTGATGATAGAATGGAAAAACGAAACATTGCTATAAAGAAGATTTTACATTACCGAAGAGATATTGTCGACCCAACGGAACTTAGAGTTTATAAAAAATCTCTTATAAACTTTAATTGTACGGAATATACAAATATGATTGATTTAAATGACGATACCATTTTATTCGAACCACCGTTTACGCAAAGTTATTCGTATGAACATTTGGAGGGATATTTAAATTACGAAGTGCCACCGTTCGATGATCCACAAATTCCTTTACACATTCAAGGAACGGAAAGACATGTCCAATTGCTGGCTGCCACTGCTAAACGAGTTGCAGGAAAGAATGTAGAAGGCGCTATGGCGACGACATTAGAGAGCCGTACGAAAACACCCAGACTTGAAAGCAAACAAGACTTTCAGAAAAAATAATGTTTTTTTTCCACATTTTGTCTTTTACTACACTCAAATTGAATATTTTTTTTGATAATAGGTTGATAGATACTTTATTATCTCTTAATTTGAATTTTTGTAGAAAAAAAAATAAAAAGGGAAAAAAATCAAAAAGTTGGTTTTATGTGTTATTTTGTTTTAGCAATATCGCATGAATTAATCAACCGCATTCGATAAATTTAGGCTTTAACTCTTCGTTTTGAATTGTAAATTGAATTAAATAATGGATTGAGCCAAAAAAATGGCCATGAAAGTAATATTCTTGGACAAAATCATGAAAAAAATGGAAAAAGGCTCCAAAATTTGGACAAAAATGCGCGTAACTTTTGAACCGTTGGACCAATGTTGGAGTTTTTTTTTGTAAATTTATCAAAATGAGCTCACCTTTCCAACGCGCCTACTGGCGATTAAACGCGATCGATAGTTTTTGAGTTATGGATGTTAACGTGTAGGTAATATTTCATACAAACGTCAATTTGGGAAAAAATCTACCAACAAAAAGTAGGGGACTCGATTTTAACGATAGAGGTATGGTTCCTTCGGCAAATTTTCATGGAATAACCCATATAATACGGAAATCATAGGGAAATTGGTGAATTTTTTCACTCCCTACAAATCGACCCGCCCTAATATATATATATATATATATAACAAAATGTCTTCATAGTAACTTGTGAAACGAAAACCCGTCCCCGCAATATGTGCTGTGCACATATATATATATATATATATATGTGCATAGCACATGTTGCGGGACGCGTTTTCGTTCCACAAGTTACTATGAAGACATTTTGTTACTTTGGGGACTGTCCTTAAACTTTTCGTTATTCTACTGTTTACACTAAAGACATTTTACTGCACACAGCGCATTTTATAGGGACTTTTTTGGCTGTATATACAGATGTCTTCAAAGTATGAGCAATGCATATATATATATATGTGCACAGCGTATGTTGCGGGGACGGTTTTCCGTTTCACAGGTTACTATGAAGACATTTTGATTCTTTGGAGACTGACCTCAAACTTTACATTAATCTACTATATACACTGAAGACATTTTACTGGATACAGGGCATATTATAGGGACTTTTTTGGCTGTATATACAGATGTCTTCATATATATATATATATATATATATATATATATATGTATTGCCCATACTTTGAAGACATCTGTATATACAGCCAAAAAAGTCCCTATAAAATGCGCTGTGTCCAGTAAAATGTCTTCAGAGTAAACACTAGAATAACGGAAAGTTTAAGGACAGTCCCCAAAGTAACAAAATGTCTTCATAGTAACTTGTGGAACGAAAACCCGTCCCCGCAACATGCACTGTGCACATATATATATGCACTGTGCACATATATACATGCACTGTGCACATATATATATATATATATATATTATATATATATATATATATATATATATATATATATGCATTTCACATACTTTGAAGACATCTGTATATACAGCCAAAACAGTCCCTGTAATATGCGCTGTATCCAGTAAAATGTCTTCAGTGTAAACAGTAGAATGACGAAAAGTTTAAGGACAGTCTTCAAAGTAACAAAATGTCTTCATAGTAACTTGTGGAACGAAAAACCGTCCCCGCAACATGCGCCGTGCACATATATATATATATATATATATGTGCACAGCGCATGTTGCGGGGACGGTTTTTCATTTCACAGGTTACTATGAAGACATTTTGATTCTTTGGAGACTGACCTCAAACTTTACATTAATCTTCTATATACACTGAAGACATTTTACTGGATACAGAGCATATTATAGGGACTTTTTTGGCTGTATATACAGATGTCTTCAAAGTATGTGCAATGAATATATATATATATATATATATATATATATATATATATATATATATATGTGCATAGCGCATGTTGCGGGGACGGGATTTCGTTCCTCAAGTTACTATGAAGACATTTTGTTACTTTGGGGACTGTCCGCAAACTTTTCATTATTCTACTGTTTACACTGAAGACATTTTACTGGATACAGCTCATATTACGGGGTCTTTTTTGGCTGTATATAGAGATGTCTTCAAAGTATGTGAAATGCATATATATATATATATATATATATATATATATTCATTGCGCATACTTTGAAGACATCTGTATATACAGCCAAAAAAGTCCCTACAAAATGCGCTGTATCCAGTAAAATGTCTTCAGAGTAAACACTAGAATAATGAAAAGTTTAAGGACAGTCCCCAAAGTAACAAAATGTCTTCATAGTAACTTGTGGAACGAAAACCCGTCCCCGCAATATGTGCTGTGCACATATATATATATATATATATATATATATATATATATATATATATATATATATATATATATATGTGCATAGCACATGTTGCGGGGACGCGTTTTCGTTCCACAAGTTACTATGAAGACATTTTGTTACTTTGGGGACTGTCCTTAAACTTTTCATTATTCTACTGTTTACACTGAAGACATTTTACTGCACACAGCGCATTTTATAGGGACTTGTTTGGCTGTATATACAGATGTCTTCAAAGTATGAGCAATGCATATATATATATATGTGCACAGCGTATGTTGCGGGGACGGTTTTCCGTTTCACAGGTTACTATGAAGACATTTTGATTTTTGGAGACTGACCTCAAACTCTACATTAATCTACTATATACACTGAAGACATTTTACTGGATACAGGGCATATTATAGGGACTTTTTTGGCTGTATATACAGATGTCTTCAGATATATATATATATATATATATATATATATATATGTATTGCCCATACTTTGAAGACATCTGTATATACAGCCAAAAAAGTCCCTATAAAATGCGCTGTGTCCAGTAAAATGTCTTCAGAGTAAACACTAGAATAACGGAAAGTTTAAGGACAGTCCCCAAAGTAACAAAATTTCTTCATAGTAACTTGTGGAACGAAAACCCGTCCCCGCAACATGCACTGTGCACATATATATATGCACTGTGCACATATATACATGCACTGTGCACATATATATATATATATATATATATATATATATATATATATATATATATATTTATATATATATATATATATATATATATATATATATGCACTGCGCATGTTGCGAGGACGGATTTTCGTTCCACAAGTTACTATGAAGACATCTTGTTACTTTGGAGACCGTCCTTAAACTTTTCGTTATCCTACTGTTTACACTGAAGACATTTTACTGGATACAGCGCATATTATAGGGACTTTTTTGGCTGTATATACAGATGTCTTCAAAGTATGCGAAATAAATATATATATATATATATATATATATATATATATATATATATATATATGTGCACAGCGCATGTTTCGGGGACAGTTTTTCGTTTCACAGGTTACTATGAAGACATTTCGATTCTTTGGAGACTGACCTCAAACTTTACATTAATCTACTATATACACTGAAGACATTTTACTGAAGACAGCGCATATTATAGGTACTTTTTTAGCTGTATATGCAGATGTCTTCAAAGTATGCACAATGAATATATATATATATATATTCATTGTGCATACTTTGAAGACATCTGTATATACAGCCAAAAAAGTCCCTATTATATGCGCTGTATCCAGTAAAATGTCTTCAGTGTAAACAGTAGAACAACGAAAAGTTTAAGGACAGTCTTCAAAGTAACAAAATGTCTTCATAGTAACCTGTGGAACGAAAAACTGTCCCCGCAACATGCGCCGTGCGCATATATATATATATATATATATATATATATATATATATATATATATATATATATATATATATATATATATATATATATATATATATATATATATATATATATATATATATGCATTTCTCATACTTTGAAGACATCTGTATATACAGCCAAAAAAGACCCCGTAATATGAGCTGTATCCAGTAAAATGTCTTATGTCTATATATATATATATGTGCACGGCGCATGTTGCGGGGACGGTTTTTCGCTCCACAAGTTACTATGAAGACATTTTGTTACTTTGGAGACTGTCCTTAAACTTTTCGTTATTCTACTGTTTACACTGAAGACATTTTACTGGATACAGGGCATGTTATAAGGACTTTTTTGGCTGAATACATCTGTATATACTGTATATGCGCTCTATCGAGTGAAATGTCGTTATACTATGCGTTAGATAAATAAACACTTGAGGACAGTCCTCAAAGTAACAAAATGTCTTCTCTGTATGCGCTGGAACCAAAAACTGTTCCCGCAGTATGCACTGTACATACACGATATATTATACAAATGGGACATATAAGCCCAATGAAAAACCCGAACGGGACAATATATCCCGCTTTTTTTCAATGAAATCTCTATACTTATCCTTCCTCTATTATTAATTATTCCTCTCTCGTAATATTATTTGGGTAAAAACTGTTAAATATTTGTTAGTTGGCAACCCTATATTACAATGTGATCGTCGTTCTAGAATTTAAGGTTTTCTTTTATTTTACTAATCGTTTTTGCTCACTCCTTTTTTGTATTCGCTCGAGTAAAGTCACAAGTTTGTATAACAATAAAACTTTAAATCAAATAAAACATTAATACATCAAAACAGGCTATGTGCTCAGTATACGGTTCTGTTAATTGATAAATAAGAATGTGTTTTTGTAAATAAAGTTTGTTGTTAAAATAAATTAAAAAAGAAAAACTTAATAAACGATTTGTGAAAAATGGCGTCTATTTATCAAATAGAAAAACTAGACGATAACAACTATGATAGTTGGTGTATCCATATTCGCAGTGTACTGATACACAGCGGTTGGTGGAAACTAACAAATGGCACGGTCAAGAAGGAGGCAGCTACCGATGACCAGACTCGAGCTATGTGGGATGAAAACGATGAGAAAGCATTGGCTACAATGACGCTTTGCTTAAAGCCAACACAGTTAAATATAATAAAAAACTGAACTACATCATATGAAGCTTGGTTGCGGTTAGGAGAAACATACAAACCTAGAGGGCCTCTTCAGAAAGTGTCTTTGTACAAACGTCTTCTTAACCTAACAATGCCGTTAGGTGGAAATGTAAATCAAGACATTAATGCGTTCGTGGAATTGGCCGAAAAGCTAGCAGAGACGGGAATTGCCATCCAAGATGAACTTCTTGTCATAATGTTGCACTTCCGGTTTGTCTAAGGAGTTTGAGCATTTTGTTGTGGCCATGGAAACAAGAAATGTCTTGCCGAATTTGTCAACCGTTAAACAGAAAATTCTAGAAGAAGGCAATAGGCATAAATAAAAAAATTAACGTAAAGAAGCAACAACAAACATTCAACAAGCGTTAGCAATGAAAAGTCATCAGAGAGAGTACAGAACAAAAGGAAGTAAGCAAGTGAAAAACAAATTTAAAGGCAAGTGTTTCAACTGCGGCGAGGTCGGACATTTTGCGAATAAGTGCGAAAAACCAAAGAAAAAGCAGCAGCAGCAGCTTTTAAATACAATACGAGCGACAGAGAAGAAGGCAATAAAAGAAACAGAATGGTGCGTCGACAGCGGTGCAACTTCACATATGTGCTGTGAAAGAAAATTGTTTACAAAATTTGCTGAACATAATGAAGAAATATCTTTAGCTGGCGACAAACACATTGTCGGGAAAGGTGATGTAGAAATCAATAGTAACGGTTTACATATTAAACTTCAAAACGTTCTTTTTTCCCCAGAACTGGATATGAACTTTATCTCAGTTAGCCGTGTTGTGGAAAAAGGTTTATTTGTTAAATTTAATTCAACGTCTGCTATTATCCATCGTACTGATGGCACCGTAGTATTGAAGGCACAAAAACGAAATAGTTTATTTTTGACTAATGGCAGAGTTCAAAAATTTTTGTGGCTGAAAACGTAAACCAGCTGTGGCACAATAGATTTGGCCACTTGAATTATAGTAAATCGTTGTGTGAAATATCGAATAAGGAAATAGTAAATGGCATAAAACTGAAAAATAATGGAAAAATACCACAGTGTAAAACGTGCATGTTAAGTAAAATCCATGTAAGTCCATTTCCACAAGAATTCAATACAAGAAAGGATCGCCTATTGGAACTCATACATAGTGATGTATGTGGACCATTTAATGTGAGCTCACTGGATGGCTCAAAGTATTTTGTCACTTTCATTGATGACTTTTCAAGACGAATTTTTGTATATTTTATAAAGTCAAAAGTGAAGTCTTGAAAACATTTATAGTTTTCAAGAAGCATGTTGAAAAACAGACTGGTCGCAAAATTAAGATAATAAGAAGCGATAATGGCGGTGAATACGTAAACAGAGTTCAACACATTTTTGGAAACCGAAGGCATTGGTAGACAGCTAACGGTACCCTACACGCCGCAACAAAACGGTATAACCGAACGTTGGTCGAAATGGCGCGTTCTATGATGGTTAATAGTGGTGTAAAACAAAGATTGTGGGGAGAGGCGATCAACACTGCAGCCTATATACCCAATAGATGCCCAACAAAAATATTAAATGATAAAACACCATACGAGGTTTGGTTTAACAGAAAACCAAATGTTCATCATTTAAAGACATTCGGTGCATATGCTTAGCCTTAAATAAAGCAGGCACACGAAAATTTGAAGCCAAGGGCGAAAGTTTTATTATGGTTGGTTACTCTCAAGTGGCTAAGGCTTATCGTTTATACAACAAAAACAATAACAGTATTATTGAGCGCCGTGACGTAATGTTTCAAGAAGATGATTTTGAAAAAGATTCAGAGAGTTTAACACCAAAAGGAGTAGATGATTATTTAACAGTAAATATTGATATTTCTGAGAAACAACAAGTAGCTAATAACATCGAAGCTATTCGTAGTATTGAAGATGATGTACAGTCTAAATTCTGATGGGGCCGATTTCTTAGGATTCGATGAAGAAGTTGAAAGCGATGCTGGTATTCAGAAGGGGAGTATTAGTACGTCACGCCGCAGTAGATCAAGAACTATTAAAACTGGAAAGCCTGGCAGGCCACGAAAACATTTTTTACACAACATTACTGAAGAAAGTGTGCCTACAACGGTAGAAGAAGCTCTTGGCAGCATCAATAAAAATCAGTGGTACGATGCTATGAAATCGGAAATGTCATCTTTAACAAAAAATGGTACTTGGTCTTTGGTGGATTTACCCAAAGGTGCAAAGGTTATCAATTCAAAGTGGGTATACGCTTTGAAAAAGGATGAACATGGTAAGGTGGAGCGGTTTAAGGCAAGGCTCGTGGCCAAGGGCTGTAGCCAAAGTCCGGTACTCAACCATCCGTTTGATGCTTGCACTGGCAGTACAATGGAAGATGCATCTGCATCAAATTGATATTAGCTTAGCATACCTGAATAGTGTCATTCAACATGAAATATACTTGCGACAACCTAAAAAGTTTGTAGATCAAAGATATCCCGATAAAGTTCTTAAACTTCATAAAGCCATTTACGGCTTAAAACAATCCGGCAAAGAATGGTATGAGAAACTGGACTTTGTACTTAAACGAATCGGCTTTGAACGTAGCGACAATGAACCTTGCTTATATAAAGCCACGATGAAAGAGAATCTGGTTCTAGTCGCAGTTTACGTAGATGATCTTATAATTAGTTGCAAAGATGAATCACAAGTTTTGGAGGTGAAAAAAATGTTGGCAAAGGAATTTCCCATAACTGACAAGGGTCAGTTACATCATTATCTTGGGATCGAAGTTGAGCGCGATGGAAAAACTGGTACAATTACAATATGTCAGTATCAGTACATCAAAGATTTGCTAAAGGAGTACAGTATGCAAGACTGCAAGCCCATTGCAACTCCGCTTGATGCGAATCATCAGGTAATTTGTAATGATGATATATGCGAGATGATTAATCAACATGACTACCAGTCCATAATTGGAACGCTAATGGACTTAGCTATTACAACAAGAGCTGACATCTTTCATTCGATATCGAAATTGGCACAGAGAAATTCGAATCCACATATCGAACATATGCAGGCTGTTAAGCGAATTTTACGTTACCTTCATGGCACTACTGATATGAAGATGGTTTTCAAAGCTGGCACAAAATCTATAGAGGGTTTTGTGGATGCGGACTGGGGTGGTAATGCTCTGCACCGAAAGTCATATACCGGTTTTATGTTTTTCGTTGGGGAATGCCCCGTATCTTGGGAGTCCAAAAAACAATCATGTGTGGCCCTTAGTAGCACAGAGGCCGAATATATGGCCATGTCAGATGCGGCAAAGGAGGCAATATTTTTGAGGCGATTGTTGGAGGAGATAGGCTATTAATCTGGCGAAGCAGTTGTTTTAAATATTGATAATCAAGGTGCAGAAAAATTGGCTACCAATCCGGTGTATCATAAGAGGACGAAGCGCATAGACATAAGGTTTCACCATGTGCGGTAGGTCGTTAAGAATAGAGAAGTATTCCTAAAGTACTGTCCATCACAGAATATGGTTGCAACGTCATTCACATTGAGAAGGAGTGTTAAATATTTGTTAGTAGGCAACCCTATATTACAATGTGATCGTCGTTGTAGAATTTAAGCTTTTCTTTTATTTTACTAATTCTTTTTGCTCACTCCCTTTTTGTATTCGCTCGAGTAAAGTCACAAATTTGTATAACAATAAAACTTTAAATCAAATAAAACATTAATACATTAAAACAAAAACAACCAAAAATACACTTAAATTTTTAAAAGCCGATCAATTGCCTTTTTTATTTAATTTAACGCCTTTTATTTTTATTTTTTTATTATTATTATTATTATTTTTTATTTTTTCTAACGTTTTCTAAAAAAGATTGATTTACACGTCAAGTATCCTTATCTGTTATTACTCAGTAGTGTGTTTAAAAATCAGAAAAACAACAAAATTATAAAAACGTTAGAAAAAAATATGTGTAGTTTATTGTTTTTAAATGATGTATTTTGTGTGGGTGTGAGCTGGCTAAATAGAATCTAAACTATATTCAGGTATCCAAATTTCTATGAAATTTTAAAAATTGTTTAAATATTTTGTCAAAAAAATTTTAAAATATTTTGTCAATTTGTATTTAGTTAAGAATTAATTCTGCTTGTTGTATATTTTGTATATTTTCTTTTAAAACAAAAATATTTGTGTTTCCAGTTGTATTACTTTTTTTTAATTAAGTAAAAATCAAAAAATATTTATGTGTTTGAAAATATTTAATTAACAGCACTTATATAGACTTAAAAAGATACTTAAAAAGATCAATTAAAATTAAAAAATACCAAAAACAATTGAAAGAGTTATTGAAATGCAACAAATATTTACTTTATTTAATTTGGTGTTTTTAAATTTCAATTGATGGTTTATAAATAACATTTGAACTCATTCTAAAAGTTTTTGAAACAATCTGATCGCTTTTGAAATGGTCTTTGAATTTGAGTAAAAATTTGCACGTGGCTATTCCACGTTCCCATGATATCTGTGCTTTTTCTTATTATTAAAAATTCGATGTAGTTTACGGTTGTGCTGTGCAACATTGCCCTAAGAAATATGACCCCTATCTTAAAATGTAATTAGGCCCCATATTTTGGGGCAACATTACATAATGAAAATTAACACTAAAAATATAATGAAAAAATAACCTGAACAAAATGTAAATTAGCCAAAAAATTAAGTTTGGGGCATATTTTCACTTATTAGATTGAGACTTATATTCATTATGTAAAATAACACCAATTTGAAAAAATAAAAAATGACCCTAAAATACACAAAGCAAAGAAATGTTGCTTATGCACAGCATTACGCATTTATATTGCATATTTTAGTGATGCGCAACCACTGCCTTTCATAATAGTTTAAAATTAAGTTCCAGTTCTTATTAAATTTTCTAGTAACAATGGAAGAGCCATCAATTTCCGATATGCGGTTTTTGCAGCATCGGACGTCTACCTTATAAAATTTTAGAGCGAATGGTTTTCTATGATATTGCGCCCAGAGCTTTAGAATTTTGAAACTTGTTAAGAATTAAATTTGTTCTTAATGTATGAATAACAAAATTTTCGCCTGCGGCGCCAACTTTTCCAACTATTACTATACAAAAAACAACATGAAAATTTTTTAACAAAAATCGCGCGATTTTTTATAAAAATGTTCGCGTCCCGATAAAGTCGTTAATACTTTATAATATATTGCACCAAGCCAAGTCTTTGACGTTTCATCAGAAGAATTTTGTTGCATAATAGATTTTTTATCAAAATGATCTAAAAGCGTAGAGAAGCTTTACAACACAAAAACAATCGAAATGTACTTAACATTAAACGTATACATTAGATCTCAAACAATGTAATAAATAAGTTTTAAATAAAAATTGTTTGTGAATTTAAAAGCTGTAAATTTTGCTTTAAATGTTTAAAAAAGGTTAGAAAGTGTAAGTATAGAAATTGCCAGATTTTAAAAAAAAAATTTGAAAATATATAAAGCATGATAAAATACAATTTTTAAACATAACTAAGAAGTAATAGTGAATAGAATAAGTGCTTTTTTTATAGACATTTTATTACTACGAATTGTGAATGTATTCTAATGACGAATATGTTTTGAATAAATCAACATCGCTATTTTGTATAATTTATTTTTTATTTTATTTGAATAGAAATTTTAAAAGATTTTATGAAAAATTACTTAAATGGTGCAAATGTGCTAGGTTATTTTTTATTTAATTTGTGGGATAGAATAAGATGGATTCTACTTTTTCTTGGATGGATGACACTTGAAAAAGTCATTAAATAATTGCCAACAAAGTCTTTTTGTTTTGCAACATTGACTTACATATTTCAAATTTATAAATTGTTTATTTTATGATTAACCCTACTTTAACAGATTAATAAATTCTTAATTTATACATACTATTTTTGCCAAATTAGCTTCAAAACGTTTAATTGGACTGTTTAAAAAGTTTATGCAAGAGACGTAAGTATACTTATGGTTAAGAATGTTATACATGAAACGGTGTTTTTGGTCAATACTATTTTCTTTTTTTTTGACAATGTAAAAAGGAAAACTAAAAATTTTTTAATTATTTTTCTTATAATTTGCTTGGCAATACGCATATCATCGTTAGATTACTTTTGCATAATTCACGACTATGTATAAGCACTTTAAAAAAGTTATTTTTTGAACTTAATTATGCAGTTGTGGATCAGACGCGTTTTTTAAATTTGTAAATATTATTCCCATAATATGCTTTAGATTTCCATAGCCGTGTAAAATAGATAACATCTGACTATATCCCGTTAGATCTAATTGTACCAGATCTAATTAGATCTTAAAATTGGGGAAATATTTAAGATCTAAATAAATTAAGTCATATGGGGCGAACCATGCATAATCAGATCAAATTTGAGATGGACATATAATATCTAATCAGATTCAATAACAAAAAAGAAAATAATAAACAACCCTTATTTTAATATACATTTTTATATTTGTGCCTAATCTAATCACATCCAATAACAAAAAGGAAAATAATAAACAACCTTTATTTTAATATACATTTTTTTATTTGTGCCTTTAAAAACGGTTTAAATGGCAGAGGTCTGGTATCAGATCTGTACAATGATACTTCGAAATTTAGCATATCTCTTCAATTTTACAAATTCCTTCAGATATGAACAGATCTGGCCATAGACGGGATCATATCTGGACATAAAGTCATATCTTATCATATTCGGCACTAGATCTAATTAGATTCAATCATAGATCTTATAATCATAAGATCTAATGTCATCAGACATAATATTTTATTAAAAAAAATTTTGTTAAAAAAAAATAATTTTTTTTTTACCAAAACAAACAATTTTTCCAACTTCAAGCGCTATAAGTACCCTTTAAACTTTTTTCATTATTTCTCCCAAAATCTACTCTTTCTTGCAAACTCATTCATCGCGCAATTCGCAAGTGTAAAAATTTCAGGACACCCTAATATACATCTCAAAACATTTGTAAATTTTTGGGCTCGGTACAATTTTAAAATAAAAAATTGCCTACCTTATTTAAGAGTTTCTGACAAGCAATCGACAGTCCGTAATTAAAGGGTCACCTTATAGTATATAAATTATTTACTACATCGTTTTTAAGGGATGTATAATTTTACTTCAATAATAGACATCAATTATGTTTTTAGTTGTTACAGCACCACATGATTTCTAATGTGTAGAAATAATATGCGTGGGCTTAACAGTTGCTTCTTTTTATCACCTTTTGTAAATTTTTTGATCCCTTATTTATTTTTCGTAGTTAATGTTTGCTAAGTGTGAATTCTTCTTTTATGTACGTATGATGACTGACTTTCTACCTACCTGCATTATTATTAATATTATCGAGGTGTTCAAGCGGCGTAGTATATATTATTGTCATAATTTAACACTAATATATCCAATTAGGATGTTTATCATATAATTATATTAGACTCTGCAGATGAAAATTAATTTAATTCGTTTTTATGATAAACATTTCGTTGTTCGTATGTAAACGAATGTAATTTGTTCATAAGTGATCCTGTTGTATTTTTGTCAAAACGATTCGAAGAACAAAGCACAAGCAAACATACTTTGTTGAAAAAGCACGGGTCACACGACGCGTCAAGTGAGTATGTTTTGTTGTTAAAATTTAGATACAGCATTCCCAATAAACATTTGGAAGAAAAACAAAGATGGAGCTATTACTACAATATATTCTGCTTTTCATTTATAATACAATAATCAAGTAGTATTTTCTAGCTTTAAGTCAAAACTTATTTACCTTAAACACAAGGATACAGTGAAAAGTATAATTATTATAAAAATATTGTCTGATCATTAACATATATTATGTTGTAAATTTAATATTGATTAGGACAAACACTTGAATTAACCGCTTCATAAGTTTTGTGTTTAGATACTTTAAGAATTAAAGTTCATAACAAAAACTATAAAAATAGAGGATAAATATAAATTGATAAATTTCATTTACCAAAATAACAGATCAACAATACATAAAAACTGTTTTACCTTAAACACAAGGATACAATCAAAAGTATACTTCAAAAATATTGTATAATCATTAACTATCAACATAGATTATGTTGTAGATTTAATAACACTTGAATTTAACGGCTTCATAAGCTTTGTTATTGGATACTTTAAGAATTAAAGTTCATTACAAAAACTGTAAAAAATAGAGGTTAATATAAATTTATAAATTTCGGTAATGTTAGTGTAATTGTGTGTTGTTTTCGGGTTTGTTAATTTGTTTCCAAACACTCAATATAAAATTGACAATCATCAAAGCATTAACCTAACAAGGGCGTGGATACTGAAGAGGGTTGTGTTGCTGTAACCGAAAATACTAAGTATTCTATCCTGCTGGCTCTGGTGAATTTTTTCAATTTTTATTTTCTATAATTTACTAATAAATTTTGTTTTTCATGTTTCTTAGTAATAAAAAAAACAATTTATAAAAAAGAATATGATCTAAAATCCTATTAATGCGATTCTTTTATTAATTCAAAATTCAAAAAAAAATATACAATATTAAAAAAAAAATTGACCCTTTTAATTCCAAGCCACCGATATATCGGTGATTTTGGGATAATAATTTCCAAAGGTGTCATTAAAAAAGTATTTAGGAGAATATAATATATATATACAGTGACGTGTCCGAAATTATTTCCAACAAACCATTTTCTTTACTATGCTTAGTATACATATATACAAAATAGCTTGTATACTTTTGTTTCCAATTGATTTTATTTGCAAGACCAATTGGTTTATTTTTACAAGTTAAATTGGGTTTCACCAGATTTTAGGGAAATTTGCTGAAATTTGGGCAGAAAGGAAAAAAAAATTCTTTTAAATCAGGGAAATTTGCTCAATTTTCCCTCAGTTAACGAAGAATTTTATTTGGCCGCTGCTTACGATGAAATCTCTATACTTATATTTTTTCTATTATTAATTATTTCCACACTCGTAATATTATTTGGGTAAAAATATTCAAAAATACACTTTAAAGTTTTTAAATCCCGGTCAATTGCCTTTTTTATATAATTTAACGCCTTTTATCTTTTTACGAACTTTTCTAAAAAAAAGGAGTAATTAAAGGTTGATTTACACGTCGACTACCCTTATTTATTATTACTCAGTATTCCTATTACTCATTGTTGGGTTTAAGTATCAGCAAAACAACAAAATAATAAAAACGTTAGAAAAACATATATGTAGTTTATTGTTTTTAAATATTGCATTTTATGCGGGTGTGAGCTGGCTAAATAAAATATGCACTAAATTCAGCTTTCCAAGTTTCTATGAAATTTTAAAAGTTTTTCAAATATATTTTAAAGAAATTTTGAAACCTTTTGTCAGTTTGTATTTAGTTTAGAATTTATTTAGCTACCCTGCACAGGTCCTAAATATAATTATTTAATTTGTATATCGAGGGCTTATATTCAAAATCCTCCATCTTAGATTTTGATGGGAAAATATTCAATTAAACAGTGCGCATCCATGGTAATAAAAAATATATTTTTTTATAATGGAATCGACGCGTTCATCGAAATATTGTGTAGAAAGCAACTTAAGACACTGCGAAAAATTTGATTATGAAACTAGAAATAATATGTTTAAAGAGTTTTGGGGTATGACCTTAGAAGCTAAGCAAATGTTTGTAAAGAGTAACGCGATGAAGAAATCTAGAGCAAATTTTACAGTTGAGAACTCAATAAGACACAACATCATCATTTTCACTTTACCATACCACCAGTAATCTCTTCTGGTATGTCGTTTCATATTTCTTTCCACTCTATCAATAAAGGTTGATATGGTAAAAAGTTGGTTAAATGCCAAAAAAAACTAACAATTTCATCATTAAATGTTAAAAGATCAGAAGAAAAGAAAAAAATACTTTAAAAAATTAGACAAAATGGGAAGTCGCTATTGTAGAAGGATACCAATAAAATATACATTGCAGCGACCTTTAAAACCAAAACAGAAATATACAAAGATTACTCCAAATCAACCTGTTTCAATTTTAACTTTTACAAATCCTTTGAGGAGGAGAAGTTAGAATTGTTCATTGTGCACAGCATGAGAATGGACAACGTCATGATTTTACGATGGATGCCCAGGCTGTCAAACTTTGTCCCGATATCAATGCATCTGCTATATATTATTAACAAAGTCTTCAAGTTTATAACTTTACTATTTACAATATTGGTACCCATCAATGCGCAAATTATTGGTGGAGTGAAATTAATAAAGATTTGTCCGCATCCACACTTGTTTCTTGTATAATTTATCATTTAAAACCATATTGCTTATCTGATTGGTTGCCAATCAAAATTTACTCGGATGGTTGTGTATATCAAAATCGTAATTATTATTTATGAAATGCTTTGTCCAACTTTGCCGGAGAAAATAATAAAGTTATTGAACAAAAATCCTTGGAAAAATGACATACACATGGAGTGCAATAGTGCAAAAATTGAGATGAAATTTAAAAAATCAGTCAACTTGCCAATAGATTAAGTGAATATTACAAAAGACAGAAAAACTGTTAAAATAAAAAACGAGATCGTAAAAAAGTCACCTGATGTATTATATTCAAAATACATTTTTTTTTAAATTATAATGATGATAAATTATACGCTTCTCTTCAATAAGACCAGGTCGTGTAAATACAGATCATACAGTATCGCAATTAAGATCACTCTGGTATATTCCGGATGGTACAGTAAAATATGAGGTGAATTTTTATAATGATCTACCAGTTCGTATTAAACTATGTTCAAAATGTCTATATTCTGCACTACTTTCCATACTGCCAAATAAATGGAAGAACTTACAAGATTTAAAAAGTGTAATTCCACTAGAATAACATTTTTTCTATGATAATTTACAAAAGGCAAATTCAAAATAAACTTAAAAAAATAAAAAGGCTGCCCCAATGTTCAAATTATATTTGTTTACAGGAAATAAATAAAGTAGGGATAGTCGGGAAAAGGACCTATCCCAGGGCACGTCACGTGACCGGTTTATTGTGATAGGGACCGGTCACTTTAACATGGGCTCGTCCTAGGTGTTGATCAATTTCCCTCTGTGACATGTCACAGGTCTGGTCTAGAGGAATATGTCATGACTTTTAAACCGGTCACTTGCTAGGTACTTTAGGAACCGGTCACCTTCTCACCTATCTCGTGATATGTATTTTTGGAACCGGTCTAGTTTTCACCTATCACGGGACAGGTCTCAATTCCCAACTCAAGCTTTTTTCCCCGCAGGGTAGTTATAAATATAGAGTTATAAAAAAAGTTTTTTTTTTATAAAACAAAATTAGCCATAAATGTAGACAATATTGCTCAAAAATGAAAATTCAAATAAAAAAATACTTAACGCAATTAAAAAATTATTGAAATTAAACAAATATTAATTTAATTTGGTGTTTTTGAATTTCAATTGATGCTTTATAAATTACATTGGGAGTCATTCCCATGATATATGTGCTATTTTTTGTTTTTCAGAATTCGATGTAGTTTACGGTGTATCGTAGCGCAATGTTGGTCACGGTTTTTTTTTTAAATCGAAAACGTGTTTTTTAAATATTCGCGAATAAATAACGTTTTGCATTTTTAAATGAATGGTATTTAATAGGACTTTAGGTCATATAATCATATTCCTTAAAAAAAAAAAATTTTAATGCAAGAGACATGAACATTTTTATTAGTCAATTATGCCCTTTTTGGGTTAGAGCTTTGATGATTGTTTATTTTATATTGGGTGCTTGAAAACAAATTAACAAACAACACACATTTAGACTAACATCAACGAAATTTAAAAATTTATATTTGTCCTCCATTTTTACCAGTTGTGTTATGAACTTTAATTTTAAAGTATCCAATAACAAAGCTTATGAAGCCTTTACTTTCAAGTTTGCATTTGCATTTTTGCAATATTTCTGTAAAGAAACCGCTTATTTTCGAATCAATTATCTAAAAGTAGAATATCTAAGCTCTATTTTATTATTTCATGATTGCCACTTTCTTTTTTATAACATGACTGGCTGTAACCATACTGTAGTAACAAAACTTCTGACTATGAAAAAAATATAACAATTATGGAACTAAATATAAAATGCTGACAACAATCAATAAATAATTATAATTTAAATTAAATATGACTTTGACATTTACAGTCATAATACTGTCTTGTTTTCATGGAAAAAATTCTATCAGTCCACCCATGCAAAAATTACAAAATATGACAATTTTCTCCTGTCGAAAAAATTCATTGTCAAAAAGATTATATATAAAGATTTTATATTTATTAATTTTTTTCAATAAAAACAATAATAAATTAAAAAAATATATGTTTATTAACTTTCTTGTAAAAGAACGACTTTACTGTGGAAAAAGTACTCAGAATATTAATAAAATAATTTTTGTTATAAAAAGTCTGTATAATCCAAGTGTTTTTTTGTAAGAAAAGGTTTCTTATAAAAAAAAACTAGATTCTTAGACATTTATCTGATCGAAATAATTTTAAATTCTATGGACTTTCCTTAAAGTAAAATTCTCTGATTCCGCACTCTGTGCCTTAGATAAAATTTCATATGTTCTTAAAAAACTTAGATTCTAAGGACTTTTATTAAAAGAAATATTCTGACACTTTAAGGACTATCTCAAAAAAATCTTAAAAATGTTCTTAAAATCTACACTCACCAACAAAAGTCTATAATAGAAACTGAAAATTTTGCTGTTATTACGGGAATTTAAAATCTATTTGATAAAATCGGAAAAAAGTATTATTAATATTGGTACAACATTCTAAACTTATGTTTTTTTATCGAGCATAAAAATATTTTTATTTTATTTATTTTTTTTAAAAAAAATATTTTATACAAAATTAGAAATTTTTAAAACAAACAAATTTATCATTTTGTTTAATTTTGTAATTTCTGTTTTTTTAAAAAAATAATTTAGTAAATTTTTTAATTGTTTTTAGGGCTTATTTTTAGAACTAAAGAAACTCTTTATTGTAAGTGAATGTCCTATTTTCAAACATGAGTCGGTATATTCACTTTCGATCCCTTTTTTTAATATATGTAAGTTTTTATTAGAAATAACATTTCCTTTATTATCCACTTTTTTAAAATTAGTAATTTTTTTTTGCTACTTTTAGCAAATCGGTTTTCAAAAATTTGTAAAATGATTTCTGAAATTAGCAACAAAAATTTGTAAATATTCTGTAAAAATGCTGTAATTTGTAAAATGTAAATAGCAAAAAGATTTGCTAAATAATAATCTTTTTACTAAAAATCAGTACAAAAATAGTAAAGTGGAATTGAAACCCGTTTACAAATTTTTCTCAAACTTTTTTTCTGAGTGTAAGAATTTTTCTATTAGAAAAAGTCCTTACAATTTAAGAATTAATTTTGATGTATATCTTTAAAAAAGTCCATAAAATCAAACTAGTTTTCTTGAGAAAGTGCATAGTATCAAATTTTTTTTCTAGAAAAATCATAGTACGACTATGGCTGGCACAATCATAATCCCAAAACTATATGATGCTCTTCGATTATGATTTCCACAACCTACCAATTCCATAAAAAATAAATGATTTAATCATTTATTTGAAATTGTTTCAGTTTTTGTACTATATGTTTTTTTTTTAATCTACAAAATGTATCTATGCATGCAGTGGCGTGATCAGGGGGGGCCCAATTTCCAAAATAAATTATTTCCAAAATAATTTTTTTGTTTCCAATGGATTTTCTGCAAGTCCAATTGGGTTTTAGCAGATTTCAGGGAAATTTGCTGAAATTTGTGCAGAAATGAGAAAAATTTGCTCTAAAATCAGGGAAATTTGCTTAATTTTATCTCAGTTATCGAACTTGTAATATGTACGGAACTTTATGTGGCCGCTGCTTACGATACTGTCTCTACTTATTCTTATCAGTAAAACAACAAAATAACAAAAACGTTAGAAAAAGTTTAGAAGTAGTTTATTGTTTTTAAATATTGTACTTTGTGTGGGTATGAGCTGGCTAAATAAAATAGGGTTCCAAATTTCTATGAAATTTTAAAAATTTTGCTAACATTTTTCAAAAAAAATTTGAAAAACTTTTGTTAAGAATTTATTTAGCCACCTAGCACAGGTCCTATATATTGCATATTTTCTTTAATAACAATAAAATTCGTGATTCCAATTGTATATCTTTTATTTAATTTAAAATCTGAGATTAAAATCCTACATTAAGTATTAACTGGAATACTTAAAATTTCAGAATTATAAGTTTATTAGTTGTATCAAAACACATGTATTTAAATTGAAAATATTTAATTAACAACTTAACTTAGACTTTCAGGCAAAGTAGTTATAGCAGTTAAAAAGTAAGAATTTATAAAAATGCCGCCAAGTCTTGGAAATTCTTGGCCAATTTCTTTTAAATGTAAACGAAAATATTTGTGATAAAAATATTTGAAATATATTGAAATATTTGGCTGCCCCAAATGTTCCATTTATATTTGTTTACAAAAAATAAAGAAAAGTCAGGCATAGTCGTTTAGCTTTTTTATAAAAAAAAATTAAAGTAAAATAATCCGAAATAATAGAACACAATTTAAATACAAAAAATTATAAATACAATTCAAAAAATTGCAATTGATGCTTAAAATGATCAATTATTTAATTTGGTGTTTTTGAATTTCAATTGATGCTTTTTCAAAAGTTTTTGAAAAACCATTAAGTTTTTAAAATGGTCTTTGAATTTGACAAAAAGTTTGAACGTGACTATATCACGTTCCTAATTTTTTGTGCTGTTTTTTGTTTGTTTGTTCAAAATTCGATGCAGTTCACGGTGTATAGTTGCTCAAGGTTGGTTACTTTTGTTTTAAATCAAAGACGAGCCAAACACGAGTAAAAAAACGGCCATTGAATTTCTCGCGCAAGAGAGCTATTGTTTCGTTGGCTGTGTGGCAAGTGGCACCATCCTGTTGGAACCACATATCTTCCAGGTCCATATCCTCAATTTCTGGCCACAAGAAGTCCTTTATCATCTCGCGATAGCGAACACTATTCACGGTAACTGCTTGGCCGACCGAAGATAAATGTTTCCCGCATAACGAACTTGGCGATCATGCAAAGGTGTTTTCACACTTCCTATATACCCGGTTTGCTGAAATTTGCAGACAATTCTCCCGATTGTGGACACATTTGGTCGATTATGCTGACCAAAACAAAATCACGAAGTGCACGAAATGCATTTTGATTTGAACGCCCATTTTCGTAAAAGGCTTCAACAATCTTTGTCAAACACTGAAACAAAGAAATGTCAAATTAAGGTGTGACTCACAATTTACATCGTGCATTATGTTTGGACCACCGTTTAGTGCAGCCAAAAAAAATCCCACAGTATGGGTAGTACTTTTTGCAAATGTAAGCTTTTGGTACTTTTAATTAAATAATAAAAAAATTCACACAATTTCTATAAATTTGTAAAAAAAAAATATAAACATTTTATAAAATTCAAAATTTTTTTTAAAAATCGAAAATTCTGTTTGTTTACATACACAATTCTGTTTGTTTACATACCCATTGAGCAAGCATTTTTCGTTGTAAGTCGATTCTTGGTTATACTATAGAACAAAACTAAGCATGTTTGACAGTAACACGAAAACAGCTGCCAAAAATAAATTTGCTCAAAAATCACCCTATGTATAAAAATCCATACATTTTTAAAATTTTTGTTTTTAAAAATTCTAATTCTTTTAAAAATTAATAATTTGTAAAAAAAAATCCATAAATTTTTTCAAAATTTATAACGATATTGCTCTTGTTGACTAATGAGTATGCGTGTGTGTATGATATGCAGTAGAAATTTTCATTGATTATCAGTATGTAAAATTTGATTTGTAGTGTGTTTTTAGTTATAATGAATTGTAATATACTGTAACTTTTATTATATTAAGGTGGCCTTTATTGTATGATTAATGTGACACAATAACCAATCACAATAAAACGCCAATGTAACAACATACACACTATTTACATTCTGACGTTCCTTTTTGTCAAAGAAAACAAACATTAATATCCCAGCAAAACTTTGCATTACCTTGCAATGGTTGCTTGTTACCTTTTGTATTATTTGCAAGCATAAAATAATAAGTTACCGATCATTGATAACGTATTGCATGATTTATAAATGTAAAGTAATAATTCAAATATTTTTGAAAATCTATTTTTATTATTTTTGTTTTTTTGTAAGCAAAATTGTGATGCATGTGCCTTTCGACATCACAAACTAAAACATGAAAAGTAACTATTCATTTATGTTCAAAGCAATCAAATATTATATGCGTCAATAGCTCAGTGTGTATAGTTCTCGGCTATCAGAGTTCCTAGGTTCGATTACCAACATGACCACTTTATATTTAATAACTTTTGAAATATTTGTAATAATTTCTTTTTCAAAATATTTTTTTTTATTGAAATATATTTTTAGACACATTACTTTGAGACTCATCGCCTGTATAATTCACCAATGAAGTACGGTGTTAAGTAATGCATTGGCCCCTATGGTTATACATTATTTGGTAATGTGTGGTTTTGCTGGGATATGAAAAACCCACGGTATTTTTTGGTCCCATTTAACAAAAAATATGCTGTGGAAATTTTCATAAATAATCAGTTTGTAAAATTAAATTTGTAGTGTGTTGTTGTTGGTTATGATGAATTGTAATATTCCGTAACATATATTATATTAAGATGGCCCTTATTGTATGAGGAATGTGATAAAAAAATTTTTACAGAATAACCAATGGCAATAAAATGCCAATGTAACAACATACATACTATGTACATTCTGACGTTCCCTTTTGTTAAAGAAAACAAACATTAACATATTGCATGTACCTACAATAATAAAACCCCAAAACATCCTTACCAAAAATTTTAATATACTTTTCATCATACAATAATGCACATATGCAGGAACAGATTGGCTACCAAATTTGTTGCCAATCGAATTCTTGCAGTTACGGGAACTGTCTTCATAATAAATTATATTTTTTGTTGGGAAAGCCAATATTTATATTCCACAAATATTTTTTTTCTACCCACACACCACAAACACCTATAAATTTTAATGGCTAATTTTGAAATTGTTTTTTCTTACCGTGATTACTTTACATTTATAGTACGTATACGGTCTTTTTCGGAGCCATTTTGTACCGTTGCTTGCAATGGGTTAAAATTTTGTAAAAACAATATAGACCTAATTTGTAGTTCCTATCGAATAAATTTATTCAACTAGTAGAGCAAAAATATTCTGAAACTGGCTTTTGAAGTCGGAAAGTTCTTTACTTTTCATACATTTGCATAAAATAGCCACTTTCTTGTTCGGTCCCATGTATAGCATTTTTATTCCGTGGAACATAATGAATTGGAATTTTGCAGAAATAATCTAGACGTAAATATAAAAATAAAATAAAACTGAGAAATATTTTCCAACTTGTGGAACAAAAATATTTCGAAACTGGCTCTTAAATTCAGAAAGTCCATTACTTTTCATACATTTGAATGAAATAGCCACGGTCTTTTTCGGTCCCATATACGAAAAAAATCAAATTTTTCGTAATATAGGAAAATATTTTATATTCGTGAACGAATAAATTAAAAAAGAGAAAGAACGAATTGAAAAAAAAAATTATAAAAGTACGGATGTGTGCAGTACAATTAAATTAATATGCATACATGTTTACAAATGTATGTCTAAATGTACGTACAAAATTTACTTTGTGGTGTACATTTATTTGTAAGGGTTTTATTTGGAATAACCTATAATCCATTAATAAAACAAGAATTTTGTATTGGGAATTAAAAAGGGCGAAAAGGAACTATAAAACATTAAAATTATCCAATTACACTGCAGTACAAATTTTCAACAAAGTCGTGACTAAATGAATCTGTCACCCAATCTTTATGTAAAATTGTCTGCTGAATCCGAATGTGAAGTCAGAATGGTAGAACAGTTTTCGAGATATTGCAAAATTACTGTTATTTGCGTTTTTAAAAAAGATGATGTCACTTCAATAAAAGTAACTATCTTCGAAAAATTCGACAGATTTTTTTATTTCTTTTTTTCGTTTGTAAAAATTATTCAAGAAATGACTGAGTTACAGTGGACCAAAGTTCAAATTTCACAATTTCAACTTATTTTTTTAAAACAATGGTCGCCCAACATCGCCTCATCATACGCCCCTTGATACCGACGTTCTATTTTCTCTATTTGTTAGTAAAAACGCTCACCATGCTCGTGGCTTTTATCGCCAAGGTTATTTGGGAAGAAATTTAAGTGCAAATAAGAAAGGTGTATTTTTAAAGACATATTAACTCCTTTTTTAAATAAGATATAAAAAAAAATAAATAAAAACAAAATCATTTCAAAAACTGTACCAATTATTTCATAGTTTTTTTAACAACTCTTGAATGATGTCTTTATAATTTGGGCTCGTGAAATTTCCCAGAAAGCTTGACACAACCAAACCAAATGACTTTCATGTCTTTGATTCATCTGCAGACAAAATCGAATCAAATTTGGAATCTTTCAGTAGCTTTGTAGTTTGTGGTCCCACAAAAACCTCTTCTTTAGTTTTGACATCTGATAAGTTGGGAAAATGGTTTTCAGGCATTCAAATGCGACACGGTTTCCTCTTTTTAGCAAAGCTTGTACAAAATTTTTGAATAAGCCAAGTTGAATATGTAACAGTGGCAAAATAATATTTTCCTTTTAAACCAGAGCTTTGTACGGGGTGAGCCATTTAAAATTTTAAATATCAATCGGCTATAAATAAAAAGTACTGATTATTTTTTAAAATTTCTGGTTTTATTGGAAAGGTTGAACTATGTTATTTAAGAACGGAACACAATATTATTCATATGACTACCACGACTGGCTCGGCAGTACCTATCCGATCAACCCAATTTTTCAGAACATTTTCAATAGTTTCTCTTCAATGGCAACTTCGATTTCATGTTTCAACGCTTCAATTGTCTCTGGATGGTTTGCGTAGAATTTATCCTTAATGGCTTCCCACAGAAAATAATCCAAAGGGCTCAAATCACAGCTCCGAGGCGGCCAATTGACATCAGAATTTCGGCTGATTATTCGATTTTCAAAAACAGTGCTTAAAATATCAATGGTCTTGTTGGCTGTGTGACATGTGGCCCGTCTTGTTGAAACCAAATGTCGTCCATGTCATTCTCTTGAGTTTTTGGAAACAAAAATTCATTGAGCATGGCACGGTAAAGCTCATCGTTGACTGTAACAGCGGTTCCTTCCTCATTTTCGAAGAAAAATAGCCCAATGGTGGCGCCAGCCCAAAATCCACACCAAACAGTGACTCGTTGTGGATGCATTGGCTTCTCAATAGTCACGTGTGGATTCTCTGAACCCCATATTTGACAAATTTTTCTTATTGACATAGCCACCGAGATGAAAATGAGTTTCATCTGAAAACACGATTTTTCGGTAAAATTCTTCACCTCCTGCCAAACAATCTTAAGGCGAAGCGAAAACGAATCGGATGGTCATGAGGCTTTAGTTGTTGGACCAATTGAACTTTGTAGGCCTTCATACCGAGGTCTTTATGCAAAATTCTTCTCAAGGAACTGCGAGAAATGTTCAGTTTCTGAGAACGATGACGAGTTGATGTTAATGGATGTTCTTGGGCATTCTCAGCCACAGCAGCAATGCTTTCGATTGAGCGCACTGGACGAGAACGTACATGGGTTGGGTTGTTCAATAACGATATATTTTCACAAATTGACGCACAAACTGAACTGAAGGCCGATCTCTTCTCGAAAATTGTCCACGTAATTGCTTACAGTTTGCGTTAAAGATTCATTACTTTGGATGTAAGTTTTTAATATTACCCAATTTTGTTCGAGCGATAGCTGCCCATTTTGCAAATGTCAAACATATACTTGAAAATAAAAATGAATGTGATTCGTTTAAAGTCAAAGTAATCGGTAGAGTAAAACTTACACTATATGGCCAATCTTTTCGTACATAGTGTTCATGACGCGCTCGGCTGTCGCATTTGCACAAAAAACAGCAATATTTTGTGAAACTTTGTTGCAAACCAGTCACCTTGTCAAAAACTTTAAGATCGGCACAAATTTTCCAGTTATGCACTTTATCAGACCCAGTAATTTAGACATGGACTCCTATGTGTCTTTAACTTTAACAGCGTGCGCAACTGGAATTGAGGCCTTTTCATTATCTTTATGCAACAAAGCAGCTTTCAAGCTTAACTTGCTGCTGTAAAAAAATAACCGCCAATCTTTTGGATTGTATGTTTCCCCAAATTGATTGAACAAGCCGTTTATGTAATGGCAATAGGAAATACTGTCTTTTTCGAAAAGTAACCGGAAAGCTCTCATGTCGACTTCTATAATATGAAATTCTTACCTCAGATGTTACAAAACTACGTTCCTTCATTCTTGATGTTAACAACTCTGCTTTATTTTTCGGTAACTCCAAATCTCTAATCCAGACATTGAGTTCAGTTTGTGTGGGCGGCATTGGTTGGTTTTGTAAATTAGTTAATATCTGCACATTTAACAGACTTATGACGTCCATTAAGCTTTACCTTGGCTAAGCAAAAATAACACTAAATTTCGTGGTTCGTAGGCTCACGCCAAATTGCGGGAAGATCAAATGGTATGAATGCGGTATAGTAAACAAAATTAAGAAATGCATACTTACTTGGCGCCCGGAATTCACATGGTTAAACGAGTTTTGCATGAATTGCATAAAGTATTTGGGGTCCAAAATTTCAAAATGTTGTTCGGATTGACTTTAAAATACAGCCAAAATGAATTTTATAATTGGATTGAAAAATTTAACGGCTGCGCAAAACTATAAACTCCACAAGCATAGCAAAACTTGTTTGGATAGTTCTTGCAAAAAATTGCACGTTTTGCACCACGCATTTTGTTCTTGTTAATACCAATTCTGCGTTTCAAGAGAACCAAAACGTTTAGCAACCAATTTGAAATTGTGAGCTGTCAAAAAAACAAACCTGTCAGCACAAAAGCAGTGTTGTCAAAAATCTTTAATGAATAAAGCTTTTTACCCTTTTCCAATCTTAAAAATATTCAGTGTGTGGGCGGCATTGGTTGGTTTTGTAAATTAGTTAATATCTGCACATTTAACAGACTTATGACGTCCATTAAGCTTTACCTTGGCTAAGCAAAAATAACACTAAATTTCGTGGTTCGTAGGCTCACGCCAAATTGCGGGAAGATCAAATGGTATGAATGCGGTATAGTAAACAAAATTAAGAAATGCATACTTACTTGGCGCCCGGAATTCACATAGTTAAACGAGTTTTGCATGAATTGCATAAAGTATTTGGGGTCCAAAATTTCAAAATGTTGTTCGGATTGTCTTTAAAATACAGCCAAAATGAATTTTATAATTGGATTGAAAAATTTAACGGCTGCGCAAAACTATAAACTCCACAAGCATAGCAAAACTTGTTTGGATAGTTCTTGCAAAAAATTGCACGTTTTGCACCACGCATTTTGTTCTTGTTAATACCAATTCTGCGTTTCAAGAGAACCAAAACGTTTAGCAACCAATTTAAAATTGTCAGCTGTCAAAAAAACAAACCTGTCAGCACAAAAGCAGTGTTGTCGAAAATCTTTAATGAATAAAGCTTTTTACCCTTTTCCAATCTTAAAAATATTTTCTCCTGCGTGGGTGAATTCATTGAATCTTCGGTAGCTTTGTCATTTTTGCACCAATTTGGGTCTTGTTGGGCGCAAAATGTTAGTATTTAAATAAACTAATGTCCTATGTAATAAAACATAAAAATTTTCAATTGTTTGGTTCAAAAAAAGAACTTCAAAGAGCAAAATTGCAAAAAATCATAAGATATTTCATGAAGGTTGAAATTTTGTCCACTGTAACTCCAACATTTCTTGACTAATCTTTACAAACGATCCATGGTTATTTTAGTAATTTTGTTATCTTGAATAAAAAAAAAGAAATACATTAACCGACGAATATTTTTGAAGATATTTGCATTTAAGTGACATCATCTTTTTTAAAAACACATATAACGCTTATTTTGGAATTTCTTGAAAAATGTTCTTTTGACCATTCTGACTTCATATTCGGATTCACTTCAATTTTACATAAAGATTAGGTGTCAGATACATTTGGCCAAAAAACTGTCACGTAGTGTTATTGGTATTTCCAACCAACTTTAAAATATAATTAGTTTGCTAATTGAGTACAGTAGAGTCAATCATTTATTTAGTGAATGTAATTACAAATTAGTACAATCTATCAAATTTATTAAAAAATTGTCGAAAAGTGGTAACTGCAAATACCGTTATCCTGATCAAATATACCATTAAATTATGGTTTCAATAGAACCAACCGAATTGTGGATTATATTGATTATAAATGCAACTAATGATCTGTATTGGTAAACTTCAAATTTTATCTGTACTCCCATAAAGTAAAAATAGTATAGAGATTGCAACGCTGGCAGCGGCCAAATAAAATCTTATACAGAATACAAAGGTTTGGAAGCTGAGAGAAAATAGGGGATAATTCAGCAAATTTTCCTGATTTATTGCAAAAATTTTAACAAATTTCCCTATTTTTTAAATCCAATTGGGAAATCTGCTAAAAACTAATTTAATTTGCAAAGAAAATCAGTTGGAGTCTCAAAGAAATTAGAAGAAAAAAACCAATTAGAAAAGATACCGAACCTTTGTAATTTGCCCATATAAAACCAAGAGAACATTCTTTACTACGTGAGCGGCATCGTCATGGTGTGGTATTCCCAATAAACTCAAAATTAGACATCAAAATGTATAATTGCTTGTGGTGTAGCGGGTAGAGAGGTAGCATATCCGAATTTCCAAGTTCAAATCACGGAAAAATTTTTTTTTAATTAAAATATTCAAATGTTTAAATATCTAAAATATCAAAGAAAATTAAAGTTAGTTGTTGTGCAGTAAATCACATTTTGTGTACTTTCATAAAATTTATGTGGAATATAAATATTAATTTCAACAACTGAATATTGGCTTTCCCAACTAAAATATAATTTATTTTGAAAAAAGTTGCCGTAACCGCAAGAACTCGATTGGCAACAAATTTGGTACCAACAACTGATACTGTTCTCTGGGTGTACATACCTGCATATGTACACTAGGGCGTCCTCTATTGTATGATGAAAAGAGTATTAAAATTTTTCATAAGAGTTTTTTGTGAATTTTATTATTGTAGGTACATGCAATATCCCAGCAAAACCACACATTACCAAATAATGTGTAGAGTAATGTATAGCCAAAGGGGCCAATGCATTACTTTACCCCTTACTTCATTGATGAATTTTACAGGCGATGAGCCTCAAAGTAAGGAATGGGCCCATTACTAGAGGGGATTAAGTAAGTGGTTTCTTAAATTTCTACGAGGATGGAAAAAGTAATGTGTATACAAAAAGATTTTAATAAAACAAATTATTTAGAAAAAGAAATTATTACATATATTTTAAACGTTATTAAATATAAAGTGGTCATGATGGGAATCGAACCTGGGAAATCTGGATGCCAGCCGAGGAGCCTACCCACTGAGTTTTTTTTTAAATTAATTTATTTATTGAATCTTCACTTAAAAGTAATGAACTAAAAATAAGTATAACAAGGCTTAAAACTAAGTTACTTAGTCCAGCCAGTGCCAGACGAAATATCATTTATCCATGTTTTATCTCAAATTTTTCTTAAGGCATAGGTTCTTTGTACTAGTATGCCAAGTCGGCTGTGGCCCTCCTTCTCAGACGCTGGTGGCCGCGATTTCCAAGTAGATTACGCGCTAGTTCATTTGGACGAGTCTTCAGTTTACCTAAATAGCTTTGGGTAGATTTCACGGCCTCATCTTTAACTAGAGGAACATTCAAATCTGAGTGTATATTTGAATTTCTTACATACCAGGAGCGCCTGTTATTAATCATAAAATGTTGTTCTGCTTTCTTTGAATTCCCTGAACCCAGAGTTGAATTCCATAACACGATATGGGTTTTATTATCGAGTTGTACAGCAATAGTTCACAATCGAGGCTGAGTCAAGAGTTTCTTCCGATTAACCTATTGATTTCAATGATTTTTAATTTCATCTGAGTTAATTTTGCATCTATATGATTCTTCCACGTGAGTCGACGATCAAGATGAATGCCTAAATATTTGACAAATGTGGTCCCAATATATTACCTTGTGGAACACCGGCATGTATATTTTGTGGAGTGCTTATAAAATCGCTTTCCTTAACTAAAATTTTTCGATTGGTTATATAGCTTTTAAGTAAATTGTGTGTATTAAATGGCAATATATTGATGTTTTTAAAGAGTAGTCCTTCTTGCCAAACTTTATCAAAAGCTTGTGAGACATTAATGAAAAGTGCAGAACAGTATTGCTTCTCTTCATAAGCCTTTCTAATTTCACTTACCAGTCTGTGAACTTACTCAATTGTGCCATGTTTCTTTCTGAAACCAAACTGGTGTGCGGGTAATTAATTGCTTTCAGTAACAGCTACATTTAATCGATTAACTAGTAGCTTTCCGAAAAGTTTGTATAGATTTGATAAGAGACTGATAGGCCTATACGATTCAACTTTAGTGATCTTTACCTGGCTTGGGTATCATTTTAACGAATGAAACTTTCCATTCTGGGGGATAATATTCAATGCGTAATATAGCATTACAAATAAACAAAATTATTTTTACAGCTATCCGGGGTAACTCCAAGAGCATTTTATTACTGATATTATCAATGCCAGATGCTTTTTTGGGGCTTAAATCAAAAATTGCCTTTTCGACCTCTCGCATCTCAAACCGAATGGGTACTGCTCTGCGCTGGGCTAAAATTGGTGGCAACTCAACTATAACACTTGAATCATTTGGCGTGAATACATTTCTTAAATGTTTAACAAACAGATCTCCTTTTTCAGTATCATTTCTCGCCCAACCTCCGTTTGGTTTTCGCAAAGGAGGCTTACATAAGACAGGCCTTTTTAAATCCTTGGTTGCACGCCATAACGAGTAGTCTGATTTGGCTGTAAGCTCGAGATTTTCTAAGTAATTTACGTAAATTTCTTGTGAATTCATTCAATAAAACTTTGAGTTGTGGAGATCTGTGCAGTTGCCACTCTCTACGAGCTCTTCTATTTTCGTTCAAGAGTCGTTCGACATCAACAGAAAGAACTGGTTCTTGTCTGAATTGTCGGCGGGGCTTAGTAGCAAGTCGAGCAGCTAGTTTGAGATTAGATTCGAAATTCTTAAGCGAAAGGTCGATTTCATCTGGTGTTCTTAGGGATATATTTTCCGAGGGGATACTATGTACGGGTATTAAAAAGAGTAACAATAGTCGGTGTGTGATCGGAGGAGAGTTCCAGGGATGATTCTACACAAACTAAGTTCCTTGCGATATTTCTTGATATTACAAAATCTATTAAATCCGGAATTTTATTACGATCTGGTAGCCAGTATGTCGGCTCTTCACTTGAAATCACAGCCATACCCATTTTAGAAATTGTATCAACCAAAACACGGCCTTTCGGGGTAATGAGGCGTGACCCCCAGAATGTGTGCTTAGCATTATAATCGCCAGCTGTCAAAAAGCGTGAACCTAATGAGTTAAAAAAAGATGTAAACTGATTTTCAGATATCTTAAATTTCGGAGGAGCATAAACTGATGAGATAACTAGGTTCATATCTCCTCTACACATATTGTAGTAGCTTGAAGATAATCTTCGCAAAAATCACACATAAGGTAATGCTTTAATCGAGTTTTAATCAATATGCCTGAGCCATCACATGCTCTGCTTCTGGGATCTTTTGTATCATACAACGTGTGTCCTCGGATGGAGAAAGAGCTACGAGTTCGTAAAGTTGTTTATAGTTTGCACAAGAGAATCAATAGTAGCTTCGAGTCTACTAAAATTGACATTTTGAGCTTGTGGTAGTGCTTTAGGGTTCACAACACTTGCGTAAGACCGATAATCTTTAACAGGGTTTGAGTTTTGCTGGGTGGATTGAGTAAAGGGTTGCTGACGGGGTCGTAGAACGTCTACGAATGATACTGCCCCGGCATTAGACTGTATGAAGTGCGTAGGTAAAGTCCGTGTCTGCATCTGTGCAACTTGTCTTCTAGTAACGAAAAACTGTCTCTCCGAAGAGTATTCAGGACAGCCTCTAAAATTAGCCACCGCCACAATTGCTACATTTTTTGGCAGTCGTATCGGATCTAGGCTTTTTGCAATCACTAGTGCAATGCAATTTGCCGCAAACCACGCATACCGATGTAAGCTTACAATATGCTGGGGTTCTTCAATAGAAACTCTTCTATACAGAAGGTACCCGATTGCATATATTGGGTGACTGGCCCTTTCACAAGTTTACATCTCCGGGCTCTAGCTCAATACGAAATAAAGGCTGGGGTATTTTTTCCCTATTTTTAATATTTACAACATACTTTATTTTAAAGCCGTCATTTTCCAGGGCCTCTTTTATCTCTGATGGATCAACACTAGATTCAATACCTCTTGCTCACTACTCACTACTTGCAGACCTTTACTGTTCTTTAATTGATAAATGTAAAAGTTTTTTTACGAGTTTCAAAATAACTTATCAATTTTCGGAAGTTAACTTCACTATATATCTGGATTTTCGTTTCTGGGATATTACCTCTTTTAAGGGGGATAACGTGAAACGATTTTTCGCCGATAATATCAATCAGATTTTTTATTAAATCGTTTGAGTTTTGCTCTCTAAGGTATACCGAGGGTGGTCTAAAGCTCTTACCTGATGGTGCTGGATCATCTGAGCAAATCGATTACCTGATTTTCCAGAATTCTGCTCCCTGATATGTTTAGCTGATGGGACCGTTTTCGCTTCATCACCGTAATATATCTATCCAAATCAATTTGGGTAGATTTTGGAGTTGTTTTGTCATTGCTACTTACAGGCTTTATTTTTATATCTGAGGTTATAATTTTCTGGGTAGCTACTGTAGTTTGAGTTTGCTTCATAGGAGATGGAACTTTTTGTAGCATAGTGTTAGGCGGGATCGAATTTTCACTACTAGTTTTAGAGTCACTGCTAGTACTATTTATAGTTGGAAAACAGTAGGTAATACAGCCTTAGATGTTTTATTTTGCGCAAAAACTCTGTTAGCGTAAGGAAAACATTTATAAGGGGGTAGGCTTAGCACTTAAATAGCTTTTATTGTATTGCGGACCATTTAAATTTTTTGCAATTTTATTTTCAACACTGCTCTCTACGCCCATTGTAAAATAAGCATTTCTACCATTTACACTGAGTCTCCTCTCATTTTGGAGATGTGGGTAAACTCATATACTTGTTGAATTATGTTTGTACAACAACAACAATACAAGTAATGAACAAAGCACTAAATCAATTTATTTTATTAACAACTTTTAATTTTACTTTAATTTATTCTTTATAACTAAACCGGGAAATATAATATTTTTTTCACGGGTTGGTTTATTTATTAAGCGTCCAGATCGCTATTTGATTTTTGGTTAACAGTTTATAACCGATAGATTTTTAAAAATATTTGAACTATTACTTTACGTTTATGAATCATGCAATAGGTCATCAATGATCGGTAACTCATTACCTTATGCTTGCAAATAATACAAAAGGTAACGAGCTCCCATTACAAGGTAATGTACTTATTACACTCAGATCTTTATGTATGTTGTGATTCCTAACATACCAGGGTGCGTTCGTGGTCGTCCTCAAGAATTTATTTTGCATTCTCTGAATTTTCCCTATATTAGACGCGGGGCAGTACCCCAGAGCTGAATTCCATAGCACCATATGGGTTTCATGACCCAATTGTAAATGAGTAATTCCAGACCTAGTTTAGAGTTTTTGCCAGTAAGCCAAGCGAGTTGAGCAGTTTTGAGCCTCATCTGAGTTATTTTCGCATCCATATGATTTGTCCACATGAGCCGACGGTCAAGGTGAATATCGAGATATTTCACACATGTGTGTTGGGGTATATTCAGATTATTAATTTTAAAGAATATGTCTCTTTTCTCAGTGTGACAGTAATGTGGATACATTTCTGTTCATTCACCTTAATTTTCCACTTATCCAACGAAGCTTCCAATTGTGAAATGTGAGTCTGTAACATTCTAGACGCTATTTTTGAGTCATCGTGGACGCTTAGGATTGCAGTATCGTCAGCGAAAGTCGATGTGTGGGTATTAATATCTAATGGCATGTCTGAAGTATAAATGATATATAACAGAGGACCCAAAATGCTACCTTGTGGAACTCCGGCTTGTATATCTTGAGGAGAGCTGACAAAACTTTTTTCAGCAAGAGTGAATTTTCGATTTGTTATATAGCTTTCGAGTAGCTTGTAAATATTTGTTGGTAACAAAAGTTTTATTTTAAACAGTAGACCTTCATACCAAGCCTTATCGAAAGCCTGTGAAACATCGATAAAAAGGGCAGAGCAGTATTTTTCTCCTCGAACGTTTTTCTGACAACAGTAACTAGCCTGTGGGCTTGCTCAATGGTGCTGTGTTTTCTCCTGAAGCCAAATTGGTGTGATGGAATACAGTTGTTTTGTTCCACATAAACAGTTATCTTTTCCATTAGGATTTTCTCGAACAGCTTTGACAAATTGGATAATAGGCTAATAGGCCTATACGATTCCACTTTTGTGTGATCTTTGCCTGGCTTGGGTATCATTTTAACGAGTGAAACTTTCCATTCTGGGGGATAGTATTCAAGGCGTATAATAGCATTAAAAATAAAGAGAATTATCTTTAATGCTATACGGGGTAACTCCAAGAGCATCTTGTGACCGATTCCATCGATACCAGGAGCTTTTTTGGGGTTTAGTTCAAAAAAAACCTTTTCGACCTCTCTCATCTCAAACGTCAATCGGGTAGCTGCTCGGTGCTGGGATAAAATCGGTGGCAACTCTATAACAGAACTTGTTATATTTGGCGTGAATACTTTTCTTAAATGTTCTACAAACAGATCTCCTTTTTCAGTATCATTTCTAGCCCAACCTCCGTCTGATTTTCTCAAAGGAGGCTTACATAAGACAGGTCTTTTTAAATTTTTCTTTGCACGCCATAATGAGTAATCAGTTCTTGATGTTGGATATAAATTTTCAAGATATCTGTTTAATGAAGCAGTTCTCTTATGTTCAAGTAGCTTTCTTAATTTTTTAGTGCATTCTTTCAACCGTTCCTTAAGTTGAGGAGATCTGTGCTGTTGCCACTCTCTTCGAGCTCTCCTTTTTTCATTTAAGAGTCGTTCGAAATCGGCAGACAAATTAATATTATGTATGTTGTGTCGGGGGGGTTTGGTAGCAAGTTGAGCAGCAAGTTTGAGATTTAGTTTAAAATTTTGAATCGAGAGGTCGATATCTTCAGTGTTCTTAGCGGTATGTTTTCCGAGCAATGTGTACTGATGAATTTTTCATACTTCAACCAATCTGTTGTTTTGCCTGTCAGTGCTAAGTCACCAGAGGGGGGTACAATTTCTCGGGGATTTAAGATAGTATCAACTGTAGGTGTGTGATCAGATGAGAGATCCAATAATGGTTCTACATGGACCAATTCCCTTGCAATAGACATTGTTATTCCAAAGTCTATCAGATCGGGTATTTTCCGACGATCTGTTGGCCAGTACGTGGGTTCTCCACTAGATATCACATCCATACCTAGTTTAGAAATTGTATTAAACAAAACACGGCCCTTAGGGGTAACAAGCCGTGACCCTCAGAATGTATGCTTGGCATTATGGTATCCAGCTGCCAGAAAACGCGGTCCTAATGATTCGAAAAGACTGTGTATCCTCCGTTATGGAGAATCTGGGGGGAGAATAAATTGACGAAATCACTAAGTCCTTATCGAATTCTTCAAAACATATAGTAGTGGCCTGAATATAATTTTCGCAAAGATCACACATAAGAAAATGTTTTAATCTAGATATAATGAGAATAACTGACCTGCCTCTTGGGTTCTTAGTATCATACATTGTGTATCCGCGAATTGAAAATTAACTTCTCAGGGTTAAATGGGTCTCAGAAATAAGCATTACGTCAATTTGCTGATTTCTGAGAAAATACTCGAGCTCTTCTTTATGTTGGCATATGCCGTTAGCATTCCAGTAACATTATTTGAAAAACTTATTTTTGATCGACTAGAACCAATACTTATAGAAAGAAATCTTATACCAGCGCATCAGTTTGGTTTTAGACCCATGCACTCTACGATCCAACAAATACATAGAGTAACTAACAAAATCTCATCTGAAATTGATAACAAAAATTTTTGCGTGGCCACATATCTTGATGTAGCGAAAGCGTTTGACAGTGTGTGGCATGCTGGCCTACTTTATAAATTGGGAAAAAATCTACCAATGGACTTTTTTCTTATTCTACAAAGTTATCTAACTGACAGGCACTTTTATGTTAAATATAAAGATGAATGCTCAAGCATAATTAAAATGGAAGCGGGAGTTCCGCAAGGTAGTGTTCTTGGCCCTATCCTATACCTTATGTACACAGCAGACATTCCTACTCCAACAAGAAACACAGATATGATTGCAACATTTGCAGACGACACTATCCTTTTGTCATCAAATAAAGATATAACTTTGGCCATATCAAACCTTCAACAATTGCTGGACAATACTCTAAACTGGTTTAAAACCTGGGGTATTTTAGTAAATAGTGAAAAAACAGTACAAGTGACTTACACAAATAGGAATATAAGTGATCATCAAGCAAAATGATAATAAAGCTAAATATCTTGGCATGATAATCGACTCTAAATTAATCTGGAAAGATCATATCATCCGTAAAAAAAACGAAGTAAAGTACAAATTTGGACAACTTTACTGGCTCTTAGGAAAGGACTCAACTTTATCCTCACAAAACAATTTGCTTATATACAAAACAATAATAGCTCCTATTTGGAAATATGGCGCAGAGCTCTGGGGTACTGCAAGCAATTCTAATATTAAAATCATCCAACGAGTTCAATCAAAAATACTGAGAACTATTGTAAACGCCGAATGGTACATATCCAATGAAAATATACATCGTGATCTTAACGTCAGCACAGTCCAAGAAGTCATATGGAATTCCAGCTTAAAACATACATTTAAACTTACAACTCATTCTAACAATGAAATTAGACAACTACACTATAACGAGCTCTTAGGTTCAAGAAGACTTAAGCGATGCACTCCATCGGAGCTATTTGTCCGATTCTTATAATTGATAATTTGGCAAAATATATTTTATATAATTTAATATAAATGTTTACTTACACTAAATATAAGTTATCTTAAGTGTTGATTTAAGTTAATTAATACCCAAACCTCAAAACTAATTACTAATTGTCATATAAAGACAGGTGTAAATAAAATGGGATGTTAAAAAAAAATATTTTGAAACTGTTCATGGTTTAGTTAACAAAGCTTGCATCAAAATAGACTGATTTCTCATCATCTCTTGTAAATAAATTGTGACAATTTTTCTATTATTTAATTAAAAGTACCAAAGCGTACATTTGGAAAAGGTACTACAACCCGGTTAATCGGGTAGACCGGTCTTCCGGGTTTAAAGACCGGTCGTCCGGGTAGACCGGTCGACCAGTTCTGACCGGAAGCTCTAGCTGTATCCAGTAAATTGTCTTCATACTATACGCGTCTCTTATATTACTTTGAAACTTTCCTGAAAAACTATTTTTTGGCGACATTAGTTTTACGGTTTTTTTGCTATTCTTTTCTATTATTTGACTGACATTACCATTGTTTTTAAAAATCACTTTTCACTAAAATATATTTACTATTGTTAACTCACTAAACTTTACACCACGAACCTTGTGACATTAATAAACAAAAGTTTGTAATTTTCAAATATTGTTCCGTTATAAACAAAACAACAGTACAAAAAGCAGTGAAACTTTCCATTCTGGGGGATAGTATTCAAGGCGTATAATAGCATTAAAAATAAAGAGAATTATCTTTAATGCTATACGGGGTAACTCCAAGAGCATCTTGTGACCGATTCCATCGATACCAGGAGCTTTTTTGGGGTTTAGTTCAAAAAAAACCTTTTCGACCTCTCTCATCTCAAACGTCAATCGGGTAGCTGCTCGGTGCTGGGATAAAATCGGTGGCAACTCTATAACAGAACTTGTTATATTTGGCGTGAATACTTTTCTTAAATGTTCTACAAACAGATCTCCTTTTTCAGTATCATTTCTAGCCCAACCTCCGTCTGATTTTCTCAAAGGAGGCTTACATAAGACAGGTCTTTTTAAATTTTTCTTTGCACGCCATAATGAGTAATCAGTTCTTGATGTTGGATATAAATTTTCAAGATATCTGTTTAATGAAGCAGTTCTCTTATGTTCAAGTAGCTTTCTTAATTTTTTAGTGCATTCTTTCAACCGTTCCTTAAGTTGAGGAGATCTGTGCTGTTGCCACTCTCTTCGAGCTCTCCTTTTTTCATTTAAGAGTCGTTCGAAATCGGCAGACAAATTAATATTATGTATGTTGTGTCGGGGGGGTTTGGTAGCAAGTTGAGCAGCAAGTTTGAGATTTAGTTTAAAATTTTGAATCGAGAGGTCGATATCTTCAGTGTTCTTAGCGGTATGTTTTCCGAGCAATGTGTACTGATGAATTTTTCATACTTCAACCAATCTGTTGTTTTGCCTGTCAGTGCTAAGTCACCAGAGGGGGGTACAATTTCTCGGGGATTTAAGATAGTATCAACTGTAGGTGTGTGATCAGATGAGAGATCCAATAATGGTTCTACATGGACCAATTCCCTTGCAATAGACATTGTTATTCCAAAGTCTATCAGATCGGGTATTTTCCGACGATCTGTTGGCCAGTACGTGGGTTCTCCACTAGATATCACATCCATACCTAGTTTAGAAATTGTATTAAACAAAACACGGCCCTTAGGGGTAACAAGCCGTGACCCTCAGAATGTATGCTTGGCATTATGGTATCCAGCTGCCAGAAAACGCGGTCCTAATGATTCGAAAAGACTGTGTATCCTCCGTTATGGAGAATCTGGGGGGAGAATAAATTGACGAAATCACTAAGTCCTTATCGAATTCTTCAAAACATATAGTAGTGGCCTGAATATAATTTTCGCAAAGATCACACATAAGAAAATGTTTTAATCTAGATATAATGAGAATAACTGACCTGCCTCTTGGGTTCTTAGTATCATACATTGTGTATCCGCGAATTGAAAATTAACTTCTCAGGGTTAAATGGGTCTCAGAAATAAGCATTACGTCAATTTGCTGATTTCTGAGAAAATACTCGAGCTCTTCTTTATGTTGGCATATGCCGTTAGCATTCCAGTAACATTATTTGAAAAACTTATTTTTGATCGACTAGAACCAATACTTATAGAAAGAAATCTTATACCAGCGCATCAGTTTGGTTTTAGACCCATGCACTCTACGATCCAACAAATACATAGAGTAACTAACAAAATCTCATCTGAAATTGATAACAAAAATTTTTGCGTGGCCACATATCTTGATGTAGCGAAAGCGTTTGACAGTGTGTGGCATGCTGGCCTACTTTATAAATTGGGAAAAAATCTACCAATGGACTTTTTTCTTATTCTACAAAGTTATCTAACTGACAGGCACTTTTATGTTAAATATAAAGATGAATGCTCAAGCATAATTAAAATGGAAGCGGGAGTTCCGCAAGGTAGTGTTCTTGGCCCTATCCTATACCTTATGTACACAGCAGACATTCCTACTCCAACAAGAAACACAGATATGATTGCAACATTTGCAGACGACACTATCCTTTTGTCATCAAATAAAGATATAACTTTGGCCATATCAAACCTTCAACAATTGCTGGACAATACTCTAAACTGGTTTAAAACCTGGGGTATTTTAGTAAATAGTGAAAAAACAGTACAAGTGACTTACACAAATAGGAATATAAGTGATCATCAAGCAAAATGATAATAAAGCTAAATATCTTGGCATGATAATCGACTCTAAATTAATCTGGAAAGATCATATCATCCGTAAAAAAAACGAAGTAAAGTACAAATTTGGACAACTTTACTGGCTCTTAGGAAAGGACTCAACTTTATCCTCACAAAACAATTTGCTTATATACAAAACAATAATAGCTCCTATTTGGAAATATGGCGCAGAGCTCTGGGGTACTGCAAGCAATTCTAATATAAAAATCATCCAACGAGTTCAATCAAAAATACTGAGAACTATTATAAACGCCGAATGGTACATATCCAATGAAAATATACATCGTGATCTTAACGTCAGCACAGTCCAAGAAGTCATATGGAATTCCAGCTTAAAACATACATTTAAACTTACAACTCATTCTAACAATGAAATTAGACAACTACACTATAACGAGCTCTTAGGTTCAAGAAGACTTAAGCGATGCACTCCATCGGAGCTATTTGTCCGATTCTTATAATTGATAATTTGGCAAAATATATTTTATATAATTTAATATAAATGTTTACTTACACTAAATATAAGTTATCTTAAGTGTTGATTTAAGTTAATTAATACCCAAACCTCAAAACTAATTACTAATTGTCATATAAAGACAGGTGTAAATAAAATGGGATGTTAAAAAAAAATATTTTGAAACTGTTCATGGTTTAGTTAACAAAGCTTGCATCAAAATAGACTGATTTCTCATCATCTCTTGTAAATAAATTGTGACAATTTTTCTATTATTTAATTAAAAGTACCAAAGCGTACATTTGGAAAAGGTACTACAACCCGGTTAACCGGGTAGACCGGTCTTCCGGGTTTAAAGACCGGTCGTCCGGGTAGACCGGTCGACCAGTTCTGACCGGAAGCTCTAGCTGTATCCAGTAAATTGTCTTCATACTATACGCGTCTTTTATATTACTTTGAAACTTTCCTGAAAAACTATTTTTTGGCGACATTAGTTTTACGGTTTTTTTGCTATTCTTTTCTATTATTTGACTGACATTACCATTGTTTTTAAAAATCACTTTTCACTAAAATATATTTACTATTGTTAACTCACTAAACTTTACACCACGAACCTTGTGACATTAATAAACAAAAGTTTGTAATTTTCAAATATTGTTCCGTTATAAACAAAACAACAGTACAAAAAGCAGTTTTTCATCGTCCAACTGCGCAAAATATGATGCTAAAATAATCCTCAAACCAGTCACATTTGAAACACCTGTATTATCAATTTGCGATTGCTAGAAGTTTTGTTGTTCTGTTTTCAGCAAGTCACTTTTTAAGCTTAAGCGTCAATTATTTTGGAGTCTTTTTTCAGGCACACACGTGATTAATCAGTATTTGGTCATCAAATGTACTCGAAAAATACCCATTTATGCCATACTTGGGATATTTTCATTGGTATTGGACTTTCATTAGCAAATTTCACAAAGCGTTCTGATTGCGCTTTTTCCTTTTGCGTGGGCTTGAACCCGTCTTCCTCAAGAAACAAGTAAATTTTGATGGCGTTTATCAGTTTCGCCATTCAAGTTTTGGCACTCTAAGTAATTTCTCCTTACCATCTACAGATACTTATATGGGCGAACGATTTATTTTTCCATTGCCCAAAATATCATAAAGAATCTTCCCGTCTCAATGAACAATAACTGGATCGTCAAATGAAACAGATTGCCTTATTTGTTCAAATACTGCTTTTCTTCCTTCTTTCCTTTTGCGTTCAATAGCGCTTCGTAATAATGGCAATAAACTAATAGTTACAGTTGAAGATAACACGAAAGAGGAACCTGGCTCTCTCCCACCGTGAATGACGCTTAAAATTTTTTTTCGAACTTGTCAAATGTAAATGACAATTTTTTCGAATTTATCATTCTCCATGAATGGATAACACGGAGTTGTAGAGACACAATTCAGTGTTGATTAGACTATTTTCGATATGTTTTGAAATTCATCACGTTGTTTGTGATGTTTTGCTCGCATAAAAATATATGGGAAAATATGTACCAAAACACGTATTTTGAGAAAAACATGTAATTTCGCTCAAGACACGTATGTATATGGAAATGCAGTAAAAATCTAGATATTGGTTCTAAATCTTCGACACTTTTTAAATAATATAGTATAGGTTTGATGACAGAGTCCTATTTTATAATTTTTAACTTTTTAATGATTTTTTTATTTGTATTTCTTTCATGAAAACATCATCTGGAAAAAAACAGAAATTATAATTTTTTAATAAGTAAGAAAATACAAAAATTTATAAGATTTCCCAGCAAAATAAAAGTAGCAAAAGAAGCAGAAATTTTGTTTCCGGTATTGTGAAAATTTGGATCGGAACCTATGATTTTTACATTGGGGTGTCTTAGGCCGAAAATTTTCTTGTTTGATCCTTTTTCATTGCATGTAAAGATCTTTTGATGGTCCCAAATTTCTGTGATTAACATATAACTTAAAATAAGTTACTAGTCAAAGCTTTAGAAAGAGCTAAATTTCATTCAAAATCACATTTTTGGAAGTTGTGTTGAAGAACTCCTTTACAAGAGGAAAACCAGAACTAAACGATACTTTGGAATCAATGAAAAATTGATTCCTTAAGAATCACTTCCATTTATTTTTGATGGGTTTGGACACGTTGAGCACTGCCTTTTACTCCACTTAGGGCAATGAAATTTTGGCACTGTACTACTATCAACTAAAGTAAAAAAATTAGTGGGTGCCTTGGGGTGTGGGAAAAATTAAAAATTTTTGGGCCACCCTAATTACACGCTGCTACAAAAAAAAATGCAAGAACTTGTGCAATGACCTAGTGTAGGTTGCAGGTCTAGCTGAGTGTATTATATAACCGGTTTTATAAGTTGCAATATACCGTCAAAATTTCGAGATATGGGGAAAAGATTATTTTTTTGGACTGCCGCACTTAAACTTTTCTAACTCAGTCATTTTTTAACCGATTTCGGTAAACGGCATTAATTAGAAATGAACGCACACTTTTGAAATATATATACTTCCCGTATACTATTTATATAAATGTGTAGCAATTTTTTCAATAATATAAAAAATTTTCATTTTATTTTTAAACTTTTTCATTTTCTACGAGGGTTGTTTTCGAATCATCTTTTGAAGCAACAATAATCTTAAAATCAGTGTCCTTCTGAGTAAAACAAGCTTTTATTCGTGTAAATGACAATGTTATATTACTTTTTCTAAACAACGAAAACCCGATTTCGATTATTTGATTCAACAAAAGAAATAAATTAAAGTACGAACTATTTTTTTTTAATTACGTTTATTTTTTAAAAATCTTTACTTAATCTACTACGTTTGTAAGGCAACTAGCAGTAATTCGCAATTCGCTGATCTAAATTTTTCCTTCGAGCCGCTTTTTCATTGTTGATAGCTCTAGGTGGAAGCGTTCGCCTTGCTCGTTTCTCAATTGACCCGGATTTTCTGGAAAGAATTCTAAGTAAGATTCCAAAAAATGTATTTTGATTGACATTCTGCATCCAATTTCTCCATACGCCTCTAGAAATTCACTAAAACACTCAACTTTTAATAAATCAAATGATTTTTGTTAACACTTTGCTTATATCACAATTAAATATTTTGGTTAGCTTTTTTTAAGAAAAATATGTTGTTTTTTGAAGCTGCACCACTAATACTAACTAGTAAACAAATTTTTTTGCAAGTATGAAAAAAAGTAACGGTATTATTACAAAAATAATTTAAATAATGCCTTATTTCAATGATAGAGTATAACCTATACAGAGTGGATTTTCTTTATTTCTCCTTCGCATTTATGTCTTGTTTGTATCATACTCGTATAATAAGACCTAAAGCTAGAACTGTAATTGACCTAAGTTCCTTAAGTTGGCTTTGGCATACGCCGAACTTGAGTAACAATCTAAAGTAAAAAACAAAAAAATTTTAATTTCTTTGTTAATTGAAACGCAAATAATAAAACAAAAGCCAATTTTAATTGGGCTTTACATAATGGCGATTCGTTAACAAAAATAAGGAATTCTAATATCTCTTGATTAGAAAAAGTACTATAACTTTGTAAATTTTTCACCGATTTACATGAATAGAAGCTTGTTTTACTCAGAAGGACACTGGCTTTAAGATTATTGTTGTTTTAAAAAAAGATTCGAAAAAAACCCTCGTAGAAAATGAAAAAGTTTAAAAAACAAATGAAAATTTTTTATATAATTGAAAAAATCGCTACACATTTATATAAATAGTATACGGGAAGTATATATATTTCGAAAGATCGCCGTTTACCGTTTCGAAATCGGTTCAGAAATTACTGAGTTAGAAATGTTTAAGTGCGGCAGTCCAAAAAAATACTCTTTTCCCCATATCTCGAAATTTTGAGGGTATATTGCAACTTTTAAAACCGGTTATATAATACACTCAGCTAGACCTACAACCTACACTAGGTCATTTCGCAAGTTCTTTTTCAGTGTAGCACCGTGTTATCATTGTTAGAAAAAAGTGTAAATGTATTTTATTCGCTTTCAATTAATGTTGTCATTTTGTTTTAAATTAATTTTAATTATTTGTCAATTAAATTCATTCTAATTACTGTAATTTGATGTAATTTTAAACTTCTGTCCCAATTTGACTTCATTTATTTTAAAATCACCCGTTAATTTTGTCTCATTACATCTTATTTGTGTCTATTCGTTCAGTTAACGCATTGTTGTTATAATATTGGAATTTATTTTGTTCTCTTAATTGTTGTACGTTAGGAGAAACAAGTAAATTACAACAACCACAATAATTTCCCCCAATGTAGTAGTTTTTGTATTGTTAGGCTAGGCTTAAGATTTTTTAAATAAACAAAATATTGTACTTGTTGGTAACCATCGAACAACAACGTCTATTAACTCTTTGCGCCCGTAAAACCCATCACGGGAGCAATCGCTAATTTTGTGTAGCTCATTTACACTGCCTAAAGAACTTTTCAGTGCCATATGAACCACAGCTTCTAATATTATTGAATTGTTTCATATTGCTGCCGGTAATGGAACTCGGGATGTCTTCCGGACCTGGACTATTTTTATTATCGCAGTACATTAATACTATAGTAGGGCAAAAATTTTATTCGTTTTCTCTATCTCGCTTATTTTCGAGACACCGAGATTGTCATTTTACCAAATGCAGAATATCTCAGAAACTAAGCGAGATAGCGCAAACCGGAAAATTTTTACAAATCTCGTAGAAGGCTACCCTTTGGAATTTTTTTAAAACAATCACAGAGTGACTATTTTTTTTAAATAAATTTATACGATAATGTAAATTAGCGTTTTTAAAATTATAATTTTTAATTATAATTTGTCAATTTTTTTTTTTCAATTTCCATTTTTTATACCTTAGTGGTAAATTTCATTCAAATTTAATAGGGCGAAGCCGAATAGAGTTCACATAGTGTCTGCCCATAACAAAATCGTTAGCCTAATAGAATAGTGTACTCTTGTGTGCATAAAATGTTAATGTTATTCATATGTATAAATAATTGCCTATTGAAAATACATCAACAATTGTGTAGTAAGTAAATAAATAGGTATTTGAGTACTTCACAATGATTGGGAAATTAAATTAAATATTTAAACAACGCCCATGATTTATTGAAGCCAATCATGAAACAGCAATAAGAAAATTTATATTAATGGCGTTTAAACGTACTCTCTCTGCAAATAATACTCTATATGTCTCTTTCACTCCATGTCTCCCTTTGGCTTTAATTGATTTTTATTCTCTTGCTCTTGTACTAACTTCTTGGTATTCGACGATGACAATCAAAATACAAGATTATAAGTATTTATATCAGGGATAATAAACTTGGTACTTTAGTTCTTTTTGTGGTACTATTAGACCACATTATATATGACACTCCTGTCTCATTCGGTACTATTCACCAATCTTCTCCTTTTTTAATATTTATGCCTATTGCTACGAAGATGTCTGTTACTATAATTGTGACTGTATTCCCTTTATGTTTATTGTTGCAGCCACAATATATTAAATTTTTTAAAATTTATGTTTTAAAAATACGAAATTGTTAAGACCTTATATTGAGACCGCCACAATATAAACAAATAAAATTTAATTTTTTTTAATTTCATTGTTGTTTTGTATAGAATGTTATGTCTTATGACAGTCACAACTCACCACAAGTAGGAATGGAATAGGCACGATAGACTTGCTAAGTAGTTAAATATATGGCTGCTTAAAAATTAAGAATTTATAAAAATGATGAAATTCTTAAATTTCTCTTTTAAATGTTAACAAAAATATTTTTCATAAAAATATAAAAAAGTTTTGTATTTTAAATTTGATAAAATATTAAAAGCAACAAAAACTAACAAATGAATTATGTGATTGTTAGTAAAAGTAGAGCAGGGCACACAATATAAATGCTCTATTTCGCGTATTTGTTTACAAAAAATAAAAACAAGTCAAGTAAGTAAGGAAAGTCGTTTACTTTACAAGCCGTTATAAAGGGTGTCTCAGTAAAATTGCACTTTTTCATTAAAAAAAAACACGTATTTTTGAGATAGTTGTGATTTTTTTATTGGATTGTAAAGAAGACATTTTCCGATTAAGTATGGAATAAAATGTCCGTCAAACGGCCCCCTGTTCCTACAACGAATGTCGTTCGCAATCACTGCAATTTCGGCCTCATCTTCACAAAAGTAAAGCCCAGTCACGTCGCCTGACCAAAATCCGCACCAGACATTTGTTCGTTATGGGTGCACTTGGTTCTCATAGAATTCATGAGGATTTTCTGAGCCCTTAATTCGACAATTTTGTTTGTTCACGAAGCCGGTCGTATGGAAATGAGCTTTATCAGAGAATATGACTTTTTTTGAAAAAGTGGCATTGACTTATCTTTTCTCCATTACCCATTGAACGAATTGCCGGCAATTCCATGGTATGCTGGTTTGCGCTCAATTTTTAATAATCGGATTAAACCTATGTGACAGCTGCCAAATTTCAGAGTACAAAATAAAAATGACACTAAATTTAAAAAGTGCACTGTTACTGAGACGCCCTATAGATATAGAATTGAAAAAAAAGAACCTATACTTAAAAAAGTTTGTAAGTTAAAACAGAAAATACTATTTAAAATATATGATATTTAATTTTTAAGCCGGTCTACTTAATTTTCGGTTAAAAATAAATGTTAAAATTGTGTCTACCAATTCCTTAAAAAATAACTTTCACGTTCACTTATGTGTCTACAAAATGTATACTCATACAGTTTATAGACACATTTTGTGTGTGTATTTATGAAGTTCTTGTAATTTGGATTGACATAATTTTGTATATAAACAAACAATTTAATTAAAAGACAAATTGGAATTTTTTGAATATATTTTTTTGAAACATATAGCAAACAAAATTTAAATTTTTAATAAATATATCGGAAACAAATAACCCATAAATTTCGGTTTTGTGGGTAAATTTTTATTAAATTTCAAAAAAATGAAAACAATAAATGAGACTTAAAAGAATCAGTAAATTAAAATTAACTTTAAAAAAAATCTATGTTCTTCATTTTAAACTGAACTGAACATTTTTTTAGTAAGTTACAAACAGTAAACTACACAATATTCAAAGTGTAATAAATATGGAAGGTATATGTGGGTTTAAAAGCACACCACAGGAAAAAGCTACATATATGTATGTCTCGTCAAAATACATAGATAATCCTTTTTTATCGATAAAAACGATGGACTTAAGTTTTTCATTCTCGTCCATAGAAAAATCGATATACACATGAAAGAAACCAGGTGTAGTAAAACTGATTACCTCAGATGTCCTTTTAAAAGGACTTCAAATTTCCAAAAGAATTTTCATATTTTGCAATTAAAATTTTATGCATTTTTCATGAGAATAAAAATTGAAAATTCTACCATGGTATTATTAGAAGTACTGCAGTGGTCTTCCTCAAATGTGTTTGATATTTTATGAGTTTTTTAAATGAAAATGTACAAAAATTTTATTTTGTATTTAGTTATATTTGGTACAGACTTGAAATTCTTATTTATCATCTCTAATTTGTTGATATTATTTTACCTTGCTAAGGAACCATTTGTTTTAATGCTCGTTAACTTGTTTTCTCTTCATTGTTTACTGTTGACTACCTCATTACCAAAATGTATGCTTTTTAACTTGCTATGAAATTTATGGTAGTATATAATCATAAACAACATCAAAAATTATCCCCCAAATTTGTGTATTTTCTTTATTTATTTGTTCTCTTTTATAACGACGAAAAGCCGTTGCGCGTCTTTTTGAATTAAAGTGAAATTGATTTTTATTCGTATTACAACATACATACATAGTAATCGAATATCAATGCATATTCTGATAACAATAACAACAGCAACAAACGATAATCATTAATTAATAGAGTCATTGCCAAAATAATAGCCAAGCTTTATTAAATAAACTTTGCGACGTCATGAGGGAACAATTTGTCAAATGAAAAATGGTTAAAAAATTCGCTAAGTAACTTTAATATTAATTTGTTCGTATAATAATTTCAGAAATACTGGTAACTAATTTATATTTTGTGATAAGAAGTAGGACACGCCCGTTAAAATATCCAATGGAATAGTCAAATCAGAATTGGTTGTCAATACCGTTGTCGATAAAACCCCTTTTAACTGACTAGCGTTATCTTAGAATACCGTTACCGAAATATCGTTATCCCTAAAATACTGTTAATGAAATAACCAAAATACGGTTATCCTTAAGCTATCGATACGCTTAAAATACGGTTTTAATTATCTGCTAATGTTAGCTGTACGTGGTTATAGAGCAGGGTTGGGCACGAATTTGTCATCGAGGGCCATATTAAGGTGCTTCATAAATCGCAGAGTGCCGCACCATATTAAAAAAGTATGAAAAATGAATATAGTAAGCCAAAATGAATGCAGACGTAATGCCTTTATGACACTGTTTTTCTGATTTTTTCTGGGGGTTTATATAAGTTTTTCGGTTATTTACGAAAAAGTTGAAAAGCAAAAGAAAAAAATCAAACAAAAATCCCTAAAAGTGATGGACATTTTAAGAAAAATTCGTACACATACATAGAAAAAATATTAAAATTTTCAACTAAAATCGGTTGAAACAACTATATACTAGAAAAAAATCAAACAAAAATCCCTAAAAGTGATGGACATTTTAAGAAAAATTCGTACACATACATAGAAAAAATATTAAAATTTTCAACTAAAATCGGTTGAAACAACTATATACTAGTTTTTACAATAAATTTCGCATAAAACAATTTAAATTGGAAGAAATCATGAAAGTTTTTTTCTGCGTGTAGGAGAAGCAAAAAAATTTCATCAATCTTGTTTGCCGTTATAAAATATGATTTAGCCGTTGGCACGAACTCCAGTGATATTTTGTAACTCGGGGTTCTTGGTTTTTAGTGTGTTTAATACATTTAGGTCAGGAATCGGCACTCATAGCACACAGAGGCCGAACACTATCGGCTATTTACACGTACACAATACAAATGTCAACAAATCTCACAGCTAAGGGCACAAAAAATACAATTATTTTTATTCAGTAGCATGCCAAAAAGTATATAATTCTCAATAGTATGTTTCTCTCTCACGAATATTTTAGTACTCTCTTAGAACACGAACATAGTTTGCTGGCAACAAAGGTGAGTTTTGGTCAGCAACTTTTAGTAGTGTTTAGCGGTGCTGCCATATAACCAATTTTAACTATTTTTTTGACGTTTTTTGGGATGCTAGAGATTTTTTAGATTATTTCATAAAAAATATGTTTTTTTTATTTTATTCATATATTTTTTCAGATTTTTCATATAAAAATATAATATTTGTTCAATATACTAATTATTTTTAATAAAATTAGACATGTCTAAAAAAATACAACAAAAGTTTGCAATTGTGTTAAAAAATTGTTACGAATTCAAACATAACATTGTGACATGAAAAGTATTAAAGTGTGTACACACACATTGACCAATTATGTCTATTCATATCCATTATTTCCCATTTCTATGGTAAAAATATATAATAAAGATAATAAATATTCTATTAATTGTTGCAACATATAACTAAAAAACCAAAAAAAAAAATGCAATAATTTGAAAAAAAAAAATTCTTTTCATAAAAAAACTGGCAAACAGTTAAGAATCCCAAAACCTGGGATAAAAAATTACACTGTTTATGTGGCAGCACTGCATACACCAAACTTAATGTTTTTTAACACTTAAGCAACTTTGAAAATGTTGCCCTCTCATTTAAAAATGTTGCCGCTGAACTCTGTACCATGTTGAATTTCTGGTAGAGTGTGAAAAACACTCTACAGTAAATTATATACTTTTTGAGCATGCTAACTTTTAACAGAGCAAGTATGTACATTAGACCGTACCACCTTACAGGCAAAAAAAAAAAAGTTCACCGTACACCCTCAAATATAAAGTATTTTAACAAGAAAATTTCGAAAATGTTTTTTTTTTTTTGGCCGAACGTAGGGGTCGCCATTTTATATTTTTCGTTATATCTTCGCCATTTACCGTTGGATCTTAAAGTGTTGTATATCAATGTTTTTTGTCTCGCGGAGACCGATGTTTTCCTCGAAGGAGCCATTGACCTCAAGTAACCCGTTCTAGTATTAACCCACCAGATCTCAGTTGCTACCACCTTAATGAACAACCCTAATATTTTAAAATGAAAGCTCGCAAAAAAGCAATAAACTTTTGCTAGGAAAGTATTCCAATAATTCCAGCGGAACTATTATTTTATTTTTTTTTAATTTTTTTTGTTGCCGAATGTAGGGCATTTTTAATTTTTTTGTCATATCTTCTGTATTTACAGTCGGATCTTAAAGGGTTATAATCAATGTTTTTGTCGCAATGATACCAATTTTTTACATCAAAAATCATTTACCTCAAGCACCCTTTTATACCACTTAAGGGGTAAAACCTACGTAAAAAGCCTATATATAAAAACTTCCTTTTTTTATTTTCTTTATTTACGGAGATGTGTTAACAAAGATTGGTTTTCACAAGATTTATGAAGGAGTACAAAAAAATATTTGTTTTACACAAAGTTTTACAAAATGATAGTATATTTACAATAGAGGTCCACGGCACGCAGCATTACTTAATCAATTTTTGGTGGATTTCTCTGAAATTTATAATGCATATGGAAAACTCAATTATCTATGGATGCGCGTAGGAGTTTTTAATAGGTCAAATACTTTTTGACTTAGAGCTGTTTCTTTAAGAGTAAAAAAGTAGATATTTTGACTTTAACACTTCGCTGTTTTGTCAAAAATTAATATACCCAAAAACTCATACGCTTTTCTCTAGATAATTTAGTTTTCTATATAAAGTGTATGTTTCAGAGCGATTCACCTAAAATTGGTTAAATTATGCTGAGTGCCGTGGATCACTTATAAAATAACACAAATTTTAATCAATCATATTTTGACGTGATTCAAGTTGGCTGTATTTTTGGCGGCTGTCAAGTTTAAAAAAAATGTGCCCCAGAAGATTCATGTACTACATGAACAAAACGATCGGTGTTTTGAGAATTTCACGGATAAGCTGTACAGGAATCTTCTATGGCGGTCACCGATGAGCAACTAAATTATCTAGAGAAAAGCGTATGAGTTTTTGGGTATATTAATTTTTGACAAAACAGCGAAGTGTTAAAGTCAAAATATCTACTTTTTTACTCTTAAAGAAACAGCTCTAAGTCAAAAAGTATTTGAACTATCAAAAACTCCTACGCGCATCCATTGATAATTTAGTTTTCCATATGCATTATAAATTTCAGAGACCTCAATTGCCGTGGATCTCTATTGTAAATATACTATCATTTTGTAAAACTTTGTGTAAAACAAATATTTTTTTGTACTCCTTCATAAATCTTGTAAAAACCAATCTTTGTTAACACATATCCGTAAATAAAAAAATAAAAAAAGGAAGTTTTTTTTATAGGCTTTTTACATAGGTGTTACCCCTTAAGTAGTATAAAAGGGTGCTTGGTATCATTGCGGCAAAAACATTGATATATAACCCTTTATGATCCGACTGTAAATACAGAAGATATGACAAAAAATAAAAATGCCCTACATTCGGCAACATAAAAAATTAAAAAAAAAAATAAAATAATAGTTCCGCTGGAATTATTGGAATTCTTTACTAGCAAAAGTTTATTGCTTTTTAGCGAGCTTTCATTTTAAAATATTAGGGTAGTAGGTGGTAGCAACTGAGATCTGGTGGGTTAATACTAGAACGGGTTACTTGAGGTCAATGGCTCCTTCGAGAAAAACATCGGCCTCCGCGAGACAAAAAACATTGATATACAACACTTTAAGATCGGACGGTAAATGGCGAAGATATAACGAAAAATATAAAATGGCGACCCCTACGTTCGGCCAAAAAAAAAAAAAAAATATTTTCGAAATTTTCTTGTTAAAATACTTTATATTAGAGGGTGTACGGTGAACTTTTTTTTGAGGTACGGTCTAATGTAAAGGGTGTCCCAAGAAGAACGCAATTTTTAAATCTGGCAACATTCGAAGTGTCATTGTTTGACATTTGAACAATTGTTATTGTTTGCTAGTAGAAGGTACGAGGTTAGTAAAAATGGAGCGCTACACGAATGAACAACGCATTCTCATTGTGAAATTGTTTTACCAAAATGGTGAAAGTTTTGCGGCTACAGTTCGCAAATTGCAATCAATTTGGGGTCACAATAATGCTCCAAAAGAGTCAACTGTAAAGAGATTAATGGATAAATTTGCCGAAACTGGGTCTGTTAGTGATGTAAAGACAACAACGCGCAATCGACCAGGTCGATCGACCGAAAATGTCGCAGCTGTACGTGATGATGTCGCTCAAACTCCATCCACCTCAATTCGACACCGAGCTCAGCAAATTGGTGTCTCCAAATCCACTTTGCAGCGAATTTTGACGAAAGATTTGCATCTTCATGCATACAAAGTTCAATTGACTCAGGAACTGAAGGCAGCTGACCATGGACAGCGAAGGGAGTTCGTTAATTGGGTATTGGAGAGACAACAAGAAAATGCTGATTTTGCCGATAAAATCATCTTCAGTGACGAGGCCCATTTTCATCTTGATGGCTTCGTCAATAGGCAGAATTGTCGCATTTGGGGTGAGGAAAATCCTCGAGTGATTCACGAGAAGCAAATGCATCCTCAACGTGTCACTGTGTGGTGTGGTTTTTGGGCTGGAGGAATTAAAGAAATGAATGTGGAGGGCATGTGGTTCCAACAAGACGGCGCCACATGTCATACAGCCAGAGAAACAATTCAATTGCTGCATCAGTCATTTCCCGGTCGTGTTCGTGGAGATCAGAATTGGCCGCCTAGATCGTGCGATTTAACACCATTAGATTTTTTTCTTTGGGGTTTTTTGAAGTCGATGGTTTACGCGAATAAGCCGACGACGACTCAAGCTTTAAAAGAGGAAATTGGACGCTGCATTAATGAAATACCGCAGCATTCATGCAAAACGGTCATTGAAAATTTCATTAAAAGATCGCGTGCATGCCAGCAAAGCCGCGGCGGCCATCTGCACGATATATTGTTCCATACGTAACCTCATTCTGTCTACTTTACGATATAATAAAGTTTCACGATTTTTTTTTAAATATCTGTGTTTTATTTAAAATTTAAAAATTGCGTTCTTCTTGGGACACCCTTTACATGCCGCTTTGTTGAAGAAATAAAGTAAACTCTAAAAAATTGTTTTTTTTTAATGTGGAACGTTGAGTGTAAAGAATTTTTTTTTAAATATATTAAATTATTATGAATTATTTTTTATTATAGAGAAAACATGAACTATTTTAATTCAATGAATACGGATATTCTCTTAACGATTAATTCATTTATTAATTTATTCATTAATTCATATATCTAGAAAGATAAAATAATTTCTTAAGGTGTAAAACACCAATAAATTTAATATTCTTTCTTTTTTCCGACCACTGATATAGGTCTTTTTAATATTCCTAGTTATCAAACAAAAATGCAATCAACTAAAATCGGTTGAAACAACTCAATACTAGTTTTCACAACAAGAATTTAGAAGAATTCATGACATTTTTTTTCTGCGTGTAGGAGAAGCAAAAAAATTTTGATCAATATTGTTTGCCGTTATAAAATATAATTTCATTTCATTAATTGAATGACATCTTTAAAAACAATTAAAAGTATACTGCCGCTTACGCCACACATGTCAACATTACATTTAAATATCGGTTACATATATATAGACCTCGAGCTCAATTATTTAACAAAATCATCAATTTTAAAAGTCGAATATTACTTTACAATTTATAGAAATTAAAACATTTAGAAATGTATTGCAATTTTTTGTTATTTTTATGAGCAAATTTTATAAATTCCCTGCGTTCAACTCCTCACCTACACTTCACTTTCTAAATCGAGTTTTATAAATAACTCCGTCTTTTTATAAATCACTACGTAATTTTATAAATCACTACGTCATTGCGTTGGACTTTTACGTTATCCATTTTTGTTATCACTTTATTGGAAAATAATTTCAGTTTTACCTGCATTTATGCATATATGGAATTTATGTTTGATTTATTTATTCATATTTTTTTGATATTGGCAACACCAATGTTAACAGCTGATTAAAAATTAAATAAATAAAAATATTATCAATTCGATTTTTTATTTTGTGTATAAAATTATAAATAATCCGAGATCAGAGAAAATTTCTTTCAAATGAAAAACTTTTCTTATTTTTTATTTAGTAATTATAGAGAATACACATAAAAACCCTGCGGAAAAAAAGGGGTCAGTTGGGAATTGGGACCTGTCCCGGGATATGTGAAAACTGAACCGGTTCCGAAAAAACATATCACGAGATAGGTGAAAAGAGCACCGGTTCCTAAAGTACCTATTACGTGACCGGTTTAAAAGTCACGACATGTCCTTTTAGACCAGTCCTGTGACATGTCACAGAGGGCAATGGATCCCCTCCTAGGACAAGCCCATGTTAAAGTGATCGGTCCCGTGACCGGTGCCTATCACAATGAACCGGTCATGTGACGTGTCCTGGGATAGGTCCTTTTCCCGCAGGGAAGTTATTTAGACACTAGCCGAATGGAATGCATCTTTTAGTCAGCTACGACTTCATCAACATTCTTCGTGCTCCTGAAGGAGAATGTAAAAAAAAAACACAAAAATAGTAAGTAAATTATCTTAACTCAATAAAAAATTAATTGGATATTAGCATAAATAGCTTTTTTCTGTTAAATAGATATATTTACAATTAGCACTTTCAAGGGCACGAAGAATGTTGGTGAAGGTTGTAGCTGAGTAGAAAATGCATTCCATTCGGCTAGTGTCTAAATAACTTTTTCTGTGTATTCTTCATGATTACTAAATAAAAAATAAGAAAAATTTTTCGAAAAAATTTTCTCTGATCTCGAACCAGAATAAAAATACAATTTCATGTATTAAAGATCAACTATAAAATAAAATCTTCACTATTATAAATCTTGTATAAAGAATTGTGCCAAAAAGTAAATAAAAAAATCAATCAAAATCATAAAAAAAAAATGTACTCGTTACTTTTTGATACCTCGACTTCCTCGGATGATGAAGAACTCAACCAGGGTATTGCGGTACAATATTGATGTCATGGATTTACCAGATACAGATTAAGTTGTTTATCTTATATTAAGTTAATGTTAATTTTTAAAAATAGACAATAACAATTCTTCATTAGATTTAAAAACACTTTTAGAATAATTACGGAAACCTTTTTACATTCTTAATGATAATGAAATTTCCCCTTTTCTCAAACAAACACAACGTGGTTCTGCAATATCAAAGTCAGCAAAACTTGCAACAACACTACGCTTCCTGGCAACAGGAGATTACTAAAAAGGCATTGGTAATTATATTATGACTTCAATTTCACAATCAAAGGTTTGCGAAGTTATAGGCGAGTGTTTGGTGGCCATGGAGCTAATTTTATGTAAAAAATTGATTAAATTTACAAAAAGTGTATTTTTTTAAATAGTTTGAAAAAATTTCAATTGCTAAAACAATTTAAGCGATGATTTGACATTTCAAGTGAATAATTTTTCAGCGCAGTGATTTAGGAAATTCCAATTTGTAAAGGTTGTTTTTTGAGTGTCACTGCTTTTTTGAGAACCCATTTAACAGCTGATAGTTGCTTTCTGTTTAGTTTGCTTTGAGATTTTATTATGAATCGACTTACACCAGAGCAACGTGTGCTCTTTTAATCAAAATAATTGTTCTATTCGTCAAACTCATCGTGCACTTCTTCCATTTTATGGCGTACATAATCGTCCTTCAGAGCGACCAATTCGAAGAACAATAGATCGTTTTCGGACCACATTTACTGTTACTAATAATGTGCATCCCGTGAGACGCCGAACAGGGCCGAATTAGCCGCTCTGAAGGACGAAAAGAAGAAAAAAAATTATAATGACATGGTTCAACGGTTGATTTTATTTTAAAATACACGTAATTTTGCTTTACAATATATGGCTTAAATTTTATGTTTCAATAGGATGACATAAATCGTACATTAAACGTGTTCTATCTTGAACACTAAAAATTTAAATAACATTTTATTGTAAGAAATAAAGTAATTATGTTTAGTTTCAATACACATTGGTTTTCTCAAAACCAATGTGTTGTATTGAAAATATTGAAAACAGTAAATAATCAACATTCTGTTGATCATTATGTTTATGATTATGGGTTTTCCTTATCTCTTAATAATTCCCAAAATAGTCCTATTTTCCCACTTCTAATTTGCGAATTAGTTTTTCTGATTGACATATTTACAACCATGATTCAATCTTTATCTTATTAAAAGAATGAAGTTTAAATAATTCTTTTTATAAATCAAAGAAAATAATTCAATTTGAATAATTCGATTCAAATCAATTTTGATTTGATTTGCGAATCAAAAAATAATTATTTTGATTTTCGATTATGATTTTATTCCCGAAGTAAAATATTTTTTTTTTTAATCAAGATTAATTTAATTTTAAATCCGAAGGGTTTCATGGAATTGTTATAAAACAGCAACAGGGTGACTTTTTTTTATCGATTTTTGTGATTATGTAAATTAACATACTACGATAATACAAATTGTGTTTCCCGTTCCATTTCTTTCGTATAAAAATGGGTCACCCTGTGGCTGTTTTATAAAAATATATACCTCTGGACGTCTTCCGGACCTGGTCTGTTTTTATTATGGCAGTATGATCATATTCTCATAGAGCAAACAATTCGAGATGCCAGCCATTTTAAAAAAGGACCTTTTTTATTTTAATTCGCAAATCAAATCAATCCAGATAGAAAAATACGAAGGGCACAGTACTGGCACGGTGTTGGAGACGGTGGTACATGTACTGGCAATGTGTCGGATTTTTAACTTTTGCAGTATTGAGACAGTGTCGAAATGATAACACCAATATACGCTTGGCCGTAGTTATTTGCCAACGTTGATACAGCGTTGTATTTCAGTATTTCCCCAGGACTGTTATTAAAAAAAATGCACCATTGTGACAGTATTTTAAATAAAATAATTCAGTATATAGCCAGTACAATAAAATCAATTAAAAATGTGGTGGTAAAATAAAATTTATATATTTTTTAACAAAATATTAATTTATTTATAAAATACATATTTAATTTTTTTAGACAATACTTCAAGATTTTTTAGGAATATAATTATGTTTAGCCATAAATCAATTTAAAATACGAACGCTGAGTTAACGCATAGTTAGTTTTTTTTAGAAAATGCTAGGTTAATTAATAAAATAAACCTGCGTGGTTTTAGACTTGTTTGATACTCAAGTAAGTGAAAGATTTAATTTTTAACATTCAAAGAAATTATTGTCTGCTACTCAAGGCTACACTGGAGAAAAACTGAGGAAAATCCTATTTTTAGATATGTCAGTTATCTTATCTTCTGATTCTTCTTTTTCAACCTAACCTAATTTAATTTTTTGTCAATCAATTTTTAAAAATAAAATTCTAATCTAATATAATAATTTAAAGGTAAATGATTTTGGAGATAATTTTTTTTAATCAAAAATTAATGTAAAGAACCGAAAACGTTTATTTTTGTTTTGGCCACATTTCTATGGATCTTCATCACCGGAACGTCTTTATCGCAATTTTCAGCATTTGATATTGAAAATAGTTTGGGTTATTTAATAATCTATTACAAAATGTTTGACGAAAAAATAAATCCTTTGTATAGAAAATAACAATATTTTTCATACGAATAATTTATCAAATAAAATTCCTTGAACAGCAAGATATTCTGTTGGAAATGTTATTGAAGAATTTGAATGTAAAGTTATTTTCATTTGTAATTATTAATGGTTATAAAATATCTCATATGTTTACTTATGGTTGTAAAAGCAATAGGAGTATATAATATTAAAAAGTTAGATAAAAATATTGAAATAAATATAGTACATATGGTTGGTATAAATTGTGTTCTTAAAGAATTTCATAACGAAATAATAGCTGTAACTCTTTTACACAAAAAAGTGTATTAAATGTGTGAAATAAAATAAAATTGTGAATAATAATTGAATGAACGGTTGTAAATTTGCAGAAAGCAGTACTGTTTTTTTTTCCATACCGTTGAAAATTTCTACCTGGGCAGGTAGAAAAAAAAAGGGCACAGGACTGGAAACGTGTTGTATATACGCTTGGTCGTAGCTATTTGCCTACGTTTGAACAGCGTTGGATTTTAATATTTCCCCACCCAGCAAAATAAGGTAGCAAAAGAAGAAAAAAAGAAGCAGTGATTTTGATTCCGGTGTGAAAATTTGGATCGAAACCAATAATTTTTACATAGGGGTGTCATAGGATGGAAGCTTTTTTATGATCCTTTTTCATTGCATCTAAAGCCCTTCTTAAGGTTTAGTGAAAAATGAGATCTTTTGATGTTCCCAAATAAATTTTGAATTTAAATTTTAACAAGACATCAGTAATCGGGCCTTAGCCTCATATTCACAATCTCCCGTTAGCTTCTATCTGTGAATTTAACTGACACATTTGTTCTTGTTTCCCACACTAAAAAATGCTTGTAAAATTACTACTATAAAATGGGCAAAGTTTTATGTAATATTACGAAAATTCGGTAAATATAAACATCAAATGCGTAAAACTTTTTTGTGCACACTTTCATATACAATAATACACAAATGCAGTATTTTTAGATACTATTTATTTACAATTAAGCACATTATGCCTAAAATTATTATTGTTTTGTTAAATAAAAATTTTACGAACAAAGATCGTAAATATACTTATAGTAGTAAAAAAAATATGATATTTTGGAATTGAAAAAAAAATCAATAAAATTTTCAAACCTAAAAAATAGATTCATTAGTTTTTTAAATTTATCAATTATTTGGAATTTCTAAACAATAAATTTATTGTTTTTATTCTTGCTGTGAGTTAACAAACAATAAAATTATGGTTTTTATTGTGAATTACTAAATAATAAATTTATTGTTTTTTATTACAAAACAAATTTTTTTTCCTTTATAATTTTCAATATCATGGTAGAAAATGTGCGCATTTTTGTAGGATTTTTCCGCATTTTTATGTACATTTACAGGAAAATCGTGTTTCTTTACGCACAAATTTGGTGAATTTACTCTTTAATTTTGAAATTTCATTGAATTTTTACGCACTTTTTATGTAATTTTACCTATTTTGTGTTCATCAACTTACGCATAATGTGTGTATTTATTCATTTACGCACACAGAGTAAATTTACCTAACTTATAGTAGGAGTACAGTTTCCTACTATAAGTTGGGTAAATTTCAACAAAAATTAATTAGAGTGCATATAAAGTTTGAGTTTTACTGTTGATTAAATTATAACGAAATTCCTGAAATTTTTACTAAAATAATTTTTTACTTTTTGTAGCAATAATAACTACGATTTTAAGGATTTAAAATCTGGTATATGCATTGTAAGTTAAAGATTGAAATAAATCATTTAAACTAAACCATGGTTATAAATGTCAAATTTATATAAAAATACCAATGACTAATGTTCAACTTTGATTGTTTTTCAAATAAGTTACCCGTCACAGATTTGAAAAGGGTTAAATTTCATTAAAAATCACATTTTTTGAAGTTGTGAAAAAGAACTGTTTTTGAAGATCAAAATCAGAACTAAACCATACTTTAGAATTTAAGAAAAATTAATTCCTTAAGAATTACTTTCATTTATTTTTGATGGGCCACTACTTTAAATTAAAAATATTCAGAGATCAATAAATGCATTATTTTTTTTTTGGTATTTACAGAGACGGGACAAGAATAAATTTTCTATTTTTTAAGTACTGTATATTTTTAATTATGGACGTTTTGCCAACGTCGCACAGTGGGTTCGATTATACCTAAAATGGAGATTAATTCAAGGAAGAGTGCAATTAACGAGATAATATTTTTTTTGTATTAACAATACCCTAATTAGGCAAAAAAACAAAACCGTTGTATATTCTCGTCTTTAGCCAGCCGTATTATTTGAACACGAGAACCGCTGTTTTTCTCGTTTGTAGTTAGTCGTATTATTCAAGTAAGGGAACCACTTTTTATCTCCGTTGGTTGCTAATCAATCCAAATATTGCCTTCGGGTAGTGCCGACCGCATTCGATCAAAAAACGCACAGAGTTCTATAGTAAACCTCGCTATTCGAACACCAAAACCTACTGCGTCAGAGTAGGTCCCCACATTCGCTAATACGAGGTTCTTAGAAATTCCTTCGGGAAAGAGCAAAATGGGAAAAACCCCTTTCACGGTCTGCTCAAACTCCTATAGCTAGAAACCTAAAATTTGAAATATGCTTTTCTTGGAGTATTTTCTAACTCATCGATAAAGTCTCCTCCTTAACAACCTGCACAAACCGTTGCACCTAGGAAGTTGAAATTTGGCTTGCAGGCTCCATCTCCAGTGTAGATAACAGTAAAGACGTAATTTTTGGAAAATCCAATGGAAAGGGCAGAGAAGGGAAAAATTCTTACCATTGTCAAAACCGCTGGTGCTGGGAAGTTGAAATTTGGTGCAAAGGTTCCCCCTCCGGTGTAGACATTCACATATTTTTGGAAATGTGCACGGGGAGGGGCAAAAGGTGAACAGTCTCCTTCCTAACGGGCTGCCCCACCGATTTAGCCAGAAAGCCGAAATTTTAAATATGTTTTAACTGGAGTATGTGCTAGCTCATTGATCAGCTATTTTTTAGAACTTTTGCCATCTACATGGTAAAATGGAATAGAAAGGGTACGAGTAAAATTGAAACACTAGACAAGGGATACGAAATGGAATGAAACGAGGTACGAGCGGAATTAAAATACTTGACAAGGGGATTGAAATTGAATGAAATGAGGAACGAGCGAAATTGATACAGTTGATAGGGTAAAAATAAAATGGAATGGGAACTAGTGTAACTTAAACATTAGACGATGGGAAATAAATGGAATGGGAACGAGTGGAAATAAATCATTAGACAAGGAGAACGAAATGCGATGGAAAGGGGAACAAGTGATATTAAAACAGTTAAAACTAGGCACGTCCCCCTTGAATTACCTTTAAATTTAAGCATCCACTTCAAAAGATGAAACAAATTTATTTAAATAGTAAAATCTTAAAAAAAAGAATAACATTTTCTCCTCAACATATTTCGTTATTTCAAACTATCGATAACGAAGTATCGGGCTTTTAAGCTTTTAAATCATAAATGCATGAAATAAAAATAAATGTATTGTCTTATAAATCAAATGTTTTTGTGCAGTTTAATTAAAAGCATTGCGTTGATAAATGTACGCATTTTTTGGTATTTTTACCCATTTAGAAATGAATTTTTAGGCATTTCATGCATATATTTACACTTCAAATAGATTTTTTACACACAATTTAAGTAAATTTGCGAATTATTTTTAAAATTTTATTAAATTTTACACACTTTCGATGTAAAATTACCCATTATGTGTAAACCAACTTACGCATAATGTGTGTACTTTTTTTCGTTTACGCACACAGAATAAATTTAGCCAATTTATAGTAGGAGTACAGTTTCCTACTATAAGTTGGGTAAATTTCAACAGAAATTAATTAAAGTGAAACATGTATTTACAATACAATAAAAAATCAGAACTATCTCAAAAAATACGTGTTTTTGTTTTAAAATGAAAAAGTGTATTCTTACTGAGAGAGAAGAAAAATTTAAATTGATAAAAAAAAATGCAACTTAATCAAATAAACCACAAATTTTCGTTTTGTGGGTATGTTTTTATTAAATTTTGAGAATAAATGAATGTTGCTTTGTTTTTAACTCAACTGAAAAATTTGATATCAATCTATAATAAAGATTAAGCTATATAATATTCGGAGTTCAGAAATTGGATTGACTTTTTGTCCAAATTTGCGGAATCTATTGAATAATGATTGGCACAGGCGCGTAAAAAGGAAGGACACTACAGACCTATCACCTATATGAATACATAAGTTCAATGAATAAACAAGAGCTTAAAGAAAAACAAACAATTTTGCATAGACTTTTTCTAATTTTTTTAAAAGTACAATATTTGGCCATATTCACACAAGTCTAAAGTCAAAAAAGCTACGTCACATCGCCTTTCTTTATTGAAAAAGTCATTATGGCTCAATATTGCGGAGAAATATCGAGGGCTTACTACAACTTTTCAGTAGAGACGTTTTATAATAAAATTTTTTAAAATTGGAAATTCATTACTTTTTTAATTTTTTAAAAAAAGTGAAATTTATTTTTGAATAATCTAAAAAACCTAATTTTCAATATCAACGGGGCTGCAATAAAACCCTTAGGGTCGCATGCAGCCTTTCCTACATTTTAGAAGAAATTTGAACTTCATCTTTTCATAAGATTTTTCACAATACTTTTTGTAAAATTTTTCGAATTTATTTTTCACAATATTATTCTCCTTTGTTTGTTTACATACTCAGTCAGTAAAATACGGCCGGCAGAACGTTGCCAAAACGTTGGAGGCGGTGATACATACGTTGGCAAGACCACTGAATTTCGACAATGATAACACCATTATGGTCCAAAGTGGCGCTTAATCGAAATTTTAGAATTAAGTTTTTGATTGGTATCGAATAAAACTAGATAAAATTCTACATCACTATTTAAAATTTTAACCATCTAAGTTGTTTACTTTATCCGTAGTGAGGTGTCAAAGTTAGCTAATTATTGCTGTTTTCTTAAAAAGTGAAAAAATTGAAATTTGATAAAAAAGCAGTGCTTATTTTTTAAATTTAAAATTAACAAAGTTAAACTTTTATGATGGAACCTTCAACTTCAGGTATTTAAGTGTACAAAAAATGATTTTGTGTTTACAAAAATATGTGTGGAAATATTTTTAATATTTTTTTAAAAAAAAGCTCTAAAATCGGGGTATTTTCCATATATGATGGACCAGAAGTAACAAAGTATTAAAGTGTCGGCTTTGAAGTTGTGTTTTTTGAAAAGTATAGGATTTCTACTTGATAGAAATTTTGTTGCCCCGTTCTAAGATATTAATAATTTTATGACAAAAGTCTTGTTTTCAAAATTCCTTTATTTACCATAACCACAGTGTTTTTGTTGTTACTCTTGTCTTACTCTCAATGTTAGCTATTTTTGTTGTTGTTGATATTATTGTCAATATATTTTGATATTTAATAGAGATGGCTGCGTGAGTCGCGTTTGATCACCTATGTTCACGAGGGTGACCAATTTACCAGAAAAGAATTAAAATTAACACTCAATTCCAGCGAAAAATTAGGACTTTCTAATAATTTACCAAATTCACGTGATGGTTTTACATCTTATACTAATTTACCCGTGCCGAGGTAGACACGCCTATATAATAACTGTTTTCAATCACGTACTTTGGGCAATCAACTTTTTTTACCAATGTGTTTGACGCTTAATATTTTTTGAAATTAAACTGACTATCGTAATTTATTAATAATAATGTTTGCGAATAAACTGTTTCACGCGCCCATCTCTATTGCCGTTATTTTTGTGCTTGTTTTTATATTTTGTTTTTCAGTGGTGTTTTTTGCTGTTTTAAAATTTGAAGTTTTTGTAAAGTGCGTATAGTGTTTTGCATTAAATAAAGTGATCGGTATAAGGTAATTGGAAAACCGATTAAACAGTTAAATTAAATAAGAACAAATTTAATATGTTTAGGAATAAGCCTCAAAACTATTTTGATATCGCGCCTAGAACTATACAACTTTATGAGAAATACTGCTTTAAATGATTGGAAGGATAAATCAATTTTCTTAAAATGAAAACCATTAAGCGTATAAGCCCCAGCAATATGAGTTTTTTCAACCAAACGTTTGATAATTTTATTAAACAATTTAAATCTCGATATAGTAAATGTAAAAGGTACCATGATCGTTTTTTGGAATTAAATACTGAATGCATTTAGCCATTCATCTCATTTGTTCCTCCACCAAATAAAGGAGGTCGCAAGGAACTTTCATTCGAAGATTGTAGTGAGAAAACTAAATCAAAGAAAACTACAAGCATAAGAGATAGTATTTCATTGCCAGTTTTGACTCATGCTACACAAATGAGTTTAAGAGCTTCTGCAAATGGTGATGCAGCAAAGCTAGTTAAAGACTAGAAAGACTAGTTATGCTGCCAAAATGTTATGATATTTTAACAGAAAAAAAAATTATCAAACTTAACCTTGTTTTCAAAGTAGGGTTTTGATGGAAGCTCCGGACATAGTTCGTATAAATAGTTCTAATGCAAGCGACTCTTCAGTGTTTATAACATCCATCGTACCACTTAAACTTGTTAGTGGAAATGAAGTAGTTTGAAAAATCCTCGTCCTTCATCAACAAGATTTTGTAGGCCTTTAAATATAGAATACACCAAAGAAACAACAAGTGTATCTAATTTAGAAAAAATTAGGGTCGACGATGAAAAAAAAAAATCTTGAAGAAACGTTAGTTTTAGTTGGAGAAAATTCCTTAAAGGTTCATCACGATTTGTTTTTAGTAATGATAGATGGAAAAGTGTGCAACGCAATAACGGGTACGAACTCCATGCAAAAGTGTTATGTATGTGGCGCTACAAGTAAGATGTTCAACTCAGTTGACAGCATGATTGTTAGGGAAGTTAGAACAGACACTTTATAGTTTGGGCTATCAATACTACACGGGTGGATTCGATTTTTTGAGTGCCTTCTCCACTTATCGTATAAAATTCCAATTAAAAAATGGCAAGCACGATCAGATGAGGACACAAAAATTGTTGCTGAAACAAAACTACAAATTCAGAAAGAGTTTCGTGAAAGAACAGGTTTAATTGTTGACCAGCCAAAGCCGGGCTTTGATAACTCTAACGATGGAAACACCGCTAGACGTTTTTTTAAAAATGCTGAAATATCAGCTGAAATAACAAAATTGGACCTAACACTAATTAAAAAAAAAAGCACACAATACTAATTGTTGTTTCATGTGGTCACGAGATTAATTTGGAAAGGTTTCGTAATTTTGCTCACAACACAGCAAAGTACTTTGTTGAAGTATATCCCTGGTTTTACATGCCTCCCACATTACATAAATTTTTAATTCACGGCCCGGAGATAGTACAACACGAGCTTTTACCAATAGGAGAATTATCAGAAGAAGCTCAAGAAGCAAGGAATAAAGACTTTAAAAACTACAGAGAGCATTAGCAGGCAATATGAACAAAAAAAGAAAATTTATCGAAGTCAGAATTAGATATATTAATATTACCAAAAATTTCTCAAGAAAATCGTGATGATGACAACAATGAGAGTGATAATAATGATGATGGGAATGATGATGATGATGATACAGATGACAGTGATTGTAATGATGATAAAGACTATGATAGTTCAAGTGATGAATAAGAAATTGAGAATATTCAAATAAATTACTTTAATTAAATAAAAAAAATAGAAATACATTAAAAACGTTAGAAGTTTTGTTTTTTGCCTAATTATGGTATTGTTAATACAAAAAAATATTATCTCGTTAATTGCACTCTTCCTTGAATTAATCTCCATTTTAGGTATAATCGAACCCACTGTGCGATGTTGGCAAAACGTCCATAATTAAAAATATACAGTACTTAAAAAATGGAAAACTCAACTTCCCAGCACCAGCGGTTTTGACAATGGTAAGAATTTTTCCCTTCTCTGCCCTCCCCATTGGATTTTCCAAAAATTACGTCTTTACTGTTGTCTACACTGGAGATGGAGCCTGCGAGCCAAATTTCAACTTCCTAGGTGCAACGGTTTGTGCAGGTTGTTAAGGAGGAGACTTTATCGATGAGTTAGTAAATACTCCAAGAAAAGCATATTTCAAATTTTAGGTTTCTAGCTATAGGAGTTTGAGCAGACCGTGAAAGGGGTTTTTCCCATTTTGCTCTTTCCCGAAGGAATTTATAAGAACCTCGTATTAGCGAATGTGGGGACCTACTGTGACGCAGTAGGTTTTGGTGTTCGAATAGCGAGGTTTACTATAGAACTCTGTGTGTTTTTTGATCGAATGCGGTCGGCACTACCCGAAGGCAATATTTGGATTGATTAGCAACCAACGGAGATAAAAAGTGGTTCCTTTACTTGAATAATACGACTAACTACAAACGAGAATAAACAGCGGTTCTCGTGTTCAAATAATACGGCTGGCTAACGACGAGAGTAAACAACGGTTCTCGTGTTCAAGTAATACGACTAGCTAATAACGAGAATAAACAACGGTTCTCGTGTTCAAGTAGTACGACTAGCTAATAACGAGAATAAACAACGGTTCTCATGTTCAAACAATACGACAAGCTACTAACGAGAATAAACAACGGTTCTCGTGTTCAAATAATACGTGTAACTAATAACAAGAATAAACAACGGTTCTCGTGTTCAAACAATACGACTAGCTAATAACGAGAATAAATAACAGTTCTCGTGAAGGGAAGCATGAATCGGTATAGAAATCAGGTAATATTTCGTACCCAGGTCGAAGTATTACACGATCTATCCCTCGGTTCTGGCTCGCCTTACAGCCTTTAACTTTCCCACTATATGTAAATAATTTGTATAATATTGGGTATGGGTAAAAGTAGTAATACTAGTATGAGGATAAGTAGATTCGTAACGGCACGTAACACTACAAACCAAATTTCAGCGTACTACCTCCTGTGGTTTGGGCTGGGCGATGTTGGATGAAATAAATAAATGTTTACACATTTTCACATTTTTACATTTACACATTGGCACATTTGCCCATTTGTACATTTACCCATTTCCATATATTTACACATTTGCATATTTGCACATTTACTTTACCAACAAACTATCGATTTTTTCTCATGTCGTGTGAGCAAGACGTATTTTTATAGTTGATCAGTGATTTTTATAAAAACTATCGGCATAAAAGTGTTAAAATAATAAAAACAATGTAAGCGCCTGGACGCCAAAATCATACATTATATGTTAAAAAAAAATTTGAATCAAAACCCTCGTGTTACCTCTTCTTTATTGTAAACACAAAACAATCAAAAAAAAATTAAATAATAATAAACAAAGCACCGTTGTTTTTTGTTTTTTTTTCCTTCCCCCTGTCTTTGTTATTAACAACAAAGTTTTTATGAGTGATCTCCGCGTTAAATGAGAGACGTCTCAGCCTAAATGGCCGCGATGTATACATTACATTGAATGCAGTAAAATATAATAAAGTAAATAATAACAATTGCAACAGCAATTATTTAACCGCGAGGCCAGTCAGAGCTAGCTCTCTTTCTCCATCTCTTTTAAATAGTCATCAAAAAAGCGCCATATAATACCAATATTGTTGGTTTAGAAAAGAGATTTGATAGTACAAACCAACATCAACAACGATATGTGTATTCTCTGCTTGCTTTGACTGCAAACACTTTGTCAACAGCTGCAATGGAAAAACAAATTAACACTATTGAAACCCCCGGTACTAATATGGTTTATTCAATAGTAGCTGAGCCAAAACAATCTTTATTGCAGTATACACCCCAAAGAGAACAGAACTCAAATGAAGTTATTAAGAATATTATTACTTCTATTGGTGAGAATTCCTTTCATGTTGTCCCCCTTAAACGAGGTAAGCTTTTAGACAAAAAGATTCAAACTTATAGTGAAAACTCTTTCCGCAAATTGGTTTCTGACTTTGATAAACAGAGGCGGAATTTTTACACATACCAATTGAAAAGCAGCAAAGTTCTGTAGATAGTGATTAAGGGTATTGACTCCTGCGTCGATCCTAGTGAATTGATGGAGGCTCTGGAAAAAACGGCTTTAAAATAAAGTCGGTAGTTTATATTAGAAATAGGGACAAATTACCCCAACCCCTTTTTTGGGTAGAGCTTGAGCATGGTGATATTAATTTGAAAAAGGGAGAGGTTCACCCAATATACAATGTTTAAATTGCCAAGAATTTGATTATACAAAGTCATATTGTGGGCTACCCGCAGTTTGCGTAGTTTGTGCTGAACTACACTGCTCTAGCAACTGTAGTCAGCCTAGATAAGAAGAATGTGCCAAAAATTGTAGCAACTGTGGTGGAAATCATACGGCTAACTACAGCGGTTGCGTAGTTTATTTTTCAGAAAAGCAAATTCTTGTTAACAAAATAAGATCTGCCCCAGTCCGAAGTCATTATAGCCAAAAAGCTTCGGAATTCCCACAACAACCCCCAATAAAAAATTTCCCCTTAAATACTCAGCATAATCTCAACGGTAAAGCGTATGCTGATGTAGTATCTTCTCAGTTCCAGCCACCTCCTCCTAATGACAATTTTAGAAAATAGAGAAAACGCTCGATACTCTTGTGCAGACTATTAAAAATTTCACCAATTCAATGAGCAACATGATGCAATAGATGATGAGGATGCAGTCTATTTTACTGCAAGCTATTATAAATAAACTATGAACAGTTTGAAGTTATGTTTCTGGAACGCAAATGGCATCCGCCAACATAAAGAAGAGTTGGAATACTTTCTCAAAAGCAAGGATATTGATGTAATGCTTGTATCGGAAACTCATTTGACCTCGTGAAGTGAATTTTTAATTCGCGGGTACACTGTTTATAACACGAAAGACCCAAGATATAGGGCATGTGGACGCTCAGCCATTCTTATCAAATCTCGACTAAAACATTCTCCCATGAGTGACCTATGTGAAAACTATCTTCAAGCAAATACTATATGCTTTGAGAAATTTCATAATAAAATAGTGATCTCGTCAGTTTATTTTCCCCCTGATTTTCCATTACGGAGACACTTTACACGAATTTCTAAAAATCATTGGGCTCACGTTTTCTGGCAGCTGGCGACTATAATGCTAAGCATAGATTCTGGGGGTCACGGCTGATTACCCCAAAGGCCCCAAAGGATGCAATTTCTAAATTGGGTTTGGATGTGATCTCAATCAATCTCAATCTCAAGATCTTATTGATTTTGGAGTAACAAAGGGTATCCCCAGTAACTTGATAAGGGTAGAGTCCTCGTTAGATCTCTCCTCAGATCACACACCCATTCTTCTTACTATTATAAACCCCCAAGAAATTTTATCACCCACTGGTGATATAGCACTGACAGGAAGAAGAACAAATTGGCTAAAATATAAACAATTTCTCATTACTCATTGCTCGGAAAAGATACCGCTGAGAACACCAGACGATATTGACCTCTCGATAAAAAATTTCGAATCACATCTCAAACTTACTGCTAAACTTGCTACTGAACCCCCCCGACAAAATAGACAAAATGTAATGTTTTCTGCGGATGTCGAAGGACTCTTAAATAAAAAACAAAAGAGCTCAAAGAGAGTGGCAACTGCACAGATCTCCACAACTCAAGCAACGCTTGAAAGGATGTACAAAAAAATTGCAACGGTTACTTAAACACCAGAAAACTACTTCACTAAATAGATTCCTTGAAAACTTAGACCCTACATCAGCAACCGATTACTCGTTATGGCGTGCTTAAAAAATCTTAAAATAAAAGTAAATCAAACGGAGGTTGGTCACAAAATGATACCGAGAAAGGAGATCTGTTTGTAGAACATTTGAAAAAAGTATTCACGCCAAATATACCACATTATATAGAAGAGTTGCCACCATTTGTACCCCAGCACATAGCAGATTACCCCCCATTATCGTTTGAGATTCGGGAGGTCAAAAAGGAGCTACCCCGTGTAGCATTAAGAATAATGCTATTTATTTTTAATGCTATAATGCGCCTAGAATATTATTCCCCAGAATGGAAAGTTTTACTCGTTAAAATGATACACAAGCCAGGTAAAGATCACACAAGGGTTGAATCGCATAGACCAATAAGTCTTTTGTCAAATATGTCTAAGTTGTTCGAAAAGTTACTAATTGAAAAACTGACAGTACTGATAGATCAAGGCAACTTTATCCCAGCACACTAATTTGGTTTCAGGCGGAAACAAAGTACCATTGAGCAAGTTTGTAGATTAGTAACCGTTATTAGAAACTCCTTCGAGTATAGAAAATACTGCTCTGCTCTTTTTATTGACGTATCTCAGGCTTTTGATAAAGGCTGGCATGAAGGACTAATATATTAGATTAAACTTATGTTACCTCCAAATACCCAAAAGCTGTTATAAAGCTATATTACAAACAGAAAATTTACCCTCTCAAAAAAAAAGTTTCATCATTTCCCCCCAGGATATACAAGCGGGGGTCCACTGTTGTATATTTTATACACCTCGGACATGCCTTAAAATGAAAACACTCACACATCAACATTCGCTGATGATACAGCAATACTTAGCGTTCATAATGATCCGCTAATAGCATCTAGATTGCTTCAGAACCCAATAACAGTTTAAGAGGACTGGCTAGATAGATGGAGAATTAAGGATAAGGAGCAGAAATGTATTTATATGACTTTAACATTGAGAAAAGAAGCTTGCCCGCCGATCCGGATTAATGGTCGGAACATACCCCAAGATATATGTGTAAAGTATCTTGGTATCCATATTGACCGTCCTCTCAGATGGAAAAGTCATATAAAAGCGAAACTTACCCAAATAAAGTTAAAGACTTTTAAACTCTCTTGGTTAATCGGCAGAAACTCTAAACTTGGCTTGGATTGTAAACTAGTACTATACAACTCAATTATAAGCCCATATGGTGCTATGGAATTTAGCTCTGGGTTACTGCCTCATCATATAATATTGAAAAAATTGAGAGAAGGCAAAACAAGCTCTTGAGAATTATTACAAACGCCCCCTGGTATGTAAGGAATGACAACATTCATAAAGATCTCAATGCACCCTTAGTTAGTAACGAAATCACTAGATATAGCAACAACTACTTGAAACTCATCCCAATGTTTTAGTACGGAATCTTTTGAATAATGATGGACATAGGCGACTAAGACGGAGGGACACTGCAGACCTATCAAACATATGAAGGAAATATTTTCAGATACCATACATATATATTAAGATTTAGTTTTAAGATTTGCATACTTATTGTTAGTTCACATAAATTAGGTGAAGATTCAATAAATAAATAATGGAAAAAAACAATCGATCCATCAGTCTGTCAAACCATTAATCCATCAAACAAACAAATTTTCACATTTGCACTTTTGCAAATTCGCACATTTACACTTTTGCGAATTCGAACCTTTGCACTTTTCCACTTTTGCAAATTTGCATATTTGCACTATTACAAATTTGCACTTGCAAATTTTTACATTTGCACATATACACAATTTTAAATTTGCACATTTTCGCTTTTGCATATTTGAACATTTACATTGGTGGAGGAATCTATGTACCAAATTTTAACTTCCCAGCTCAAGCGGTTTTGGCAGGCCATCAAGGGGGAGAATTTTTGCTTTTTTGTGCAGGCTGTTAAGGAGGAAACTATATCAATGAGTTAGCACATACTCGAAGAAAAGCATATTTCAAATTTCAGGTTTCTAGCTATAGAAGCTTGGGCAGACCGTGAAAGGGGTTTTTCCCGTTTTGCTCTTTCCCGAAGTAATTTTCAAGAACCTCCTATTAGCGAATGTCTACGCCGCAGGGGAACCTACATACCAACTTTCAGCGTCCTACCTCCTGCGGTTTGGGCTGGGCGATGTTCAAAGAAATAAATAAATATTTTCATATCTACACATTTCCACATATTTACATATTTGCATATTTGCACATTTACATTACCATCAATCCATCAAACCATCGATCCATCAGTCTGTCAAACCATCAAGCAAAAAAATTTTCACTTTTGCACCTTTGCGAATTTTCTCTTTTTTTTGCCTTTCCCGTTGGATTTTCCAAAATTGACATCTTAGCTGTTACCTACACTTGAGAAGAAGCCTGCATACCGAATTTCAACTTCCTTGGTCCAGAGGTTTCACCAAGCTGTTAAAGGGGAGACATTTCATCCTTTTAAACCCCTGGCTAAAATTCTAAAATATAGCTTATCAGTGAGTTAGTCCATATTCCAGGTAATATATGTTTCAAACTTTCAATATCTGGCTTTTTCGGTGTGGGCAGGCCGTTAAGGAGGAGATTTTCCCCGTTTTTGCCCTCCCCGTAGGAATTTACAAAATCCTACCTGGGTGGATGTTTACAGCTCAGGTGAACCAATATATACACTATTTCAACCTTCCAGCTCTAACGGTTTTGGAGGGCCGTCGAGGGGGAGAATTTCACTCTTCTCTGCCCCTCCCCTTTGGATTTTTCACTGGAGAAGGAGTCTGCATACCAAATTTCTACTTCCCAGGTCCAACGGTTTGGGAAGGTCGTAAAGGGGGAGAGTTTTCGCCATTTTACCACATCCCTGGTCAATATCCTAAAATGTACCTTATTAAGGAGTTAGCACATACTCCCAGGAAGGCGTATTTCAAATTTCAGGTTTCTAGCTAAAGGGGTTTAGGCAAGCCGTGAAAGGAGAGTTTTCCCCCTCCCCGAAGAAATTTTCAAAAACCCCGTCTTAGCGGATGTGTACGGATCGGGGAACCTACATACCAAATTTCAGTCTTCTTCCTCTTGTGGTTTGGCCTGGGCGATGTTGAATGAGTCAGTCAGTCAGTAACGTTATTCCTTTATATATAGAGATTAATAACACTAGTTAACAAACTTTAAAATATTTTGTGCGACAAGTGTGGGACTATTTTTTTGTTATTGATTTGGCTCTCCTGAATCCATTTAAAAATTTTGTTTCTGGAGCAGTTTTTGAAAAATTTATAATTTTTTGTTGTTATATTTTAATTTTTGAGTAACTTTACTATTTTGACTACATCTCAAACTAGGACCAAGATATTTTGATCAATCAAATTGCAAAAGAATTGTCATTTAATGGTCAACATTTTTCTAGAGTATGGATTCTAAATTCAGTAGTTTTGGACGTATGGGTCAAAATTTAACAGAAAATTGAATTCTGAAAATTTCAAAAAAATAAAAATTGTATTAATCTTAAAAGGAAAAATATAAAATAATTTTTTTCTTAAATATAGTACTTCTATATAAAAAATATGTAATTTTCAAAGAACATCTATGGGTAAATAATACCAAAGCTATGACCATTTATGTAAAAGTACCTAATATGAGATTTTCTCCTTTATTGTTTTATATTTGTATGAAAGCATGCCCAAAAATATTGTACAGTTAAGATCAACAGTATTAAAAAAATAAAATTAACTTTTTATTTATTAATATTGTTTATAGATTTTCTTTAAATTTATTTGTATTTTACGTTTGTTTTCGTTGGGGTCCGTTTCTCTTACGAGAAACCAAATGTAATCTCCCATCTTTCTCTCATCCCAATACCCTGATATCGACTCTCGACGGCTTTCATTTCTTGGTGAAACCTCTCTCCGTGCTCATCACTGAGATTCTCTGGGAAAAAGCTTGAGTGAGAATGTATAAAATGAATCTTAAGTGGCAAATTAACACCTGTTGAAAAAGTAAAAGAGACAAATTAGGAAATAATATTTGTTAAATTAGAAAAAAAGTATTATATATCCATTTATTCATAATTCTTAATCAAATCTTCAACAATAGTATTGTACTCCGAGTTTTTGTTGTTTCCCAGGAAATCAGAAACCACCAATTTAAATGATTTCCAAGCTGCGGTCTCATGTGGGAACAAATATTTCTCGAATTTTGCATCTTTTATAAGTTTTTTTTTTGATTTGTGGACCATTAAAAATTCCTTCCTTGATTTTTGCAAAAGAAATACTCTTAAAAATTTTACTCAAATAGGCGAAATGGTGAGAGAATAATATTTTCTTTCCTAATAAGAGGCATATACTTTATGTTGTCTTGGCCCACTGTAATGGCTTATCTTTCCGGCCAATGTTTTCTCTTATAATAAAAAACACGAGCTCGACTGTCCCAGAGGCAAATAAATCAACAATATTTTGTGTATCCACGTATCATTCCACATAGCATGCCCACCACTTTTAAATCGGAAGACATATTATACTTGGTGTCCATCTTTCTTGCGAATTTGTGACAGGCATTCCCAAGTATTTCTGATAAATGTCTTTGAGTAATTTGCATACCACCAACACATTCTCAATTTTTGTGTAATATAACTAATACATTCTCATTTTAGGACTTCTCTTTTTGGCATTTTTATCATTTATATTTATGAGGGCACTTGCTTTCTTATATAGTAATATAGTAATATAAAAAAAAATATAAAAATTTAAAATTTGGGTACCTTTACATAAATGATAGTAACTTTGGTATTTATCCATAGATTTTCTTTTAAAATTGCCTATTTTCTTTGTAGAAGTACAACATTTAAGAAAAAAATTATTTCATATTTTACCATGTAATATCTTTATTATTTTTTGAAATTTCTAAATTTGTGTTTTTATCAAAAAAAATTATTTTTCGCAAAATTTTGACCCATACCTTCTAAACTACTTAACCGATTTAAAAACCATATTCACAAAACATGTTGTGCCTTAACTGGTTTTTCGTTTGCAATTTGACTGATAAAAAATTTTGAGCCAAACTCGAGATATAGTCAAAATGGTAAATTCAGTAATAAATTAAAATAAAAAATTAAAAAAATTCCAAGAACTAGCCCAGAAAAAAAATTGTTTAATGCGATTTTCGGCTCTAGGAGGCCCTTATACATAAACACATAGTCGCATGCTTGTCGCATTTAAGCTGTAAACTAGTGTAATTAATGAAATATATAATACAGAATGCATTTAGCAATATTTACATGATTTCGCGAAGCTTTCGAATGGGCATGTGCAATAATGGTCACCTTCAATTAAATAGTGCGGCAGGATTTGTATCCTCTTCTCCATTTTAAATAGCAACCTTTGCAGATATAAAGATTTTATTCATCCGTGGACTTACAAAGTTGGCTGTTGTTGTCTTGAAAATATGTGGACCATGTATTTAAAAATTGTATTTCAGTTTTTTTTTGTATGGACGTAGTATAAATGATTTTGATGTTTTATATGTTTTTTGCTTTTTTTAATTTTTAATAATTTTCAATGTCAAAATATTTATTACCATTCTAATTAAGTATAATTACAAAATTTGTGCGTAAATTTTTAATTTTATAAAATAATACAAATTTTAGGCACAAGTGTGTGTGTATTATTGTATATGAAAGTGTTCGCAAAACAGTTTACCGAGTTTTCGTAATATTACATAAAATTGTACCCATATTATTGTAGTAAATTTACAAACAGTTTTTAGAGTGTACGATAAAGTATGGAATAAAATATTTGTCAAAATTCGTTGCAGGAGCCTTACTGTTCATAACCGACACAGTTTCTTCAAATTTTCTGACCACTCTTCTAATGGTTGACACAATGTGCACTTTCTCGACTGAAAATTCTTCGAAGTTTGCGAAGTTCCTTCGTAAAGCGCTCCATTTTTAATAATCGGAAAAACATATGTGACAGCTGCCAAATTTCATTTCGGGCCCCCCGAAATGATTTTTTGTTCATTTAAAATTTTTTTTGAATGTAAATAAAATTGTAAATACTTTTAGGTGTTAAATATGCTCTAACATAGAGGAAGGATAAGTATGAAAATTTCACCGTAAGAAGCAACCAAATAAAATTTTTAACATGATTTCAAAACAAATTTTTCACCTTTCTTCAAAAATTAAAAACCCGTGCAAAAAAGAATAGATTTGAACAGATTTTATTAGATCTAATTATACCTGAAATTGGGGATGCATCGTATATAATGAGGTCCAATTCGCTCAGGATATTATAATATGTTCATCACATTTAATAAAGAATTAAAAAAAAACATTTTTTTATATACATTTTTATTTTGCTGCCTATGAAAACGGCAGATCTGGTTCCAGATGACCATATTTGCTCCTATCTGGCCACCAAAATCAACAAATTTTCCTGATCCCTTTGGATATGAACAGATATGGTGTTATATCTGTCCGTAAAGAGTATCACATTTGTCATATAGAATTATATAAAGGGTGTCTCAAGAAGAACGCAATTTTGAAATTTTAAATAAAACACAGATATTTAAAAAAAATCGTGAAACTTTATTATATCGTAAAGTAGACAGAATGAGGTTATGTATGGAACAATATATCGTGCGGATGGCCGCCGCGGCTTTGCTGGCATGCACGCGATCTTTTAATGAAATTTTCAATGACCGTTTTGCATGAATGCAGTATTGCGGTATTTCATTAATGCAGCGTCCAATTTCCTCTTTTAAGGCTTGAGTCGTCGCGTAAACCATCGACTTCAAAAAACCCCAAAGAAAAAAATCTAATGGTGTTAAATCGCACGATCTCGGCGGCCAATTCTGATCTCCAAAACGCGAAATAACACGACCGGGAAATGACTGATGCAGCAATTGAATTGTTTCTCTGGCTGTATGACATGTGGCGCCGTCTTGTTGGAACCACATGCCCTCCACATTCATTTCTTCAATTCTAGGCAAGAAAAAACGTGGTTATCATTTCACGATACCGAACACCATTGACTGTTTGCGCTTGACCTGCCTCATTTTCATAAAAAAAGGTCCAATGATTCCTCCAGCCCAAAAACCACACCACACAGTGACACGTTGAGGATGCATTTGCTTCTCGTGAATCACTCGAGGATTTTCTTCACCCCAAATGCGACAATTCTGCCTATTGACGAAGTCATCAAGATGAAAATGGGCCTCGTCACTGAAGATGATTTTATCGGCAAAATTAGCATTTTCATGTTGTCTCTCCAATACCCAATTAACGAACTCCCTTCGCTGTCCATGGTCAGCTGGCTTCAGTTCCTGAGTCAATTGAACTTTGTATGCATGAAGATGCAAATCTTTCGTCAAAATTCGCTGCAAAGTGGATTTGGAGACACCAATTTGCTGAGCTCGGTGTCGAATTGAGGTGGATGGAGTTTGAGCGACATCATCACGTACAGCTGCGACATTTTCGGTCGATCGACCTGGTCGATGGCGCGTTGTTGTCTTTACATCACTAACAGACCCAGTTTCGGCAAATTTATCCATTAATCTCTTTACAGTTGACTCTTTTGGAGCATTATTGTGACCCCCAATTGATCGCAATTTGCGAACTGTAGCCGCAAAACTCTCACCATTTTGGTAAAACAATTTCACAATGAGAATGCGTTGTTCATTCGTGTAGCGCTCCATTTTTACTAACCTCGTACCTTCTACTAGCAAACAATAACAATTGTTCAAATGTCAAACAATGACACTTCGAATGTTGCCAGATTTAAAAATTGCGTTCTTCTTGGGACACCCTTTATTATGATATATGGCCCCAGATCTGATAAGATTGAATCTTTTTCTTTACAAGACAAATTGATTTTTTTCAAAGTCCTATTGGGTTTTAGCAGCTATCAGGTAAATTTGCTCAAATTTGTGCGGAAAGGGGAAAACCTCGCTTTAAAATAAATGAAATTTGTTCAATTTTCTCTCAGTTCCGAACCATTGAAATCTGTAGATTTTTCAAATATTTCTCAAATAAATTTAATGGAATTATTTAAATTCTTTTAAAACAATAAAATTTGTGATTCCAATTGTATTACTTTTTTCTATACGACGCGTGCTACACTCATTCTATGGTTGACCTTTGATTTTATGTTAGTTTTTTCCGAATTTTATATAAATATTCCATTCAAATTTAAGTAGATATGGACTTCCTAAGTAGTTATGTATATAACTGCTTAAAAATTCTTGGCTTTTCTCTTTTAAATGTAAACAAAAATGTCTAAATTTTTGGTATTTTTAATTTAATAAAATATTACAAATAACAAAAGCTAACAAATAAATTATGTGTTTGTAAGTAAATGTAGAGCAGGATATACAGAATATTTACTATATTTCGGGTCTGGTGAAGTCCATATACGAAAACAGATTTCGTACAAAGGCGGCCCCAAATCTCCAAACTGGTTTTGTATAAAATAAAGATAAGTTAGGTAGGTAGGGATAGTCATTTTCTTTACAAGTAGTTATAGATATAAAAACAAAATTCGAAAAAATAAAGCTTTTTTATAAAAAGAAAATATTTAAGTCAGTATCGCCATAATAAAAATTTAAAATTAAAAATAACGAAATAAAATAACAAAATTTGAATTCAAAAAATTCAACAATCGCAACTAATACTTAAGAAAGGTCAATTTAAATTAAAAAATACCAAACGCAAATAAAAAAATTATTGAAATTCAATAAATATTTATATAATTTGGTGTTTTAAAATTTCAATTGATGTTTTATAAATTACATTTTTTGAAATGGCCTTAGGATTTGACTAAAAATTTGTACGTGGTAATATCACGTTCGCATGATATCTGGGCTGTTTTTTGTTACTCAAAATTCGATGTAGTTTTTTAAATCGGAGACGTGTTTTTTTTAATTTTCGCGAACAAATAACATTTTGCATTTTTGAAACGTGGAAGATGTAAGCTTTCATATGAGATACAATTTGTAAAAGTAATTGCTTTAAAAGTTAGATCAGTTAAAGCATATGGTATTTGTACAACTTTGAACTGCTAAAAATATCCAACTTTTAGCATCGATACCATGAATTTTTAATAAATGTTCAAATTAAAATTACTTTTTAGTTACTAATTAATTATTAAGTAGTCAGTAAATCTTAATAAAATAAAGTCATGTTAACATATCAATTTGCTAAATGATATGTTAAAGTCGATGCGGAAAAATGCTGAGGAGGAGTTTATTATTTTTTACATGGAGACTACTGAAATCGTAAACCTGTATGGTATGGAGCCAGAGTTACCAAGACGGTTAGGAATATAAAAATACCGTTAAAATTTACAGACAGATAATCCAAATTAATATTAAAGATCAATCTTATTCATTCTATATTTAGATGCAATAATCTTAATTATGGCAAATAGATTTTCCGGTCATGATAATGCCGTAGAGATTTTATAAAGGGTGGTCCAACCATAACGCACGATGTAATTTGTCCATTAGCTCTTAAATTGTTCTTGGCTTATTGACGTACCCTTTTCCTTTTGAATATCCCCAAAGAAACAAGTCCAACGGTGTCAAATCACATGCTCGTGGCGGCCAATGAACATCGCCACCACGTGAGCCATTGTTTCGTTGGCTGTGGCACTATCCTGTTGGAACCACATATTGTCCAGGTCCATATCCTCAATTTCTGGCCACAAGAAGTCCGTTATCATCTTGCGATAGCGAACACCGACGACGAGTTGATTTTGACGACTCTTCTGCCACACTATCGCGAACAACAGCAATGATTTCCGCAGAACGAACTGGGCAAGCATGCACAAGGTGTTTTCACATTTCCTACAGACCCGGTTTGCAGTAATTTGCACATAATTCTTCCGATTTTTTACACATTTGGTCGATTATACTGACCAAAAACATCACGATATGCATTTAGATTTGAACGCACATTCTCGTAAAAGGCTTCAACAATCTTAACGCGCTGTTCAATTGTGTACCTCTCCATGGTTGAATTTGTCAAACACTGAAACAAAGAAATGTCAAATTAAGTTGGGCAAAAACTTGACGTTAAGGTGTGAATCACAATTAACATCGTGCATTATGGTTGGACCACCCTTTACAATAGTATACAAGGCGAGTCGCTGACGTTTCGTCAAATTTATAACACAAAAAATAAAAATTCAATAGACGAAGTAAGACTTTCTGCATTGCCTCTAATGTCTGTATGTTGTGAAGAGGTAGACAAAATTGTTGACAAAACTGTCAACAATTTTTAATTTATATATTGAATTTAAATGTATATACAGGGTGGCGCAAAAATAACCTTCCGATGTTTTTTGGCTGTAATTTCAAAAAAAATTAAAAACTTTGATTCTCCTTGTGGATTATTTTTATTTGGTCTTTTAATTTTTTTACATCAAGTCGAGAATATGATGTCATGTAAATGGCCGCCGCCACAGTTGATTGTCACTTGAACCCTTTTTATGGCATTTTCCATCACTTTGGCCAAAACTTCCGGCGATAGGTCCTCACATTCTTGACGGATATTGTCTTTAAGAGCTGCAAGAGTCTGAGGCTTGTTGACATAAACCCGCGACTTCAAAAAGCCCCACAAAAAGAAGTCTGGAGCGGTCAAATCAGGCGATCTTGCTGGCCAGTGCAAATCGCGGGAGATAAGGCGCCCGGGAAATGCATCCTTCAGCATATCGGTTGTGGCACGTGCAGTGTGTGGCGTTGCACCGTCCTGTTGGAACCACATGTTTTCCAATCCCAATTCATCAAGTTGCGGCAAAAAGAACTCGTTGATCATTGCTCTGTAGCGCTCACCATTCACACTTACCGTTTGGCCCGCGACGTCTTCGAAGAAAAAAGGTCCGATGACTCCTCCAGCGAAAACAGCACACCATACAGTGACTTTTAGCGGGTGTAATGGCTCTTCGTGGGTTACACGCGGATTTTCAGTGCCCCAGAATCGTAAATTTTGCTTATTTACGTACCCGCTAAGATGGAAATGGGCCTCATCACTCATGATTATTTTTGATGAAAAATCATCTTCATTATTGCTCAAATAAATAGTCACCAATATTCCGCGTTCTGGAGCAGTGTAGCGTAACATTGTTTATTAACGTGTATTTCGCATGTGTTTACTACACAAATGTCAAAACAGAACTGACATTAGGGGCCAATCGCAAAATTTATAGCATTTTCTGATAGGAGGATTACTCTTGCGCCACCTTGTATTAGATTTCAGTTAATGTCATTAAAATGTTTTAAATACAAATTTTAAATGGAGTTAAAAGCTGAAAATTTTGTTTTAAATGCATCAAATTCTATAGGTCAAAATATTTGGGTTTTGATATTACCAGATTTTAAAAAAAAAATTTATAGAAAATAGGTATATATTAAGGATGTCCAAAATATAAGTTTGAATTCGCGAGCTCCTCAACTCTACAAATATGCCATTACGGAAAAAAATATGGTGTGCCAAAGAAATTTAAGAAAAAAGTTTTATTTAGAGGTAGCACATCGCCATTGAAGTTTCATAGTTGTACTTGTTCTATTATTTTAAATATTTTAAAAATTGAGAAAAACAAGTAAGAGCGGCTAAATTCGGCTATGCCGAATCTTATATACCCTTCACCATGGTTGGGAAAAAACTGAAGTTTATATATAGACATATATGAAATGGACAGATTTATATACGGACGCCTTTAAGAGGAAATTAACCATTTAGTTTGGAGATAAAACTTGGACTCGGGAAGATTTATGGTTCCAGAAAATAGGTATTTTAAAAAAATTTATGTTTTGGGCATAACTTTTTGTATCTGAACCGATATTTCCGAGTTTTTCAGCAAATATGTTATACTAAAGATTTTCGATCTTTTGCTATATAAGAAGTATCCATAGGTCATAGTACAGCTCTAGAATAGTGTTTGTTGTTTGTGTATAAAAGGTGAAGAGGTGAAAGAAAAGAATTTCAACAAATCGTTAAAAGAAATCACTACAACTTCATGTGTTTTATTTCTACAAAATAGTTTGATTTAGCTGGCAAATTTGCATTTGGGATTTTATTTCGCTTTTTTATTAGAAATATTTGTAATTTCTTTAGCTTAATTTTAAAAATTTGAAGGAAAATAGTTTATAATTTTTTTTATAAATTATTATAAGTTATGACCTAAAATAGTTGCACTCAAAGGTAAATTATGTATAAAATTTTTTTAATATGTGAGAAATAAAATGGTTAAAAAATCTTTTTATAAATTCTTTTAAATCGGAGCAAAAAATAGAAATAAAACCGTTTGTATTTTGTTTGTATCAGAGGGTTTTTATAAAAATGTTGATGTTTTTAGCCTATTTATGGATTATTTAATTATTAATATAAAATTTTATATAAATTAATTATTAAATGTTAAAAAAAACAAAAATAAGCAAAAAAAAAATCTTAAGAAAATAATAAAAAAAATGTACAAAAAAAATGGGTTGACCTGACCGAGATTCGAACCCGCGGCCTTAGAGAAAAAAAGTATTTGTGACATAGCGTCTAGACAACTGAGCTATTAAAGCTCACACAAAACCATCGTCAATAGAGGTACATATATAAAAGTCTTCATTGCGGCGCTACGTGCCGCAATGCACCTAAAATGCACCTAAAAAATCGAGCGGTTTTTAAAAAAATTTTCGACTGTGGTGCTATCTTCCACATTGTACCAAGAAATTCATTTTTTTTTTTTGTAAAATGGGCGGTTTTCAGTTTCTGCTATCACCACCCTAAGGTAATCCCTGGGTAACGCCAACGATAGCAACTACAAAACACTAGTATTTTTTAACATCTAAAAACCTAACGCTAATTCTGTTTCACGGATTCTGAAGAAAATTTCCTTTAATTCAAGTTATCACACTAACCATTTTTGGTGTGTTTTGGTTTTTTGGAAATATCGCGTCTAGGGTCCCCGACCCCTCTAACACCAAAAAAATAATTTTTTCATTCCAGAGGGGGTCATATCTTTTTTCCGCAATTCTATTTCCCGGATCTTAAACGAAATGCATGTTGGGAATCGTAAGAAAATTTTCTTTAATAAAAGCCGTCACACTTGTTGTTTTTTGAACCGACACACTTAACCCCATAGAGATTTTTTTTTAATTCCAGAGGGGGTGATATTTTTATGTTTTTTTGAGGGTGTCCGAAAAAGTAAACTTTTGCCAAAACTTATTTTTAACGTTTTTCTCCTCTTCACAACTCAAAAAAACTTGTATCGTCCTTTATCAGATTTTAAGTTTTTATAGTTTTTAATTTTTGAGAAAATAAATCTATGTTTTATTATAGTTTGATCAAACAATTTTTATTGTCAAATATTTGTTCAAGTGTGACCATAGGGCAAACATGTTTTCCTCATTTTTGTTTTTCACTATTTGAAACTTGTTTGATCAAACAAAAAGAGGCAAATAAATGTGTGTAGTGTGACCACAAAATAATCTCTATATTGCTTTGACAAAATTTTGGGCAAATATGTTCAAACATTTTTACGGAAAATATTTGCCCAATGTGACCGTAGCTTAAGAAAAATCGCCTAAATATCTAAAATCATAACTGAAATGATTTTATTTGTTTAAACTTGAATATATATATGTGTTTCCAATTCAGTTTATAAATTAACCGATTCATCGATTATTTGGTTAATGTCGAAACATATAATAAAAAACCCAAATAATGTTTATTTCTTTTTAAGTAATATGCAATTAAATTATTTTATAATCAAAGAATCTTAAGGAATAGATAACCTTTTTAAGAAACTTTAATCAAGGACTGTATAGGCTAAAGGATATAGAGTCAATCCATGTCAACTCAATCAGACAAATAGCATTTTCCATCTCCGATTTCAATGAAATTCCCATAACTGTCACACTCAACAAGAACTCAACGAAACATAATTTTCAGATCATGGGCCCTTTAGGTTTCCGAAATATGACGTCAGGAAAATTGAAAAAATAATTAAAAAATTTACTAAGGTATCGTTACCAAATCGACTATAACTTTAAAACAAAAATGAGAGAAAGAGAACTTTAAAATGATATGCATATAGATTTTTTCACTGGAAGGTTTAAAGTTAATTTTTGGGGTCTAGAGTTCAAAACCACATTTCTTAAAATGTTCATCTTTTGTTTTTTCTTAAAAAAATATACGTTCAATATTGAACCTTTATCTACATTTGTGTGAAAAAATTTAGGTGAACACTCGATTCGTTTCTGAGTTATGCTCACCAAACTTACTCTTCAATAAATCGATTGTAATGTGTGCTGTGTGGCTTGTGGCACCGTCCTGTTGAAACCACATGTCATCCAAGTCCATGTTATTCAATTCGGGCCAAAAATAATCGGTTATCATGGCGCGATAACGATCGCCATTCACAGTAACGTTACGATCATTATAGTCGACGAAAAAATATGGCCCAATGACGCCGCCGGCATGCAAACCGCACCAAACAGTTATTTTTTGTGGATGAAGTGGTGATTCATGAAGCACATGTGGATTTTAACCAAACCAATAACGCATATTTTGCTTATTGACGAACCCATTGAGCCATAAATGAGCTTCATCACTGAAGATGATTTTGATCTTAAAATTGCGGTCACCGACTCCGAATTTCGGTAGTACATTTTTATAATTTGCATACGTTCTTCGTTCGTGTAATTTATGATGATGAAAATGTTGAGTTTACAGAAAAAAAGGAAAGTAACAGTTAGATGATCAGTGAAATAGTACGTTCACAAATTACATTCAAAGTTCTCAAGTACCTATTGTTTGTATCAGAGGGTTTTTATAAAAATTTTGATGTTTTTAGCCTATTTATGGATTATTTAATTATTAATAAAAAATTTTATATAAATTAATTATTAAATGTTAAAAATAAACAAAAAAAAAAGTTAAGAAAATAAAAAAAATGTACAAAAAAGAGTGAATTGACCGGGATTCTAACCCGCGGCCTTATGGCATAGCGTCTAGACAACTGAGCTATTGAAGCTCACACAAAATCATCGTTAATAGAGGTACATATATAAAAAGTCTTCGTTCATTAGAGATTTGTTTGGTTTTTATTTAAATGACAAATCTTTGTATGTGTTTGTTGTTTGTGTATAAAAGGTGGAGATGAAAGAAAAGAATTTCAACAAATGGATGTGTTTGTTATGAGTAAAATTCTACATACATATTAAACAAAGGGATTTTACGGAAAAATTAGAGGTAGTCCTGGTTTTTTGCTAATATCTCAGCCATTTATTAACCGATCTGTCTGATTTTTTTAATAGCAAACAGAAATTAATCACATGTAACAGAAATAAAAAACAATCAAGTCCTTATCATGTCTGGGTTCTTCGGAAAACCCATTTCAACACACAGACGGACATCGTTAAATCAACTTCGCTCTTCATAAGGACCCAGAATATATATACTTTATAGGGTCTAAGATCAATATTGTAGAAATTAGAAACGGAATGACAAACTTATATATACCCTTCCACCTGTGGTGAAGGGTATAATTATGTTGTTAAAATTTTGTATATTAGAGCCAAACAAACTGGTATTTTTCTTAAATTTAAGAAGTTATTATTCATAATTAGCAAAACTTGCTTTAGTTTCACAACTTTTGGCATTTTCACTCATACCTTCTATTTGAAACTTTCAACATCGGCACTAGTTGTATGAAATAGTTTGAGGAACAGGTACTAGTCAACGGAAAGGTTCTAGAACCTATTTTTGTTTCCGAGATTTTTGTATGAAATTCTTACGCTCGGAACTAGTTTCAAAAAGACATCAAAAAGCATTAATACCTAAGGTAGATCGAATTAAACTATATATATATATATATATATATATATATATATATGTGTGCACAGCACATGTTGCGAGGACGGGTTTTCGTTCCACAAGTTACTATGAAGACATTTTGTTACTTTGGGGACTGTCCTTAAACTTTTCGTTATTCTAGTGTTTACTCTGAAGACATTTTACTGGACACAGCGCATTTTATAGGGACTTTTTTGGCTGTATATACAGATGTCTTCAAAGTATGGGCAATGCATATATATATATATATATATATATATATATATATTCATTGCCCATACTTTGAAGACATCTGTATATACAACCAAAAAAGTCCCTATAAAATGCGCTGTGTCCAGTAAAATGTCTTCAGAGTAAACACTAGAATAACGAAAAGTTTAAGGACAGTCCCCAAAGTAACAAAATGTCTTCATAGTAACTTGTGAACTTTTCGTTATTCTACTGTTTACACTGAAGACATTTTACTGGATACAGGGCATATTATAGGGACTTTTTTGGCTGTATATACAGATGTCTTCAAAGTATCAGATATGCATATATATATATATATATATATATATATATATACATATATATATATGTATATACATATATACAATATATTACATATATAAGTTAAGGCAATATTTACTTATTTCACAATTTTAATACGTTAACACAATATTTTAATTTCAACACAGTACTTATTTATTGTGATTTCGTAATTTAGAATTCGGAAATTCAAACGGGTGCGTACGTATTTGTCGCAGCCAGTCAAGCCCGGTAAACGGAACTTTAGAAAAAAAAAATTAAGTAAATAAAACTAGAAATAAGTGTAAGAAATAAAATTCATCTAACGTATCATAAAAACAAAAAAAAAGTGATACAGAAATAAAACTCAAACAAGTGAACCTTAAGTATAGTGAAACTACAGAAGAAAACATTTTTTTAAGCGTAACAAATAAAATTCTAACATTTTCGAAAAAACAAAATTCAAACAAGCCAAATAAGTGTACCAAATAAATGCGTTTAATGAATTATCGAAGTTTATCGAAAACAAGTAAGAGCGGCTAAATTCGGCTATGCCGAATCTTATATACCCTTCACCATGTTTGGGAAAAAACTGAAGTTTATATATGGACATATATGGAATGGACAGATTTATATACGGACGCCTTTAAGAGGAAATTAACCATTTAGTTTGGAGATAAAACTTGGACTCGGGAATATAGGTACTTTAAAAAAATTTATGTTTTGGGCATAACTTTTTTGTATCTGAAACGATATTTCCGAGTTTTTCAGCAAATGTGTTATACTAAAGATTTTCGATCTTTTGCTATATAAGACGTATCCATAGGTCATAATACAGCTCTAGAATAGTGTTTGTTGTTTGTGTATAAAAGGTGAAGAGGTGAAAGAAAAGAATTTCAACAAATCGTTAAAAGAAATCACTACAACTGCATGTGTTTTATTTCTACAAAATAGTTTGATTTAGCTGGCAAATTTACATTTGGGATTTTATTTCGCTTTTTTATTAGAAATATTTGTAATTTCTTTAGCTTAATTTTAAAAATTTGAAGGAAAATAGTTTATAATTTTTTTTATAAATTATTATAAGTTATGACCTAAAATAGTTGCACTCAAAGGTAAATTATGTATAAAATGTTCTTAATATGTGAGAAATAAAATGGTTTAAAAATCTTTTTATAAATTCTTTTAAATCGGAGCAAAAAAAAAAATAAAACCGTTTGTATTTTGTTTGTATCAGATGGTTTTTATAAAAATTTTGATGTTTTTAGCCTATTTATGGATTATTTAATTATTAATATAAAATTTTATTTAAATTAATTATTAAATGTAAAAAAAAACAAAAAATAAACAAAAAAAAATCTTAAGAAAATAAAAAAAAATGTACAAAAAAAAAGTGAATTGACTTGACCGAGATTCGAACCCGCGGCCTTAGAGAAAAAAAGTATTTGTGACATGGCGTCTAGACAACTGAGCTATTGAAGCTCACACAAAATCATCGTCAATAGATGTACATATATAAAAGTCTTCGTTCATTAGGGATTTGTTTAGTTTTTATTTAAATGACAAATCTTTGTATGTGTGTTGTTTGTGCATAAAAGGTGGAGATGAAAGAAAAGAATTTTAATTATTAATATAAAATGTTATATAAATTAATTATTAAAAGTTAAAAAAAAAACCAAAAATAAGCAAAAAAAAATATTAAGAAAATAATAAAAAAAAATGTACAAAAAAAAAGTGAATTGACCTCACCGAGATTTGAACCTCGAACCCCACGGCCTTAGAGAAAAAAAAAAGTATTTGTGACACAGCGTCTAGACAACTGAGCTATTGAAGCTCACACAAAATCATCGTCAATAGAGGTACATATATAAAATTCTTCGTTAATTAGAGATTTGTTTGGTTTTTAATTAAATGACAAATCTTTGTATGTGTGTTGTTTGTGTATAAAAGGTGGAGATGAAAGAAAAGAATTTTAACACATGGATGTGTTGTTATGCTCAAAATTCTACATACATATTAAACAAAGGGATTTTACTGGAAAAATTAAAGGTAGTCCTGGTTTTTTGCTAATATCTCAGCCATTTATTAACCGATCTGTCTGATTTTTAATAGCAAACAGAAATGGATCACATGTAACAGAAATAAAAAAGAATCAAGTCCTCATCATGTCTGGGTTCTTCGGAAAACCCATTTCAACACACAGACGGACAGACGGACATCGTTAAATCAACTTCGCTCTTCATAAGGACCCAGAATATATATACTTTATAGGGTCTAAGATCAATATTGTAGAAATTACAAACGGAATGACAAACTTATATATACCCTTCCACCTATGGTGAAGGGTATAAAAACCGGAATCAAGTGAACTTTATAACCCCCTCGGGAATTAAAAGAGAAAATTTATTTTCTATATGGTGTTAAGGTAGCCGGAGGAAATTTTCTCACGATTCCAAATAAAGATTTGGTTTCAAGATCCAGGAAATAGAATTCGCGTTAGGTCCATTTAATTAAATTTTAGGTGGTAGAAAAAGGGAAAAGTGAATTTTTCGCTTAGAAATAAACTGAAATTTATTTATTTATTTGTTTGTTTATTTAATCAATATAGCACAACAAGGACTAGTCTTATCTAACAGTACTGGGTGAAGCTGTGAAGTGATAAAAATTTTCACTATTTCGCAAAGAATCCAATTCTTGATTTAACTTTTGCAGAAACTATCTTTCAAAATTTTATCATATGAGCTTTTTTTCTTCACCAAATAAAAGTTCATGAAAAAATGTGAGTGTTGCACTATTTTACAAACATTGTTAGCGACTTTTTTTAAACCTAATTGTTTTTTTTTTTTTTAATTTTATATATTTTCTAAGACAGTTTTTTTTTTTTAATTTTATTACAACATTTTTAATTAATAACGGCTAAGAGAATTTATGAAAACAATAATAAAATTTTTGTTATAAAAACAAAAAACACTCAAATCGCATTCGAAAAACCATGTTTGCAACACTACCCCCAAAAAAAAAAATAAATAAAACATATAACATAAAAACCAAAACAAACACAAAAAAAATTGCCTCTTGTTTCTGTTCCAGAAGCATAAACGTATATAATACATTTCTTTATATTATTTATTTATTAATCCATATTGTAATTGTAATATAATATTTATTAATAAAAAAATGAATAATTAATTGAAAATTTTTAATAAAATTTTGCTTTAAAACTCACGGAACGAGTGGAATGAAATAAAATTGATAGATATTCATCATAACAACATTTTATTTCATAACGAGAATGGGACTCGCTCAAAATGAAAACATAAAGTGAAAAATAACTGCGAAGTGAAAATGATAAATTATTTATCACTTCGCAAAGCAACTTTATTCGGAATTGCCCTCCTGGAGAGATAATTGCACAATATGATTTTTGTTAAAAAATAAAATAATACTTAAATTTAAAATTTTAAAGAATAAGTTAATTAAAATACATAGATGTAAAGTGGAAAAATGTTGTTAAATCAAAATTATTTAAAAACTGTTATAACATGATAACATTTAATAAATAATATTTCTAAAATTATTGTCCTAAGTGCTTAAATATTGCAATTTCGAAATGCTTTGCATTGCTTATAGTTTGAATATTAGGGGGAAGTTGGCGCCGAGGATTAATGGCATTGAACAAAAAGTGTCTTTTCGTTATATCTTTTATAAAGTGAAATGGATTTATTTTGTTTTCTCTGGCAGACCTAGAAAAATTTATTCTTTTATACAGGTATTCAGATTGCTTTGTGTAAGTCACTTTATGAAAAAATAGTAATGTTCGAAGCTTTAACAAGCTATTGAATTGTAAATTACATATTTGCCTTGAATACTGTGAGATTCTACTACGCTTACTGCCACCAAACACATATCTAGCAATATTATTGTACGTAACATTAGCCTATTCATACTTAAAGTATCAAAGCTAGCGAATTGTTCACATCCGCATAATAGTGTTGGCAACAAAGTACACATAACATTTATGTGATTATACCAGTCTAATTTATTGTTGAAAATCACACCTAGGTTCTTGGCGGTTTCATCTATTTGGATTACATATTTTCCGATGAGAATTGGTGGTAAAGAATCTGTTAAAGATTCGGTTTTATCAATTATCATGGCTTTTGACTTCAGTGCATTAATAGAGAGTCCGTTTACCGATGCCCATTCTTTAATACTACCGAGATCATAATTAATTTTTATGATGCATGGTAGAAGGTACCATCTACACAACGAATTAATTATAAAACAGATATAGCAAATATTGCACAAAATTACAGACATTTAGTTAATAGAAACTAGGATAAATATTATTATGTTAAATGAAATGTATATAAAATATTTTTGTTCATGTAATATTTTAATTTTTCAAATATTGTTATTTTTGTTTTCTGTGATATTTTTATTTTTTTTTTTTTTTTTTTTTTTTTTTAATATTGACAGAAAGATAATTTTTGATTTACCGCCTTTTTTAAAAAATTGTTATATATAAGTTTTCAGTTTTATAATTTTAATTTATTAATTATAAAAAAGACAATTTCCCCTGAAGAAGTCACCCAATGTGGTGACGAAATATTGGGATAAATAAAAATATATAATTAAATTTTTTATAAATAAAGGATCTTTGGCTCAATAAAGAATATAATATATAATAAATAGAGAAGATCGAAGAAAACTAAAATAATTATTAAACATATTTATAAAAATATAAATATTTTGTTAAAACTTCGTTTGTATTATTTACGAAATTTCTAAGCTTAGTACGAAAATTTTGTGAAGTTATTGTTTTATACTAAAAATAATTTACGAAATCATTGTATTATTTACAAAATTTATAATTTTATTAAATTTGTAATATACAAAAGTTTTGTAATATTTATATACAAAATATTTGTATATTGTACGAAAAATATATTTGTATTTTTAAGCATAGATTATTATGAGTGTAAGTCATCGGCACTCATAGCACATAAAAGCCAAACACAACACGAATGTCAACAAATCTCACAGCTAGAGCACAAAAAATACATATTTCATTCAGTAGCATGCCAACTTTCAACAGAGTATATATGTATATGCCGCTTTGTTGAAGTAATAAAGTACACTCAAAAAATTCGTTTTTTATTATAGGTATATTTTTATTGTAGGTATTTATTTTGTATACATTTTAAATTAAAAATGTGGAACCTTGACTGGGAAGGATTATTTTATTTTCTTTAAATATATTAAATGAGCCAGAGTGTATGTAATCAAATAATTGTTATTATTATGAATTATTTTTTATAATAGATAAAACAAAAACAGGAACTATTTTAATTCAATGAATACGGATATTCTCTTAACGATTAATTCATTCATTTATCTAGAAAGATAAAATAATTTCTTACGGTGTAAAATACCATACATTAACATTCCTTCTTTATCTGGTGTAAGCACAGCTGATTAAAAAACATAAGTAGATAACCAACATTAAAGGGTGTTCACGGTGCCCAGGGGTTATTTTTAATTTTATAACCAAATAAGCTGATAACCAACCTACCGTGAACAACCTTATTGTTCTACAAAAAATAGTTGTTCGTCTACGGTTGGAATGGGAAAGACTTGGTTCCATGAAATGGTCTTGAAGTCTCTAACCGTTATTGTTTGTGCCTATTTTTGAATTTCTATGTTAAAGTAATACGATAGAAATATTAAGTCATTTTCTGAAAACATGGACGCGGGGAGCTGATCAAAGATTGATTATTAATGAAATAAAGGTCAATTAGAGTACTTAAAGTCTTTATAAAGTGAGTTGCGATAGAACAATTAACCAGCATCAAACCAATGTCATTCTTATCCTCAACTAAACTTTGGTCAGTTAATATATTCTCATTGAAATCTCCTGTAATAATAACGTCTATGTAATCAAGAGTAAGCGTTGTTAGCCTGTTAAGCAGTGGACTAAGGTCGGTATTTTTATTAGGTTTATAAATGGAACCAATTAGAAGTTTTTCGTTACTGTTCAGAATTTCAAGAAACAAATATTAAATTTTTTCATCTGCAAGAGATTTACACTTAAGTTTATATTAAACGGAATGGAATTTAGTTAAAAAAAATTAAAAGTTTTGAGAAATAATCGCGCGATTTTCGTCTGAGGCGCTATGTACAGCAATGTACCTAAAATTTAAATTTTGTGGAAAAAATGGCGCGATTTTTTAAATATTTTCGAGTGCGGCGCTATCTTTCACAATGTACCAAAAAATTCAATTTTTTTTTAAATTGAGCGGTTTTCTATTTATACTATCACCACCACGAGGTAATCCCTGAGTAACGCCAACGATCGCAACTACAAAACACTAGTATTCTGTTTCACGGATTTTGAAGAATATTTCCTTTAATTCCACCCAAAATTTACTAAAATAGACCTAACGTAATTGTATTTTCCGGATCTTTAATGAAATGCATGTTGGTAATCGTGAAAAAATTTTCTTTAATATGAGCCGTCACATTTATTTTTGCCAAAACTTCTCATTAACGTTTTCCTCCTCTTCCATAAGTACCGATACTGCTCCACAGCACAACTCAAAAAAATGTTTATTGTCCTTTATCATGATTTTTGAGAAATTAAATTTATGTTTTATTAATGCCATAATCATCTCATATGGCAGTGTGGTTTCGATTTTAAATGATCAGTTGGATTTAAGAAAGCTGTCTGCAAGATGGGTGCCGCGTTTTTTCTCAATTGTCCATAAACGAAATCGTGTGACAACTTCAAAGGATTGTTTGAAGTTGTTAAACCGCAATTCGAATTAGTTTTTGCGGTGTTTTGTAACTGTAGATGAAACATGGATCCATTACAACACTCCGGAGACCAAGCAGCAGTCTAAACAGTGGGTTTTTCCGGGTGCACCGGCTCCGAAGAAGGCCAAGGTAAGTTTGTCGGCCAATAAGTTTTTTGGGATGCACGCGTTATAATCCACATCGATTACCTTCAAAAGGGATAAAAATTAACGGCGAATATTATGCCAACTAATTGGACCGATTTAACGAGGGTTTAAAAAAACGATCCCATATGGCCAAGAAAAAGTTCTTTTCCATCAGGTTAATGCACGGGTGCACACGTGTGTAGTCTCAATGGCTAAATTCCATGAATTGGGCTACGAATTGGTACCTCATCCGCCATATTATCCTGATGCCATCAAAGCCAAAAGACTTTTCGTTTTTAATGTTGTTTATGTGCATTCTGATATTATTCACGTTTGTAAAATGGTAATTATCAAGACTTTCCTCGGGCAGAAACGTGTCCTCAAATGTATTAATATGTTTCGGTATTCTATAGACGCATGATGAGATTTGATTCTCTATGTTGTTGACCAGTCTTTCAGGATTTACCTCTTGAATAACGAAAAAGATTTTCAGTGAGTCGGTTCTGTTTTTTAAAAGCTCCTCGAGGTATCTAAATAATTCGTGAAAACAATAAACATTAAATGTTTCTTTTTGTACAAACGAATTCATATACAAAAGACTATATAACAAACGTGTACAAGACTTATCCAATAAAAACAACAACATGAACAGCACAGACATAAATACAGTATCCACGGTTGCCAAGCATGTTAGTCCTAAAATCGTCAATTTTTTAAAAAAAAATCGTCAATTTATTTTTATTTCAAAATAAAACAAATTTTGTTTTTACTAGTATAAAAGTTTTATTAACAAAAAAACAAGACAACAATTCATTAAAACTTGTTCTTATAACAAAAAATAGTATTTAAAATCATATTTTAAACACAGCATGACATAAATTTTGTAGAAAAACAATAGTATTAATTTTAAAGATCTGAAGTAAAAACCAATAAGATAGAATATTGGCAATTATATATTTTAAAAATATATATCTGTATTATACATTATATCAAAGCAGTTTGATTTTTTTCACTTGTAAATAATTTTTGTATTAAGAATTTGTGAATCTATGTGGTCACACTTTGGAATATTTTATTTACATTATTAATCACAATAAGAATATATTTTAAGAAAGATAAGTAAATTTGATTTGTTTCATTCAAATTGGTTAAAATGGATCTGGCCGTGTCGATTTTATCAATGTTAACACAAAATGAGAAATAAATTTTTAAATTTTCAAACAGTTCCAACAAGCAGTTTACAACTTTTCCAATGATGGCCACCGAGTTTGACTCGGATGTAAATTTTTTTTGGGTTTAATATACAATAATTTTTGAATATCATCAAACTGACTACTTCGTTTGGGACTATTTAAAATATAATTGTAAATATCTTGAGCTAAAGTTTCAACAGCTGACGGTAATTGATGATATGCATAACTAGAACATAATCCTATCGAATGACAGACACATTACATAATAAATAAGTTGGGAATATCTTTTTTTAGTAATCAAGGGATTCATCTCCGTTCATTTTCTGTAAAATTCAAAATAAATTAATTATAATCAAACAATTTTACCAAATTTTTATTAATTACATTTTCTTTGTAGATGTCTTAGCATTTTAAAAAGTTTTAATTTTACTTTTCTATAACTTCTGCTTTTTTCAACAACCATTAGAATTTTATTGGTTCTTGTTTTTTTTTTAACAGTGTTGGTATTTTTATGTTCTGAACATGAAGATTTTCGCATAATACCAAGAAAAATTACAACATTTATAGACAAATATGTCTATCCCTTTTACACTGGCATCAGTGACAGTATCAACCCACTCACTAGAAAACAACAATAACAATAATAAACAAACAGTAATTAGTACTCCGCCTAAGAGATCGATAGAATTATTACAAAACTTTTTTCTTGGCAATGTTACAAAAACGCCAAGATTAACCTCTACAGAGTCTCCTCTCAAATTTATATCTATAATGAACAAACAATTTGATAAATTAACTGAACAAATTCAAACAATAATAGAAAATAAATTTGAAGAGCACAAAAATAATCTCTTGATAGGAGATTTAATGAAATTCAAAATGATTTAAGAGAAGTTACAAATAGAATAAATAAATTAGAGACAGTGACGGCAGAAGTAACAACTATGAAGAAGGAAATTAACCACCTAAAATTACAATTTAAAGCGACAGGAAAATAAAGCCCTTTAAATATGGATGAAAATTTGGTAAACATTTTTCGTCACATTTGCACTACAATTGGGATATCTTTACCGGCAGTTAAAACAATACATCGTTTAAGAAATCTAAATAATAAATACAAAACTAATACAACTGATGCCCCAATAATGGTCAAAATGTGGTCCCCTTACGATAAAAACTTCTTTCTTTATTCGCTTACAAATTTTAAAAAAGCCAATAAAGATTTCTTCTTCGCCTTAAATCATATTGGCCTTGGTGCCAACACAAAATTATTTATTAATGAAATGTTAACCGTGGAAAACTATCAAGTTCTTCGAGCTGCAGTGCGTATGAAAAAAGATAAACACATTCATAGTGGATTGGTGTACGTTAAATAATCTGCTGATGGACAGTTAATACGTATTGACGAATTCAAGCAACTGACTACAATTGCTCCTGTCCCAGAAGGATCTGAAGGTTTTTTTGCTGAACGCCAAAATAATCAAAATATGTAAATATATCTTTTTTAACATTTTATTGATAAAAATTTAATTTCTCTATTATGTTTTATTGTTTTTAATTGCTCTATCAAATACTTTATTATTTAACCTTGTTAATATAAAAATGTTTGTTTGCGTTGCTGTTAGACTTGAGGTTTTCCCAAAAAATAAAGATTTTGGATAATATTAGCACCCGCAGTGGAAGATCCCGAGACGTTACAATGGACATGGTTAGAATATTGGCCAAACAAAAACATGGACTTAGAGTTTGTCACTTAAATGCTTAGAGTTTGAGAAATAAAATGTATGAATTTACGCTTATCTTTGAAAACTCGAAAATTTACATAGTTTGTGTTTCCGAAACTTGGCTTGCTAAATCAACCTTAGATAATTTCATTAACTTAGGTGGATACAGAGTTTTTAGAGGGGATAGAGGTCGAGACCAACATAACAGAGAACGCAAAGGCGACGGCGTCGCCATTTTTGTCAGAAACCATATAATATGTAAATTTTGTTGCAAATCTAAGAAAGAAGATAAAATAGAATATATCTTTGTTCACATCGTATCGAATGGAAGGAAATTGTTGGATGGTTGCATTTATAGACCACATCAAAACATTTGTTTATCGACATTTATAACTAAATTAGACACCCTTACAGAGATATATGATGATGTAATAAGGAGATTTCAACTCAAATATCATGATAGATTCAGTTTTAACTGATAAAATGCTATTACTTGGTCTTGAGCCTACAAATTGCACTAGTGCTACACATCATACCACCTATACCAGCACCTTGCTTGACGAAACATGACCTGATTTTTCTCACCTATGATTATCGTATACAACATGTCGATACATCATTATCCTTTGCGATTTTAAGAACTTCTCCAACATTGACTGGGAAAGTGTGTAGTACATGACTTCCGTTGATGATCAATTGTGCTTCTTACAAAACAACCAGCTGCGACTTTATGAAGAAATAGTTCCACCAGACCATTTTTATGCTACTCAGTGTCGCTCAACCCATGCTCTTAATTTTTGTTCGCGAGCTGACCCAGTTTGTATGCAACAAAAGAGTAAAATTCCTGTTAGTTTCTTCATATTTTTGTTATTCTTATTAGAAATAAGGTTAGAAGTTGGAAAAATAGGTTGAAAGTTGCATAAATTAGGCTTGAATAAAAAACTTTGTGATGCCGTTTAAATTTGACCCATTTGTTACGTTGAAAATGGCCAAAAATTAAAAATACCCAATAAAAAAATTAATATATTGTGTTTTAATATATTGTGTAATTGTTTAAATTTTATGTAAATAAAGAGATACCATTGAATATATCAACTGTGTTTATTATTTTCAATATAAAACGAAATCGATTTATTTAAAGGAAATAAATCAACGATTTTAAAATGTAAAATCGTAACAATATGCAACACAACAACCTTTGTTAAAGCGCATTCGGAAGGTCCATTTTTCAATTTTTTATTCGGCTTAAAGTGTTAGCCAAAAACTTATTTTTTTCCATCATAATGAAATAACTTTTTCCTAATGATTTTTTAGATTTTACCACACTTCCATTTGACATATTATTCATACTGCAAATATAAGACATAAAAAAAAATACCCAATTTACAGTATAAAAAATATAAAAATTTTCACCACATTTTATCATAAATTGGTACATACCAGAGAATGATGTTTCCAATTCGGTTAACCTATTAACCGATTCGGTTAATGTCGAAACAAATTATTAAAACTCAAATAATTATTCGAACCGAATAATCGGTTAAACTTTTTATATGGTTTTTTTCTGTTATATTTTATAAAATCTTCCTAATTTCTTTAAATATGGCGAGAAAAGCTTAGGAAAAATAGATAACTAAAATACAATTAAATTGTTTTAAAATTAAGTGAAAGATATTCTTAAGAATTGGATAACTTTTTAACCAATTCAAATCAAGTAATGTGTTATATACAATTTTTAATTTTTGTTTTAATTCCCGAAAAACTTATAATTTTGCTAAAGCAAAAATAGGAAAAAATATAAAATTTTTGAATTTCCAAAGAGTAGAAGAATTAAGTGGAACCCAAAAAAGATATCGATACAATTTACTATTGTAGGTAATCATCTGACAGGAATAGACTACAAAATCTTGTAAAAAAAATTTTAAAACGACTTGAGTGCATTTGTATATATATATAAAAATTGTATGCTTTCCCCAAAAGCCGGCAAATTTTCATTCCCAATTGCAAAAACAACATGGCATTCTCAAATTGAAACTGGTTGTAACAAAATGTTGAAACTGGTTGGATCTAACACAAAATAAGCTGGTTTTGGTTTGAAGGCTGTTAAAAAATGTTGCATATTGAGTTTGACTCGTCTCGACATTTTTAGCAGAGAATATAAGAGAAGCATAAATTCTCTCAGTAATAATAAGCTCTCTGGTTCCACTGAAAACAAAACCATCTTCAATAAAGTCTAAATCATGGTTTTCAGCTGACATAAAACAATCAATTTCTCATAGAGATGTAGCATACTCCCGATGGAAACGACTTAAAAACCCCGAATTAAAAAATAGTTATCGCTCGGCTAGAAAGGTAGTCAACCAAAATATCAGAATCGCTAAAACCGATTACTATTCTAAACGTTTTTCTTCAGCTTTGGAATCTAAAAATACTTGGCAAACAATCCGAGAAATTGGTATTGGAAAAGCTAACAACAATAGCTATACGACTGATGCCGCTGAATTGAACTCAATTTTTACGAACCTACCTTTGGCTCAGATCGATAACAATGTCTATACCTTCAACAATACCAACACTGAAGAAAATAACTTTGAATTTACATGCGTAACTCAACTTGATGTTTTGTCTTGTTGCTCTATGGTTAAGTCAAATGCTGTGGGGTATGATAACGTCACTCCTGCCTTTTGTAACATATTTCTTCAACCACATTATAACTTCCAGTAGTTTTCCTTCCAGATGGAAACATCCCAAAATTATCCCATTATCCTTTTTCCATATATATTAATGACTTACCTGAATATCTTTCATATTGTGAGATACACATGTACGCAGATTATGTACAACTCTACTTGAGCAGTCCTGTTCAGGTATAGATAAGAACAACGCTGATCTTAATAACCGGTGGGCAATAGCAAATGGGCTTTGTAAAGGGTAGTTAAATTTTAAGAGCCGATGTTGAATGTGAACCACACCTAAACCTCAAGTTTTTTCTGCATTTCATGTGACATTTCTCAATTTCAGACTAACTCAATTTGAACCATGGAAAGATACACAATCGAGAAACGCATTAAAGTTATTCAGGCTTGTTATGAAAATGTGCGTTCAAATAAAAATGCATTTCGTGCACTTCGTGATTTTTTTGGTCAGCATAATCGACCAAATGTGCCCACACCTGTGCATGCTCGCCCAGTTCGTTCTGCGGAACACATTGCTGTTGTTCGTGATAGTGTGTCATGAGGTCGGCCAAGCATTTAACGTGCATGGTGTTCACTATCGCGAGATGATAACGAACTTATTGTGGCCAGGAATTGAGGATATGAACCTGGACGATATGCCACACAGCTAACGAAACAGTGGCTCTTTTGCGCGACAATTGGCCGCCAAGATCATGTGATTTGACACCGTTGGACATCTTTCTTTGGGGTTATTTGAAAGAAAACGTGTACGTCGATAAGCCAGCAACAATTCAAGAAGTTAAGGATGAGATAATTCGGCACATTAACGGCATATAAACTTAATTATGCCTCAGCGTGATCGAAAATTTGGACCATCGGAGGTGTGCCGCCGAGGTCGCGACGGGCATTTGAACGATGTTTTTTTCCATACATTATCGAACCATACCATATTATCATAATAAAAAGAAATGACAATAATTTCCTAAATAATAATAAAATTGAACCACCCTTTATTAATCCACGAAAATCTAAATGCTTGGTAATTCGTAAAAAAACTTTAAATCCAGTTTTCGAAAATGATGTCGCCATTAACAATGAGAGAATTAACATTGTCCCAACAGCTAAAAATCTTGGTCTAATACTAAATAGTTATCTAACATGGACAAACCATATCAACACAATAGTGGGTCAAATATTCATGAAACTAAAACAACTTTGGGCAACCCAATCTTTTACACCTTTAAAAATTAGATTGCTGCTAGCCAAATCTTACCTGATTCCGCGGTTATTGTATGGTTGTGAACTTTTTGCAAATAGCGACTCCGCAAGCAAATCTAAGCTTATCGTGGTGTATAATAGCATTGTTCGTTATGTTTTTGGATTAAGTCGACGTGATAGAACTTCGGCATTCTCAAAGAAAATTTTTGGTGTTTCATTTATAAATCTTATGAGGATAAGAGTACTTCTCTTTTTACATAAAATAATCTACACGCAAAAACCTTTATACCTATATAAAAACTACGTTTCGTTCAGTCTAATAGGAGCAAAAAGATTATTTTACCAAGACATCATTGTCTAGTATCTGAGTGGCAATTCTATATGAATGCAATTCGTCTCTGGAATATGCTTCCACAAAACCAACATTTTAACAGCAACGTTACTCATTTTAAAAATTTGTTTTTCTAAATTATTCTTGATATTTTCTTACTTTTCCTGTTTTTATTTTAACTTTAATTTCTTCTTATTATTATTTTTATATTTTTTAATCTTGTGTAATTTCAATTTTAGCTTTTAAAATATTGTACCTAATTGCAACCTATTTCTAAATATGTTTCAACAATTGTGATTTTTATTATTTTTGCTTGGTAATTCCTGTCCTGTAATTATACGATTAAATCTTGTTGTGCAGGATGTGACATTAATAAATGAATAAAAAACAGCAGTATAATGAGTTCTAAATATCTATGAAATTTGACAACTATTCATTCATTCATCAAAATGGAGACTTCTTTTTTCCAACGAATCACAATACGTCTTTAAAGGAAGTTTTACCTGGTGTTATTTTTGAGAGTCTATGTCTCAAATTTTTAGCATCTTCAAGATTTATAAGCTCGTTAATAATTGTTATTAATAATGCTATTTGTTTAGTGAGATTTTTATACTCGCTGCTAATTCTATTTCCAGTTCTGTGATATATTTTCTTTAGGTTCTGCCATGCATACTTAACTTTAAAAAATTTCTAAATGTTATCAGGATACTGACATTTTTGTTTGTTTATTTCCAGTTTGTTTGAGTGGCTGTCATGTATTGATGTATGTGTATTATTAAATTTATTTATAAGCACATCTAATTCATCATTAGTTTTTAAATTGCAGTTGTTAGGAGGTAAAATGGCATCTGAGGGTGCATCTAAATCTCTATTTAATGCGTTCCAATTAGTGTTCTTGTATGTTTATTACCAGACTTCTTAGTGTTAAAGAGGCTGCATCACTTTCCAGTTTCAGTACTAATGGGAAATGATCCGAGAAAGTTGATCTGATAATTATGTTGGATACTGTTGATGATCCTGGGACTTAATAGAAAGTGGCCAAGGAAAGAAGACCCGTTGGGAAATGATGGAGATATATCGCAAACGTGTGCTACATCTAAACAGTTGTTTTGTAGCCAGCTATGTAGAACTTTTCCATTAGCGTTATCTGCAGTATCTCCCCAATTTAAACTTTTCGCATTTGGGCCAGCACCATCATAATTGTTGCTCATTTAGAGAATCTGGTTTAAGCTGTAGTTTAACTCATATATAAAAAGCCTAATTAATATTTTGTTTTAATGTTGTTTGAAACAATTTATATTTCAATAAAAATAATGTATACAATAGAAACGTAATCGAAATTATATCCATTAAGATTTACTTTTCTATCTAGAGCGGAAATTAAATGTCATAAATTTAAGGTATCTATGGGCCATATTTAATATTCAGGAACTCTGCTTTAGCTTCATTTCACTTTTTCCGTTAAATACATTTATATTTTTATAAATTTTCTCACTCCATTATTTTTGTGGGTCTGTATCGCTCAAGATCAGAATCAAGACTACTTACATAAAGAATACAGATTCATTTTAACAGCCGAATTTTTTGCCATCCGAATGGTTTGGTTGAAGCTACTGATATATTATATATTAATGAAACAGAATTTCGTTTGAAACCAAATATTTTAATTGTATCAGGAAAACATTTGCTTGGGACAACTAAATAATGCGGTTGCTGCAACCAAAATATTCCGTTGGCAAGAAATTCGGTTCTCATGATGAATCTGTTCTCTGTGTATGTATCTGATAAGGTATATGTTATTTTGAAAATTTTTCTAACTAGTCAAACCGTTAACGGTACTCACTATTTTTTCATTGTCAGCGGCCTTTTACTTTTTTTACTTGTTACAATCTTACTTGTCAACTATCTACACGGAAAACCCTTTACAAGGTAATATATTTTTATATAAACAAATAGAAACATTTTCTCCAATTTAAACCGAACTTTTTTGTCTTTTTATTTCATTGGCACCTTTAATCTGCATTTACGGCAAACATTTGGTCCATACGAACCAGACTTCCAAGTGAATAAGGACAAAAAGTGTAAATAATTTTTATTTCCAGACTCCATATTTTTTATTTGTGGCATCATTGTGGAAAACTCTTTTATTTTCTACGAAAAACAGGCGCGTAAAGTATTGAGCTTTTAAGTGCTTAAATTATAAAAAATTAAATTCATTAAATTTGCAAAATTAAATAATTAATTTAATATTTTGCATAAAACAGTATTAAATTTTTAATACTTCTTATTTTTTTAATTATTGCGAATTGATCGATTTACAACCCTTCGCAAAATATTTTTATACATTCCACTTTTTTTGTTTTTTCAACAATTCGTTTGTTTACGCGGAAGGACGGAATAATTTTTTTCGTATTAAAAAAATTATATTTTAATTGCATAAAATATAATTATTTCGTTGTGAAAGTGATATTAAAATTAAGAAACCCTATTTCTTTTCTTTAACTTATAGTCTGTTCCTCGATTTCGAACAAAAAAATAATCGAACAAAAGCAAGTCACCCGAATTCAAATCAATTTGGGTTTCTCTATTTCGAAAACCTTCGATCATCTTTACTTACGTGTGTCAATTTTTGTTCCTTACGAATTTACAAATCACAGCGAGCATTTATTACAATTTCCTTTCAAAGTACCAAAAATACTACTAAACTGCTTAAGGATAAAAACAACCCTATTTAACAGTGATCAGCTGTATATGACAAATGAAATAAAAAAATAATAATAAACAAATTAATTTTTATTTGAGAAAGTGTTTATTTGCGAAATTTTTTGTAATGGATTGGTTGTGGGTGGGATTGCTGTTCGGAGAGCTTTTCTGTTGCCTGTTGTATATTCACTGCTACAGTTCTGTTAGCTCTTGTGAAATAAAAAATGTAAATATGAGCTGCTTGGGGCAAACGTAAGCCACAAACAAAAATTTAAATACACTTACCTTTTACCACTCAGTAACAGCGTAATAGAGGGTGAAACCGAGTAAAGTAAAATTTTCCTCCTCTGCGAAAAATTTGTTTGCTCCGAACACCAGTCCCTTTGACAAAATCAGGCCTTTCTTCCATATCAAATACAAGCGTCTTCGGCTCGTCCATTGTTGATTTTTTTAAACTGAAATTTAATGTTCTTAAAAACTATAAATATTTGTATTATTTTGTACTTACCTTTTGTTATCCATTGCTTTTTTTGCTTTATTGTGTTTTTAAAAATATCAAATATATATTCACTCGACAAAAAAAATAGCGTTCGCGCTTAGTGTTCGCACTGTTCGAAATAGGGAAGCTAAATTTTGTATGAAAACAGTTACATTTTCATTCGACTTGTCGTTCGAGTCATCGTTCGCAAAAAAGTAGAGTTTAAAGAGCGAATGAACGTGTTCTTTCGAAATAGAGGAACATGCTATTAATGAAAAGCCGTCGGCTTGTTACAAAAAAGTGATAAATTTATTATTGAAAAATAATTTACACATTAACATACATACAGACATATTTACATATAAATCAGTGTTTTTATTTTTCCATTTATTTTATTCGCTTGTACGTTTGTTTACATACAAGCTATACCCAATATACCATATAGCAATCACCCTGCAATACAACTTGAGAATAAGTTTATATAAATAGTGTGTTTTAAGCTTTTCTTAATTTTGTTTATTATAATGTTTATAAAATGAGAATTCACAAGCAGTATTTAACATTGCTTGAGACAACATTATTATACATAACTTTTTCTAAAGTATGCTTATAAACAACGCAATATGACGATTGAAATAGAAATAGTTTTCAATACATTATAGTCTTTTTCAAAATATTCCCAAGTCTTTTTCAAGCTTAAGGCTTGTGTTTGTAAGCTCATAATAATATTTTTCTCAAGTCATTTGGTATGTTGGGTAGTCAAAGCTTACATACTTACTGTATTGCTGTTGTTGTTTTTTAGAAAACAAAAAGTCACCTTACTGTCCGTTATAGTCGGGACATATAAAGTTTGTGCTTGTTGATTATAAAAATTTTGATAATAAATTTTATTGATTTTTTGTCAGTTTACACTCTGCTACAAAAAAAAAATTCCAAAAACTTGTGAAATGACCTAGTGTAGGTTGTAGGTCTAGTTGTATTATACAACCGGTTTTATACGTTGCAATATACCCTCAAAATTTCGAGATATGGTGAAAAGAGTATTTTTTTGGACTGACGCACTTAAACTTTTCGAACTCAGTCATTTTTTAACCGATTTCGAAACCGTTAAAGGCATTAATTAGAAATGCACGTGCTCTTTCCAAATATATATACCTTCCGTATACTTTTAATATAAATATGTAGATTTTTTCAATAATATAAAAATTTTTCATTTTTTTAAACTTTTTCATTTTCTACGAGGGTTTTTTCGAATCTACTTTTAAAACAACAATAATCTCAAAGTCAGCGAGTAAAACAAGCTATTATTCGTGTAAATCGGTTAAAAAATGACAATGTTATAGTACTTTTTTTAAACAACGAAAACCCGATTTCGATTATATGATTCAACAAAAGAAATAATTTAAAGTACGAACTATTTTTTTAAATACGTTTGTTCTTTAAAAATCTTTACTTAATCTACTACGTTTGTAAAGCTACGGTCACATTGGGCAAATATTTTCCGTAAAAATGTTTGAACATATTTGCCCAAAATTTTGTCAAAGCAATATAGAGATTATTTTGTGGTCACACTACACACATTTATTTGCCTCTTTTTGTTTGATCAAACAACTTTCAAATAGTGAAAAACAAAAATGAGGAAAACATGTTTGCCCTATGGTCACACTTGAACAAATATTTGACAATAAAAATTGTTTGATCAAAGTATAATAAAACATAGATTTATTTTCTCAAAAATTAAAAACTATAAAAACTTAAAATCTGATAAAGGACGATACAAGTTTTTTTGAGTTGTGCTTTGAAGCAGTATCGGTTCTTATGGAAGAGGAGAAAAACGTTAAAAAGAAGTTTTGGCAAAAGTTTACTTTTTCGGACACCCTCAAAAAAATATAAAAATATCACCCCCTCTGGAATTAAAAAAAAATCTCTATGGGGTTAAGTGTGTCGGTTCAAAAATCAACAAGTGTGACGGCTTTTATTAAAGAAAATTTTCTTACGATTCCCAACATGCATTTCGTTTAAGATCCGGGAAATAGAATTGCGGAAAAAAGATATGACCCCCTCTGGAATGAAAAAATTATTTTTTTGGTGTTAGAGGGATCGGGGACCCTAGACGCGATATTTCCAAAAAACCAAAACACACCAAAAATGGTTAGTGTGATAACTTGAATTAAAGGAAATTTTCTTCAGAATCCGTGAAACAGAATTAGCGTTAGGTTTTTAGATGTTAAAAAATACTAGTGTTTTGTAGTTGCTATCGTTGGCGTTACCCAGGGATTACCTTAGGGTGGTGATAGCAGAAACTGAAAACCGCCCATTTTACAAAAAAAAAAAATGAATTTCTTGGTACAATGTGGAAGATAGCACCACAGTCGAAAATTTTTTTAAAAACCGCTCGATTTTTTCACGAAATTTAAATTTTAGGTGCATTGCGGCACGTAGCGCCACAGACGAATATTTTTTTTTAAATCGCGCAATTATTTCTCAAAACTTTTCATTTGTTTTACTAAATGCCATTCCCTTTAATATGAACAATAAATTTCAGTTTATTTCAAAGCGAAAACTTCACTTTTCCTTTTCTACCATCTAAAATTTAATTAAAATGGACCTAACGCGAATTCTATTTCCTGGATTTTAGACCAAAATCCATATTTGGAATCGTAAGAAAATTTCCTTTAACTTTTGGGTGTGTTTCGGTTTTTTGGACCTAGCGCGTCCTAGGAGCTCCTGCCACCTTAACAACATATATAAAATAAATATCCTTTTTAATTCCCAAGGGGTTATTTATCTTATAAGAGGGTGGCTAAAAATGTAAACTTCAGCTGAAGTTTTTATTTAATATTTTATTTTGTAAACAAAGTGACGAAACATATCATTATTTGTTTGTTTTATTTAAGTGTTGACATCTAGATGTTAATTTTAACGGCAAAAGCGCAAATATTTTACTTTTAACGATATATTTTGAAATATAAATTAACTGCTGAATCCTACATTAGCTATGAAAGTTGGCATAAGTCACTACCATATAAATTTGGAATAAGCCAACGCTTAGCGTTACTTAAGTCAAATTAGTATGCGAAGGACACAAACCGACGCATAAAAACAGCTATTGCAAAATCATGTAATATTATCTTTCGAAAATTCTTGTACACAGAAAAAAATCTTTACATAGTAATAGGTTGTATATCAAACGCTGAAGTTTTCTTAGCAAACATTTTTAAGTAACTGGGTAATATACATAAAATGATTTTTTCTTTGCATCTATTAGTGTACATACAATTGCATACGATTTTTAAAATAACAATTGTTTCAAAAATGTTTAAATTTTGTTTAGTTTGCTTCTAATTAAGTTGGTCATAATATTTTTTAATTTGATGAGAAATTTCCTATTTGATTTTGTTGATTGTCTCAAAAGCATACGATGTTACTTGCAAAAAAATAGATTTTTTAAAATTCGGAAAATTGGTCTGTCAAAAATTAAGTTAACCGAACTTGAATGAAAGTGATTTAATAAAATTAACTTTAATAAAAAAATTTACAAAAATTTTAAAATTCATCTCACTTTGTTCTTTAGAAACCTTATTTTTTAGATTTTAAATCAAAATATTTTTTTAAGTTCAGATAGGTTTCAAAAAATTTAATTAAACCCCTCTAAAACTTTTATAAATATTAGTGTTTCCAATTATTCGACACTGCCGGTTAACCGGTTAGAACATTATTCGAAAAATGAAGAAAATTGATTAATCGGTTATCCGGGTCGATTAATCGGAAAATTTGCAATTAATCGATTAATGCAATATAAATGTTTTTATTTTATCAATAAAACACAAAGAGCTGCTTTTTGTAAAATACCTAGTTAAGTTTAAAGTATTCCGAAGAAATATTGTCATAGAATCTTGGTATTTTTTGGCAGAAAATATTGTCAGACATGATCAGTGGATATAAACCCTAAAGCCTAAAACTGACAAATTCAGTGTAGACAGTCTATTGCCGCTGGGTAAAATTGAATATAGAAAATTTTCTTAATAATCAAAAGCAGCTTTCAAACAAAATTCACTAAGAAGTTCTTAAAAATATTGTACTAAATTTGACAGCACTCCCACTGTTCACTGGCAATTTCACTATTTGTTTTGGGCTTTAGAGTTAAAGATGCTTTTAAGTAAAAAAAGGTATGAAAATCTGCGTGTTTCTATTTTTAAAATACCCAAGTTTGATTTTTGCACAAAAAAAAATTAAGTCGAAAAATTTCCAAGAATATTGTAGTTATTAAAACGCAATTTCCAATTTGATCTTCATCCATTTTGATCTTCATCTAGTGATGCGAATAAGCGAATTCTTAAATATTTTTGACAACACTATCTTCTTTTTAATTATTTGTTTTGACATTAACCAAAATAGAGCCAAATAATCGATGAATTGGGTAATTTATTAACCGAATTGGAAACACTAATAAATATACAAGTTTCAAACAAATACAATCATTTCAGTTTTAAGATTTTAGATATTTAGACGATTTTTCTTAGATTTTAATGATCTAAGTATTAATATTTGACAAAACTGTTGAAACGGCTGTTATTTGACATTGTTTGCTCTTACAAACATTTTGTAAGATCAAATAATTGTTTGCCCAAAAATGAGGAAAATATTTGCCCTTTAGTGTTCACACTATGTTCACATTAGGCACATTTTTGTTTGATGGCAAATAATTTTATTTTCCCAAAATCAGCTGTTTTGTTGTTTGCCCCTCAAAAATATTTTATGGTCAGACTACGGCAAACAAATATTTGACGGTTTTCGTCAAATATTTGCCTAATGTGACCGCACCTTAAGGCAACCAGCAGCAATTCGCTAGCATTCTGATCTGACTTTTTCCTTCGAACCGCTTTTCCATTGTTGATAGCTCTTGGTGGAAGCGTTCGCCTTGCTCGTCTCTAAATTGACCCAGATTTTCTGGGAAGAATTCCAAGTGAGAATGCAAAAAATGTATTTTGATTGACATTCTACATCCCATTTCTCCATACGCTTCTAGAAATTCACTAACACAGTCAAATTTTATTAAATAAAATGATTTTATTAACACTTAGCTTATAACACAATTAAATATTTTGGTTAGCTTTTTTTAAGAAAATATGTTGTTTTTTGAAGCTGCACCACTAATACTAACTAGTAAACAACTTTTTTGCAAGTATGAAAAAAAGTAACGGTATTATTACAAAATAATTTAATTAATGCCTTATTTACAATGATAGAGTACTAACCTATACAGAGTGGATTTTCTTTATTTCTCCTTCGCACTAATGTCTTGTTTGTATCATACTCGTATAATAAGTCCTAAAGCTAGAACTGTAATTGACCGAAGTTCCTTAAGTTGGCTTTGGCATACGCCGAACTTGAGTAACAATCTAAAGTAAAAAACAACTAATTTTTAATTTCTTTGTTAATGGAAACGCAAATAATAAAACAAAAGCCAATTTTAATTGGGCTTTAACGGCGATTCGTTAACAAAAATAAAAAAAAAAATTGTTTAAGGAATTCTAATATCTCTTGATTATAAAAAGTACTATAACTTTGTCAGTTTTTAACCGATTTACACGAATAAAAGCTTGTTTTACCCCGAAGCACACTGACTTTAAGACTATTGTTGTTTTAAAAGAAGATTCGAAAAAACCCTCGTAGAAAATGAAAAAGTTTAAAAAAATTAAAAATTTTTATATTATTGAAAAAATCTCTAGACATTTATATAAATAGTATACGGGAAGTAGCGCGTTCATTTCTAATTAATGTCGTTGACTGTTTCGAAATCGGTTAAAAAATGACTGAGTTAGAAAAGTTTAAGTGCGCCAGTCCAAAAAAATACTCTTTTCCCCATATCTCGAAATTTTGAGACCGGTTATATAATAATATATATAATAAAACCGGTTATATAATACACTCAGCTAGACCGACAACCTACACTAGGTCATTTCGCAAGTTCTTTTTCAGTGTAGCACCGTGTTATTATTATTACCAATATTGGAAAATTTTTGCCTTGGTAAATTTTAGTATTTTTTCGTAGGTTTTCGAATTTTTTATATATTTTCGAATTTCTTTGTATTACTTTTTGAAAATTTAAAAATTTTTTTGATTTTCTTCGTAAATTTTCGTATTTTTTCGGATTTCTTCAGATTCTTCGGATTTCTTGGAATTTCTTTAAATTACTTTTTATAAATTTAAAAAAAATGTCAGATAACGCTATTGATACTTGCTCTTGTTAAATTTGAAGCAAAGTTTAACGAACTTCGTTAAAATGAGCATACCTTATTTAATCTTAGAGCAATTCCATATGAAAACGATCAAAATTGGCAAATTTTTGGACGACCCCTCTCCGATTTCAAAATAAATAGTCTCAATCGCAAAGTGACTGGTTTAGTGGTGGTGTACACCACTGTCATGTGACAAAATTGAAGAATTCTTCATAAGGGACCTCATTGAAAGTTGTTTAAAAAAAAAAACTACTAAAGCGATCGCAACGAGTGATAGCTCGTTGGAAAGGTATTGAATCAGGCTTTAATTGAAAAATAAAATTTTCGTAATTTTTCTCAGAAATTTACCTTTTTTCCCATGAAAATTAAATTTTCCGATTTTCCACAGAAGCTCCTAAATTTTCCGGCTAATTTTATTTTTTTGGATTCCTCATAATTTTTGCTTTAAGAATCAGCAAAAAAAAAAATTGGCCCCGACTCCTTGTTTGGACAGGAGAAGAGCATTTAAGAGACCACCTTGTTCTCATTGTTTTTATATTTTTTATAATTGAATTATTTTTAATTATTTAACATTATTTTATTTTATTATTAAAAATTCATTTTAAAAATTATTTTACAGTTAAAAATACATTTATGAAGAAAAAATCTTTCTTATTTTGCTGCTTATACTTAATTACAATATTTATTAAAAATTTAAATTGTCTTGGCATCATTATAAAATTAAAGTAACTTTAAATTTAGCACGTCGGCAGACGAAGAGTACCGCTTTACATTAATTGACATATCAGAAATATTTGGTATGAAGCAATGAAACTTTTGCGTTCCAGTTATAGTTTTGACATTATTATATCTGTTTTGAAGTCGTCGCTCCATGGCATCGTGTTCTTTTTGAGTGCATAAAACTGTGTTAATGGCAATTTCCTTGCTCTGAATCCACGAAAACAAATGTTGTACATTTAAGATCTGGTCAGTATATGGCCTTTTCAAACTTGCCTTAGTCGCCATGCGTTTTAGGGTTCCCCCTAACGCATCGCATGGGCCCTTACCGTGGGACGTCGCAAAAAAGTGCCACTCGACCTTGCAGTTTTGTTCTTCTTCAATTATGCAAAGATTGTAAAAATTTTTTTTTATTCTTGTACTGAGAAGCCGCGCCGTCTGAGAAAAACGTTACTTTGTCGATTGCATCGAATTTTGATCTTAAGAATTCAAACAGTTTCATTTGAAATAAATAAATGGACACATAATTATGAGCTAAACTCTCCGCGACAACAACAAGGCTTACGGTCTGTAGTTCGTTATCTAAATAATAAATGCAAAAAGGATGCACCGTGCACTGGTCGTTTGCCAAGTGATAAGCCTGAATTTCATCCTGAACGAGAAAAGTGTAATTCTCGGCAAAGTCGCTTATCACAATGAATTCATTTTGGGCTAATTTCTCCTTACTTTCCTTTAGAAATTTCGATTGCATCTCGGATATGAAATGGTGCGCCTTCAGTTCATTCAACTTGAATCCGAATTCCTCGATGAATTCGGGAATCTGCTTTACCACGGTCTCAAGGGAACATCTGCCGCTGCTAATTATCCACTGTTTGAAATGCACCTCCTGAATTAACAGCTGTTCAAACTTTTCCGCCAAATATTGCTCTAGCTCGTCAATCTTCGGACAATTGTCGCATTTGGACAGATGACAATTTTCCGTGGGGTATGCGCACAACGACTTCGACAGGAGGTCCCTATATGTTTCAATTTCACCGTGAAATACTTTCAATTTCTTGCATGGAAAGAACATTAATTTGATGTTTTGATGAAACATGCAAACGCAGACTGAATGCGTTCCGTACCTTTCTAATGCCAGCACGCATTCTTTTGGTCGTAGGATGTCAAACTTAGAAAATCCCACTTTTTCTGCTGGGTATTTCTCTTTGAACTGGTGGTATGCTTCGGATAGATTACATAATAATAATCTGCGCTGCTGGTGTACTTTTTCTCCATCTTCACGTGTGATAACATAGTCACGTGTACCTGGGCAGGCGCAGCTGTTGTCATCATTGCAGTAAAAATCTTGAATCAATTTCACCGTTGCTTCGCTGAGGGTCCTTGAGCCAAATTTCTTGGTGGGAGTCGCCAATATGCCCTTCTGTCGTACTAATTCTTTGCTTCTTCTCGCGATGTAAAAAGATGTTTGAAACTGTTCAGAAATCTTGCGTATAGACCATGAATGAGGCAGCACAGATAAAATGAGATATTTCTCCGGAAAAGTGGTCGCTAAATTGAATTTTTTTTTCAACTGCTCAATCATTTGTTTGCCGTCATCAACGTCATCTGCTTGACTGCATTCGTTATCAGAGCCTTCATCAAATATTGTCGCGATTGCACTCATAACCTTGCCTTCTTTATCTTTCCTGTATTTTTCACTTCGCAACTTTCTTTTTCTAATAGGCGTTTCACCTAAAGTGGTAATAGCCTCATTCAAATGACTCAAAGACATATTGACCATCAGATGAAACATTTTGTTCAATTGAAACATTTTGTTCAATTGTCATTTCACTCTCGGATTGTGGTTGCATTTGTTTCAATGCATTTGCTTGTTAAGACAAATCGATTTTACACTTGGGGCAAATGAATTGCGCTTCTTCACCGTATTGTATATTTAATTCATTCATGTATCGCTTCGAAACACCAGTTAATTTTAATACTTTTATCTTTTTCGAACGATGTCCACTCTTGTTAAACGGATTGCAGCAAAATTTATTCATTTTACTTTAAATTGTCTTTACAGCTTCACTCTTTACTTTACAAAAAAAACACTTTAACACTTTCACGTTTAGTATTCAACTGAAATTTGACTCAGAGTGTGTGAAGTATTTATATTTATTTTTTGGTAAAAAATAGGTAAAAAAAATAAGCGATATTTGCTTTTCTTTAATAGGAAAATTTGCGTGAACTACTGGTCATAAAATGTTTTTTAAAGAAGGACTTGGTTGGTTACTGCCAATAAGCCGACCACAGGTCATAAAATGTTTTGTGAATTTTTTAAATTACCAGGTAATAAATATTTCGCCATATTTATGGAAAATCCGTGTTTTATGACTTGTTTCTGCACGTGTCATTTTAGGCGAAATATTTATTACCTGGTAATTTAAAAAAATTTACAAAACATTTTATGACCTGTAGCCTCAGTCGGGTTTGGTGTGCCATTACATGCCACTGCTGCTATTATCCATGGATTTATGGCCGATCTTGTGAAGGCAGGCAGACCATATTCACTACACACTCAACTTGGGGCTCTTAAAAAAAATTGATTTTTTCTTCATAAATGTATTTTTAACTGTAAAATAATTTTTAAAATGTATTTTTAATAATAAAATAAAATAATGTTAAATAATTAAAAATAATTCAATTATAAAAAATATAAAAACAATGAGAACAAGGTGGTCTCTTAAATGCTCTTCTCCTGTCCAAACAAGGAGTCGGGGCCCATTTTTTTATTGCTGATTCTTAAAGAAAAAATTATGAGGAATCCAAAAAAAAAAAAATAAAATTAGCCGGAAAAATTAGGAGCTTCTGTGGAAAATCGGAAAATTTAATTTTCATGGGAAAATTTAATTTTCATGGGAAAAAGGTAAATTTCTGAGAAAAATTAGGAAAATTTTATTTTTCAATTAAAGCCTGATTCAATACCTTTCCAACGAGCTGTCACTCGTTGCGATCGCTTTAGTATGGTCCCTTATGAAGAATTCTTCAATTTTGTCACATGACTGGTGTACACCACCACTAAACCAGTCACTATAAAAAAAAAAAAAATATGTAGGTACATTATTTTTTGCTGGGCAATCGATTGAAACTATTTATTTTAAAATCGGAGAGGGGTCGTCCAAAAGGTGATCGCTTTCATATGGAATTGCTCCTTAATATTCGGAAAAACAAATTAAGCGCAATATGGGAACAAGTAAAGGCCACATACCGGGCTTGTTTAAATTACATGAAGGGCGCCGATATGGCCGAGCCAGCAGCGTAGATGCTGCCGATGCCAAATTTGACGTCACACTTAACGCGTACATTAAATGTTTATCTTCAATTAACGAAAAATTGCATACATTTGAATCTCGTACGAAAGCAAAAATAAGTGAGCACCGGTTAATTCGGGCGACTATAGCCATGATTTAAAACTCCCGCCGTGTAATATACCTGTTTTCGATATAAAAGTTACTTCTTGGCCCACTTTCCAGGATCTTTTTACCGCGGCTTACATAAAAAACTTGCGTCTAATTCGAACTCAGAGACTTTTTGCTTTACTTGAGAAAACTACCGGTGATGCACGGGCACTTGTTACAAGAGCGCCGCTTACTAATAAAGGCTTTGGCATCAGCTTATTAAACTTTTCAATCTTCCTTTTCTTGGAAAGGAAACTGATGAGGGTTTGAAATCTTTGCAGCGCGGTATAAATGGTTGCCTTTCGGCTTTGACCGCGTTGGATATTTCTTCTTCGCACGATTTGTGCGCTCATATGATAGTTTTTATTCATATTCGCTTTCTTACGGAAACAATCGATACTTAAGAGTGTTCCCGCGACCTTCGGGGTTCTCACCTTTCTAAGAGGTTCGCTGAAATGAAGGTAAAGGCACACCTTACTAAGTCCCCTACTTCTGTGAACAATTCTTGTGTTCTATGTAAAAACCATGTTCAATTTTACGCTCCTGTCCTTGTTTTAAAAGGTTGTCTGTGTCCGATTGATATTCTAATGTTAAAAAGTTTTATTGTTGTGTAAATTGTCTCTCGAAGACACATGAAGCTAAGGATTGTAATAGTACGCATACTTGTTCAAAATGCAATAAATGGCATCACGCGTTATTGCATCGCGATTCAACTTCAAATGAGGCATCGGCTAGGGAGAATACTTCTTCAGCTGCTGGTTTAGGTACAGCTCTTCGTCTTCCCAATCTTGTACTAACTGATCCTAATATACAATCCCAAAGTTCCATCTTTTAGACAGGTATTTCATACATCTTAGAATGGTGCTGTACTTTTAGGGACTGCTATGGTGAATATTATTCATCAGGGTATTACGTACCCAGCGCGTGCTATTATTGATCCAGCTTCTGAAGGAAGTTTTATATCGAAATGTTTGCAAAATCGCTTGAAACTTTTTACATATCCCGCGAATGGTCACATTTTTGGTATCGAGCGCATGTCCTCTAGTTCAAAGAGACTTTGTTCTTTTACTCTTCTCTTCTTTGGATTCATCATTTTCTTTGGAAGCTTTGGCTCTTGGCGTTACTGAGGTTTCTTAAAGTTTACTGTCCTATAAAATTCCTTCGATTGCGAGGGTAACTTTGCCTTAATCCTTAATTTTATGACAGTAGGCCAGTTTATATTTTGTTAGGCGGGGAATTATATCCCAAAGTTCAGTTAGGGGAACTTCCTCGGGACTTTATGTCTCAATGGTGGCTCATAAAACCGTTTTTGGTTGGATTATTACCGGTCCAGTTTCACAACCTCAGGTTCAAGTTTTTTCTACTTAAGTCGAATTTCAGGAGGAAGATTGCCTGAATAGAAACCTTCTTAGATTTTAGGAACTTGAGGACACTCCTAAAAAGAATTTTTTTTAGTTATGATAAAATTTGTGGGGTTCTGATGGTCGCTACATTGTTACGCTTCCTTTCAAGCCTGAATTTCCTCAACAGTTGTACTTGGATATATCTAGGTCCAGTGCTCTTAAACAGTATCTCGGGACTGAATCATCTCTTCTACGATGACCTGAGATGAAGGAAATGTACGACAACGTCGTCATTAAATATTTACAATTCCGCTTATACTTTTACTTGTTATTTACAACTACAAAATTGAGCGTCGTTTTCAACGCATAGAATAAAACGTCAAATGGAGTGAGTCTAAATAACTGTCTTTATGTGGGCCCTACTTTGAAGTCAGATTTTGTTCTTTTAATAATTCGTTGGCAACTTTTCAAATGTGTTGACAAATTCAGGTTGATTCTGCTCATACTCCATTTCAACGGATCTTGTTTTAAGATTCTCCTACGAAGAACATTAGGGATTATGAGTTGCACACTGAAACTTTCGGCCCCGTATCTGGTCGTTCGCGCGTTGTTGCAATTAGCTGACGATTCAGAGGCTGAGTACCCTGTTGCATCGCACATTCTACGAAAGTGCACTTAAGTTGACGACGTTTTAAGAGGTACGATATTTCATCTGCTCTGTTTGACCGTGATCAATTTATTGCGGCTTTGGCTTCTGCAAAATTCGATGTCCGAAAATGGACTTCCAACGATCGCTCAATTTTAGAAGGTTTTCCGCCGGAACATCTAGTCGATGCCAAACTTTTGACTTTTGTTGAGTCAAGTAGTTCGAAGACTTTGGGTATTCAATGGAATGCTCAGTTGGACTCATTTTTCTTTTAAGTGGATCCTATCGCACATAAATCATACCAAAAGAGAAGTTTTGTCTATTATTGCCAAGTTGTTTGATCTTGTTGATTGGCTAGGTCCCATTGTGATTATGGCGAAAATGATTATACACTCTCTCTCTCTCTACTGAAAAATTTTCAATAATAATTTGTTGCTTCTTTACACGAAGTTCATAAAATTAGAATTCCGCGATGTCGTATAGTAAGACTAATTCTTCTGTCGAACTTCAGGTTTTTTTCGGATGAATCGAAGAAGGCATACGCGGGGGTAATATATATTAGTACCGAATCCCCCACCGGCGGAATTCCTACACACTTATTATCTCGTGAAACAAAAGTGGCCACCTATAGCTCTGTCTTCGTTGAAGAAGGACACTAGTTCCCGGACCGCGTTTGTTGCTAATAGAGTTTGCAGAATTCAGGAGAATGTTGGTTGACATAACTGGTACCATGCCCGATCGGTAGATAACCCTGCCGATTTGGGTTGCCGTGGTATTTCTCCCTCAGAGTTAACTGACAACTCACTCTGGTGGCATGGGCCACCATAGCTTCGTGAAAATAAATCACAATGGGACATCACTGATCTTTCTTTAAGGTGATATTTTGAGGAACTATTCTCGTTTTGATAAGGCTCGTCGCGTAATATCTTATATATTACGATTCTTTCATAATAGTGACCCGAATCATAAGTCGGGACATAGCTTGTGCTCGAGTAAGACTCTTTCGAGTTACAAATTGAATCGAAATATATTGCATTTGCCCACTTCCCAGATGAGTATCGTTGTCTTTTGGATAGGGAACCATTATCTCCAAAGAAGTAGTCATGTTGCTTTGAACCCTTTTCTGGGCAAGATGGCGTCATGAGATTGAATTTTCGCTGCTCTTGACTGAGTTTATTCATTTGATTTCCATTCACGGTGAAAATCAATTAATGCTGCGAATTTTTCGGTTCGAATATTGGGTACCTAGACCTAAATCTAAAATTCGCGCCGTTATTCGCGGCTGCAAGCGTTGTGTTCTTAACAGAAAACGTTTTTGCGGTCAAATTATGGCCACTTTTCCGCCTGAGAGGAACCTTCTTGATAGGCCTTTTACTACTACAGGTGTTGATTTTGCTGGTCCTTTTAATATTAGAAGCGACATCTGATTTGTCAGCTGCTACCTTTTTGTGTGTTTTTTAACGGTTTATTTGGCGGTGAGGTTGCCCTATTACAATATTTTCGGACAACGGCACAAACTTTGTGGGTGCGTTGCGTGAATTGGAAAGAGATTTTCGGACTTTCGTTCGGGAGAGTCAAAACACAGTATGCTTATCTTATGGAATTCAAGGCCTTTCTTGGCGTTTTATTCCAGCGGGCGCTTCTCATATGGGTGGACTTTGGGAAGCCGGGGTGAAGAGTTTTAAACTTCACTCTCGAAAAGAGGCACAGTCCTTTAAGTATACATTTGAACTATTCTTTCCAGAATAGATGCATCTCTTAATTCGACACTTCTTTGTCCCATGTCTGATAGTCCACAGTAACCGCTGACTCCTGGTCGTTTTCTAATTGGTTGTCCAATATTAGCTCCACCGGAGCATTCACCTATCAGTCTGGTTAATCGCTTCTAGAAATGAAAGCTATTTCTCAACATTTCTGCCGTCAGTGAAAAGAGGAATATTTAATGCATTTGCACAAACGGTATAAATGGAAAAAAGCTGAACGCGAAATTAAGGAAAATGATTTAGTCGTGATCCGGCACGAACAGCTTCCTCCAACTTCGTGGCGGTTAGGTCGGGTAGTCAAACTTTATCCGGGAAGTGACGGTCATATTAGGCTCGTTGGTGTGCGGACTGCGACATATCGCAAAACTGCTCATTCTGACAAATTAAACTATTATACATTCTTCGAATAACACTTTTTATTTCCTAATGGACGCTTTAAAAACCTTTTTTGACGACGCTTTGTTAGATGATTATGAGGAAAGTATGGATATTGTAGAGCCTATTTTTGCAGAAGCACCTTTGGCGGATCTGAATGCCAAACCTAATCCAACTCTAACATCAGCTCCAACGATTGTTGAGGCTCCTATTGCTATACCAGCTCCTACAACTTTACCAGCAGCCATACCACCTATTAATGTGGGTTCGCCTCCTTCTGAGGTACCTACTCCGGTTGCTGCGTTTCCTTTAGACAAAGTAACTGACAAATCGTTGACATCTAAATCATCATCGAGTCCTATTGGAACCCCGGCCTCGAATACTTTCGCGAAAAAAATTGATGCGAGAAGTCTTCAATGTCGGGTTTGTAGTGGTAAACATCCATTGCGGTTTTGCTCTACTTTTCGGAAGTCAAGTCACGCACGTAAGCTTCGCTAAGTGATTGTTCACCACTACTGCTCCCGTTGCTTGGCTCATACTCATGAGGCCAAAAATTGTTAGATTTCGGCTAAATGCCGCTATTTTAATTGAACACACAATTCAATTTTACATGCGCCTTCTTCTTCCAAATCTGGTCCTAAGACAACACAACCTGCGCAAACTTCTTCGTCTAAGAGGAAGACTATTCGACATATTGTCATGTTTTCGCCTACTATTGTGGCTCAAATAATTTTACCTAAAAGGTCAATCCCGGTTCGTGCGGCACTAGACCCGTGTTGTAACTCTAGTTAAATCTGCGAAACATTGGTTCAAAGCCTGAGGTTGTCAGTGTACAATATGGATGGCAGCAAATACTGTCGTTTAACGGTCGGATCGTCCTACAATGCTTCTCAGTAAATTACACTTACGGCAAAAGTGACGAAAATGATAGGTGTTAAAACTCTTTCGGAGTCTGTTTCTGACAAAATGAAGGAACGTTTTGCTGGGTAGCAGTTGGCTGATCATGCTTTTAATATTTCTGGGCGAATAGCTTTAGTTTTAAGACCTGAGGTTAGCCCGCAAGTGCTCAGATGCAAAATCTATTCGAGTCCGGGCCTTCCAATGGCTCAATATACGATGCTTGGGTGGGATATATCTGGTAAATCTCGTATTTAGAGTATAGATCAAGCCGGTGCGCTTTGGGATCAATAGACACTCCCCTTTGGGCCAACGGTCCTCTTGGATTATCGTCGTAGCTTTAAGTGTTTAAAAAAGAAGAAATGTATATAATAAATATATGAGTTGAAAATCAAATTAATTAAACTTTAATTTATCTTTTAAAATAAATTATTAAATTTTGTTGCAACATGGTGGCCGGCAATGTTTAATCCAAAAACTTTTATTTTGTTTCATTCTGGTACCATCTACCCTATTTGGGTTTATACTAAGTTATAATCTATTAATTACTCCCCTCTTTTACAACATTGGTGGCAGATTCTAACAAGTAAAGCTGTTGACGGTACTCCCTCTATTTTGAGTTGTGAGCCCCCTTTTCCTTTACAATCTAACTTGTCAGTAACTATACGCAAAAAAGGTAATATATTTTTATATAAATAAATAGAGATCCTTTCTCTAATTTAAACCGAAACTTTTTGTTTTTATTTAATCGGAACCTTCAATCTGCTTTTACGGCAAACACTATTTTTTGATCCTTACACTTGTAAAACTGAATTCAGAATTTCTAGATCATGCTATATTAGAGCTCGATATTTTTCCAGAAGATAAATCATGATATATTAAGTACATATTTAAGTTCGTAAAATATAAAAATTCATATATAAAAAATGTTACATAAATTTATGTTATAAAATTTATATATTTGATTTTAATAGTTTGAATATTAAATGGAAATAAATTTATAAAGGAATATAATAACACAGTGCAACACAAAAAAATATAAAGATATACGGACGCCACTACGTGACAAAAGACAAAAAAAAAGTCCCGTGCCTCCCAGTTTTGCCCCAAGTCATGCAGTTTTTTCTATGGGCCTCCAAAGATTTGGGGCCTCGGTGTAATTTTTGCAAAAAAGTGATAATTTTCTCAGGCTCACATCTTGCAAACCGTTCGGAATTTTGATTTACTCTCTGAGGACTAAAATTGTGAACATATACAATCAAAAAAACCTCATCTTCAAGATCGCAAAAAATTAGATTTTTTTACCTTTTTCAGGTAGCAAACCGTTCAAAATTCAAGGAAACAATCAACTACAATCACGCTCACATCGAGGCATTACACAGCGCGATTTTGTATCACCAAGGCCGCCAACTCCAGATCGTACGACAGAATTTACAGGAATGAGTAGAACAGTGGTGTTATTTACACAGTGCAACACATAAATTGGTTCCTCTTTCGTACCCGGTTTTTTTTGAAGTGTATATCGAAACTAAAAAAAATCCGCAACGGACTTGGCCAGATTACATCGAAATTTTTTTAAAAAAGGAAAATTTTTATGGAATCCATATATCATAAACCGTTCGGAATTTTGTTTTTATGTCTTTGGCAAAGTTGTAGATCCAAACCAGCTTACAAAAGTCAGCGCTAAGACTGAAACAGTTCCAAACTAAAATTACAACTTGCCTAACTATTTATACAAACACTTTCGGTCAGAAGAAACGTGACCTTCCATCAGATTCTCCACAAACGACTCCAGCGCAACATCAATTTAAGTTGAGGATTTCAGGTACGATGTAAAAATGGCTTCACAACTGTCACAAGCACTAAATGTAATGTATCAATAAGTTTTATTCCTTAAAAACAGTTTCAGAGAATACTATGAAAAATAATTAAATCTCAATACCTCTAACAAAAACCTTGTAAGATTTTACATTAACTCTTTTGGAATAAAACTAAAAAAATTATGAAAACATTGTTTTCGTGTATCAAAAAATGTAACCTTTTTTATTTAAAGAAATATTTATTTTATCTTTTTATACATTTGCTCAAATTGATTTACTGTCATTTACCAATTCTTTTCAATCTCATTTATTTTTTACATTTACCCACAAAACGGAAGTTTGTGGTTTATTTATTTTCGTTACAGTTATTACAAATTTATATTTTATTTGCTGTGTGTTTCAAAAATAAAAAAAAATCGAATTTTGTTTTTTATTTAAATAATTTCAATTCTAATTACAATAACTTCATAAATACATAAATTACGCTGAGAAATTTGTTTTCAATCCAGTTTTTGTTGAATTGTTAATGTGTGCGGCACTAACTTTCCAAACAGTTTTTTCATACGTAATTCTTCATGTAAAATATGGAGTACTCATTCGTCTGAGATGCCTATCGCATTAGCAATTTCACGCTTAGTCAAACTTGGATCTTCACTAACCATATTATGTACCTGCTCAATGATTTCTGCTGTGGTTGCAGTTTTTGGTCGTCCTTCGCGTGGATCGTCTTCAAGGCTGGTACGACCACGTTAAATTCACCAGCCAAAAATTCAACGGTGCGTTTTGAAGGTGAGGACTCCTTATACACTTCTAACCCTTCAAAACAAAGAATCTAATGACTGCACGATATTCAATTTTTTCCATATTAAAAAAAAAAAATCAATGCCACGTCAACTTTAAATGGCTTGTAAACAAAGAAAGAATTGACAGAATGACTTGCAACTTCGCATGTGTTATACCAACTTGAGAAAAAAAAAGTTTGGAGCTAGCAGTGCCATCTCTTGGTGAGCGCAGGAACTTTTCAACCAACCTGTATATTTAGATATGTCAGTATGCATTACCATATCTAATTATATATTAAATTATTTTTTTTTAAATCACTGTATTGCGCCAAATATAACCACATCTAGTTATATATTAATCTTTATTATTTATTTAATAATCATATATTATCATATAAGCCATGTCTAATTTTATATAGATAAAATTTTTACTAAATGTGGTAATATCTGACAATATATAAGCTTATTAAAAAAAATACAATATATAATTATATGTGGTAATGCATATATTATTAGATAAAGCCACATATGATTAATTGATTAATTTTTTTCTATATTAATATTTTTTTTTAAATCTTTCAAATTTTAACCCATTTCGGGCAACAAGACCTAGAAATTCATGATATAATTAGTTTATAATAATCTAGTTGTATATAATTATATGTATATACTCGTAATCTTTGTTTCCAAAAGTCCTACAAGTGGTGAAAATTTATATATTTTATTGTTTGTTTTAGATATTATAATAATTTTCCCATAAGTCCATAAGATATGATTATATATAACTATATATAGAATATATTGAATAAAATATAATTCTATATAGTATCGAAACAATTTAGTCTAATTAATTCAGCCATGATTTGTCGAAAAAAAATTGATGTAATCTACTACAATTCGATCTGACATTTTTGGAATTAATTTTAATCCCTAAATATATTGCTGGATCTAACTTGATCTGCCGTTTTTTGCATCAATTTAGATATTTCTGCCATTTTTCGGATCAATTAAGATCTAACTTAATTCCCAAATATATTGCTGGATCTAATATGATCTGCCATTTTTCGGATCAAACGAGATCAGCTAAATATTACCGCAGATATTGAAGAATATCAAATTGGATATGAGTAAATATTGCGACTGATAAATTTTTTTTACTCGGGAATGGACTATACGTGGATAAATTGTAATACCTTGGGGAACCCAAGTCGTGCCGTTGTCGCCTAAAGCCGTTTGACTTAACGTTGGGTTTTTGTACAATTTTATAAAAAAATTTTCACGCGAATCTTTTTCCGGATAGAAATACATACATCAGCCTAGCTAAAATCGTTAATTTGCTTTGTTTTTTTATTTACGGAGGTTGAAAGCTAGCTAAAAACTAACAATAATAAAAAACAGAAAACCTCGATGTTTACAAAAACTAAAAAGCAAAAAAAATCTGATATTTTTTTTATTTCATCAGGTTTTTTCGTCTATGGCATTTATGTATGAAACACAATATCCGTTAAATGTCCAACACAATTCTTTCTGACAACATATTTTTTTTTATTTCATCAGGTTTTTTAGTCTATGGCATTTATGTATGAAACACAATATCCGTTAAATGTCCAACACAATTCTTTCTGACAACATAGGATAGGAGTCGGAAGAGTCAAAAATAAAATAAACAAAATTTCAAAGTTTTTAAAGAGCAACAAAATTTTTTCTTTTCAAAGGATGCAAGCCCATGGGGGTCCCGTATGGACCGCCTTTCTCGGTAGTCCCTTTGCAACTGTTTACAAAAGAGCAAAAAAACCAATAGGGATTGAAAATTGCTTTTTTCCATTTACAGGACCTACATGAGCACACGCCCATGAGAAGTAGGTCCATCTTATAGGACCAGGAGAGCACAAAACGAAATAAGTTTCCGTACATGTTAAAATAAATGCTTTTTTCCATTTAAAAGAACCCTATACAGTACGCCCGTGGAAAGTGTGCCCACCTTATAGGTCTCCCCGAGGGAATTTATCCAGCTTAAAATTTTCAGGAATCCCTGGAGAGTGGGTCCATCACATAAGGGTCATCGAGAGCTATAATCCCGCCCAAAGTTTACGGCAATCGCTTCAGAACTAATCCCAAGGGATCAAAAATGGCAGTACGAGAACGAGTACCCGAAATAAATGCATTTTATATATATAATAGACCCCAATGGAACAACCTCTTGAGAAATAGATCTCCTCGAAAGCTATAATCTGCTGCACAAAGTTGTCGGTAATCTGAATATTTTTCGGGGATTTAAGTAAGAACATGTAGCACTGTCATACACTCACTGTATATGCGAAAACGATTTGTTAAAACAAAACGATGACGAAGGGAACCGCTGAAAAGCGGGTTTCGGAGAAATAAAAATATTAAAAGTATTCTGATGTGTAACTCTCAACAACTTATATAAGACTTTTTTTTAACAAAGCAAGAAATTAAAATTTAGAACAATAACTAACTTAAGGAGTTAGTGATACAAATATGTAATTATATGATAAATGATTTTGAAATTTTAGTAACCAGACCTTTTGGCAACAATATGTTTGAAGGAATTAATTATTAAACGGTTAAAATATAAATCGGTAAGCAATAGGAAATATTTACAATTATAAGCTAATTGGAATTTAAATGAGTTATGATTTAGATTACTAATTATAAAACTTATCTGAAGTATTTTGGCCAACATACTGCCCCCAATAAAAGGAACTTTCAATTAACTTCATTACTAGGTAAAGGGGCAATTTTATTGATGAACCTCCGAAGAATGCCCTTTGGTGTTTTCAGGTCTACCACTCTAACCTTGCCATCACGGCCGGGAATGGCTTTGATGACACGAGCGAGAATCTATTTCTGTGGAGGAATGTTGTCTTCGTGTACGATAACTAATGAACCTTCTATGATATTTGTTGAGGACTTAAACCATTTAGCCTTTTGATGCAAATTTATGACGTAGCACATTAGGTTCAAATGGTATCAAAGTGGCGATTAATTGAAATTTAAAAACAGTTTTTATGATAAATTTTGGTATAGGGTAAAACTAGATAAAATTCTGAATCACTAGCTGTCAAAATCAATCAACTAAGAAGCTTATTTTCTTTTCAGTGAGCGGTCAAAGTTAGAAAATTATTGCTGTTTTTAAAAAAAGTGAAAAAATTGTAAATTTTTACAATTCAAGCGATTATTATTAGTGTTAAATCTATTAAAAGTATTTTTTTATAATCAACATCAGGTATTAAAGAATATAGTTAATTCCTTTTTGTTTATAAAAGTTATGTGTAAATATTTTTAATAATTTTTTTTAAAAAGGTCCAAAATTGGGATAATTTCCGCAGTTAATGGGCCACAAATATTAAGTTAGTAAGAGTTGGAATTAGTTTTATGGATTTTAGAAAAGTATAGGATATCAACTTATATTTAAAATAAAAAAAGTCCAGACAATGCCCGGCCCTGTTTTATTTTCATTTTTGTGTAAAAATTATGGTTGTCATTTTTTGAACAATACCAGTAAATGTGTTTTTGTGTCTTAATGTTGACAATCTCTTTATATTTGGTATATTATTGTTTTTGTTGATGCATTTTGTTTTTTTTAGAGATGAGTGCATGAGTTGGAATTAGTTTTATGGATTTTAGAAAAGTATATATATCAGCTTATATTTAAATTAAAAAAAATTCAGACAATGCCCGGCCCTTTTTATATTTTTATTTTTGTGTAAAAACTCTGGTTGTCATTTATTGAACAATACCAGTAAATGTGTTTTAATATTGTCACTGTCTTAATTTTTGGTATTTTATTGTTTTTGTTGATGCATTTTGTTTTTTTAGAGATGAGTGCATGAGTGATTTCGGTCACTTAAGCTCACGTACAAAAAATTGTATTACGCACAATTTACAGGAAGTAAACATATTTTTAATACTTTTAGCTAAATTCAAGTGATTAAATTTTAACTTAATCACGATCACAAATGGTTTACGCACGCTCACGAACTTATTCTCACGTACTAAAATTTTCATAACCAAAAGCTATTACCACCATATACTTTATGTTATATTAATTTTATTAAATAATAATTTAAACAAACAAGTTTTAAAATTAAAGTTACACACCTTTATTTATTTATTCTCGTCTCTACGAAAACGCTTGATATCTGAAAAAATATGTCGTATCCAAAATAAGTTTCGAGAAAGAACTAGTTTGATTATTGACGGAAACATCGCCAGACATTTTTTTCAGAACGCGGAAATTTCTGCTGAAATAAAAAAATTCGTATAATACTAATTTTTGTTTCTTGTGGTCATGAGATTCATTTGGAATATTTTCATAAATTTGCTCACAATACGGCTAGATATTTTCTTGAAAAATATCCATGGTTTTGTATGCCTCCCACTTTGCATAAATTTTTTATTCACGGGCCGGAGATTATACAGCAAGCACTTTTACCAATAGGAAAATTATCGGAAGAAGCTTAAGAAGCAAGAAACAAAGATTTAGAGAGCACTTTGCTTGCAAATGCAGCCGGGAAAGTCCAATGAAGATGTTTTTAATAGGTTTCTGCTAAGTTCTGACCCATTTATATCTAGCATGAGCAAGAATTATGAGCAAAAAAAATCTATTTTACCAACTTCGGAATTAGAGTTAGTTTTGCCAAATATTTTTAATAAAAATTATGATATGGTAATGAAGATGGTGATTGAGATGCTGATGATTATAACGATGAAGATAGTGCTGATGATAATGATGAGGAAGATTATAACAATGATGATGAAGAACATTATAATAATGATGATGAAGATAATGATGATCATGATAATTGGGATATTTGTGTATTAATATATAATATATTTTTTTAAAAAGGTAAAACGAAAACAAAGATTCCCCAAAATGTTTTGAATTTTTATTTTTTCAGATTACTTTTTACATTTACTGAATTTAGTGAAAGCAAAAACTGGATATAAATTTATACTTATAGGAATACATATTATTAACTTATTCTTTAAATTTATTTGGATTTCAAAGTTACAGCGAAAATTGTGGATCATGTTTTTTCCGAAAAACAAAAAACGCCTAACAGGTTAAAAAAAATTTCTTCCATTTTTTTTAAAGCTGTGTTTTTATGTTTATATGATTATTCATTACTAAAAACTTATAATATTCTCTTTTGTGACTTTTTAAACAAATTTGTACATTTATAAAATTTTGTGAAAAATAAAAATTGGATTTAAAATTAAATTTATACTTATATAAATACATATAATAAATTTATTATTTGAATTTTAATTTCCAATTTTATTCATTAATTTATCGCTTTTCATTCCAAAGTTACAGCATAAACTGTGAACTAAGGTGTTTTTTCCAAAAAACAATAATGCCCTTAACGGGTTAAAACAATTTTTTTTTAACTTTTTTTTTCAAAAATGCTGTTTTTTTATGTGCTTATAATAACTCATCAATTAATAAATATAATATTTTAAAACTACGTTTTGAATTAATCGCCACTTTGGGTACCATCGAACGAACCCACTGTTGCCAGAATTGTTGCTTTAAACTGGGGACTAATTGCCAATGTTAAGGTAATTACCATTTTTACAGTTGTCTAGATTTTCATTTGGTAATGCCATTAAGGATGAGCCGATTGTCAAATGTGCTGGAATCAAAGCTTCGCCATCATTTGGATCATCAGATCGAGAAGCTAATGGGCGAGAATTCAAAATATCTTCGAGTTCAATAAGTACTGTATGTAGTTCTTCATACGTAACACCAGCCTTTATCATGTTTTTTTATCAGAAGAATTTTTGTTGACTTTACGTCCGACTCCCAAAGGCCACCAAATTGGGGAGAGCGATGAGGAATGATCGATAAATTAAAGCCAGTTACAGCACTATATTGTAATCATATTTTCAGCATTAACGTCATCGAAAAAACATTGTTTGAAAAAATTTGTTTGTTCCATTGTCACAAAAGAGCCTTTGGGGTATGGCACGACGACCAATAAACCTTTTAAGACAATGAAGAAAATTGTTAATGGATAAATCCGAAACGAGTTCGATATGGATAGCTTTAGATGAAAAACAAACGAATATAGCTACGTTCCTGCGGGAAAAAAGTGGTCAGTTGGGAATTGGGACCTGTCTCGTGATAAGTGAAAACTGGATCGGTTCCGAAAAAAAAGATCACGAAATAGGTGAAAAGAGGACCAGTTCCTAAAGTACCTATCACGTGCCCGTTTTAAAAGTCATGACTTGTTCTTCTAGACCAGTCCTATGACATGTCACAGAGCGCAATTGACCCCTCCTAGAACAAGCCCATGTTAAAGTAGTTCCTGTCACAATGAACCGGAAACGTGACGTGTCCTGGGATGGGTTCTTTTCCCGCAGGGCTAAGTTTTATACGGAGTCACGATTTTCCTGATGAAAAACGGACGTTGAACTTTCAACCTATCTGCAGGAAGATATGAAGCAGTGGACGCAATTACGCACCACTTTCCTAACGATGTGTCTAGCGTTTATTGGCCAGACTTGCTGGCGAAGAATGCCGATAAGTGCCTTTGGACCAGCATGTAGATTTTAACGATGAAGATGCTTGACGAAAATTTTAATGAAGCAGATCAAATTCCTCTTTAAACTCGGTTTATTGAATGTCATACACAATTCTCCAAAACGATGCTTTTAGTTCTTCGGATGATATAACTGAATAACGATCTGATTTATGTAGTTCGACGATTTCACAGCGTCTAGTTATTTTTGGACCGCTGAACCAAATTGTTGATATTAATTCATTTAGAAGGCACGTGTCTCCAAGGGATGTTATGAGTCAGATTTTGAATTTCTTAAACTCGATATATGATAATTATTGTAATGGCGAGTTTCCTCCGTTTGCTGGGGTATAGCTCGCGGGGGTCCAGGTCCGTCACAGAAAATTTATTGATTAGTGACCGAGAATGAGAAATGAAACGAGTTGTTGTTCTTTTTTTTCAAATTGGATCTACAGTATTATTTTTATTTATTCATTCAGTTTTTTTTCTTTTCTTGTGTATTAATTCTAATTAATAAAATAAAAAATTCAGCAATTGACTTAAACTAATGTCATATGATTTAAGCGAGTGGGTTCTGCTGCCGAAGGCGCTTGCTGCTGGCTTGAACAAATAAGTCACAAACTCTGAGTCAGAGTGCGTGCCGGTATCAAAAAATTCAGATAGCCTGGAAAGTAATAAAAATTCTTTAAGACGGTAGGACGCTCCGGGCATGCATAACTCTACTTGGCGGCACTCCCAAATCGTATGCGGTAACACTCGAAGAGAACGGGAAAGAGTCCTAAACAGAAATCCCGAAACGTTCACGGTAACACTCGAACAGATCGCAGCGGGAACCTAAACGGAACTCCCGAAATCGCACGCGGTATTACTCGAGAGGACGAAAGAGGGAACCTAAACGGAACTTCCAAAATCGTTCGCGGTATCACTCGAAGAGAGCGAAACAGGGAACCTAAACGGAACTCCAAAAATCGTTAGAAATTAGCACAATTGCAAGTAGAGGAACCTAGACGGAACTCCGCTACTTGCTACGATGACCTGTGCCTGTTGCCGGCCACGCACTGACTGACCATTTTCGTCTTCGTCATTTACTTAAGCCTTCTTAATGTTTATATGTTAACATGTGTTAAGCGGTGTACTATCGGTTACGCCGTGTACTATCGGCTGCTTCCATCAGCTGAGCGGTGTTACTATACTGCTTGTGGTATTTGTTTTAACACAGGGTGTTTCTATCGTAGAACCTGTTGAACGTTAAAAATTTTAAATATTTTAAAGTTTAAATTTAACGTAACCTTTATTTCATCGTATATCAACATAAATAAATAAAATTGAATTGTATTTTTAAATTAAACTTAAATTTCTATTAACAGGACATGTTATAAAAAAGATGGAAAATAAAAGTTATTTTTCTTTCTAAGAGTGGTTTAGCCAAAAACGAGACTAGGCGACTTTTGGCGTAGCAGTATAACGAAGAAATTTATAATTGATTTTTTCCCAAGTTTGACTTAGCAGTAAGGCAGCACAAAGCTCTAAACGAGGTAGAGACTGTTTAACTACTGGAGCCACTTTTGATTTTGCAATCAGTAATGTTGATTTACAGTCATCTTTGTGAGTTATTGAAAAGTAAAAGCAACATCCATACGCTAATTAGGAGGCATCAGAAAATCCGTGAATATCAAATTCTATTATTGGAGTAGAACCAACAAATCTTGGAATCTCAATCTGATTAATGAATGAAAGACTTTGTTCAATTTGTTGCCAACGGTTCAAAAAACGTTCAGGTAATAGTGCATCCCAGTCCATTTGTTGTTTCCACATTTCATGAATTAAAATTTTACAAGATACAACTATTGGACTTTACTAAGTGAAAAATTTTTGCAACAGCAGACAAAACGGCTCGTTTTGTGGCAACTTAAACGAATGGCAAATCGAAACAAAAACAGAAAACATCTTCATTTGGCTTCCAAGTCATTTCACGAGTTCTTGTAACATTCTCATCATTTGTTTTTGACATAATCTTTTGAGCAAAGGGTGCTAATTATAGACAATATGAATTCCACTTGCTCAATTATAAACCAGCCTTTTATAAAATTTGTATTATTTTAGATTTTTTCGTAGAAAAGATCATCAACATAAAGATCCTGCTTGTGAACTTCAGATCCAACCGGAAAAGTGTCTTTGTAAAAATCAGCAATGAAAAACAAAACGTATGATGCCGAGAAACGGAGCGGCAGAAGTACCGTAAGTTACAGTGTTTAAATGGTATAAACTGATGGGATCGTTGATGTTACTTCACCATAAAATGAGCTGGAAGTTTCGTTCTCTGTCGTCCACTAAAAATTGGCGATACATTTTACAGATATCGGCCGACAATGCAAAATTGTTCAGTCGAAACAAAAATACTGTTGTTATTTAATCTTGTTGTATTGTATAACCGACCATTAAAGTTTCATTGAGCGAAATATTCGTAGATGTGGGACAAGATGCATCAAAAACCACTCTGAGTTTTTTCGATGAACTTTGAGGACGAAGAACGTAATGGTGCGGGATTATGTAGTGCGAAGAGTTCAGCTTATCAAAAGAAGCAGGTGACATATGACTAAAGCTATGTACAGACGGTTGTCAGATCTTACAATATTGTAAGATATGGCAATTTGCTGCCAATGTACTGACAACGAAAAATTGTTAGCAATAGGTAAATTGTCAGTATAGACGATTGTAAGAAAACCTTTCAATTTCATTGTCAGACTATTGTCAGACAATAAATTTATCTGCCAACAAAAATCGTCAGTTCACACGATTGTCAGAGTGTTGTATGGCAAAAATTGCCAGATCTTTTGTTAGACATTGTCAGAACTGTCAAAGCATTTGGCATAAATTATTAATTGTCTTTATCTTATTAAAAGTAAGAAAAAGTAAAAAATGGAAAAAAATAAAGCAGTTGCAACTATCTTAGCTGCATACCTATTAGAGAGTAGCGAGGATGAAGAGAAAATACAAAAAAAACGCCGCAAAGTTTGGGTAAAAGATTGGGTGCTTCAGCGCCAGCAGGAGGGATTTTATGCTAAATTGCTCATTAAACTAAGATCTGACGAGCCGGAGTTGTATCGCAATTTTTTGCGAATGGACTCTGAACAATTTGATTACTTGTTATCTTTAGTGACTCCACATATTCAAAAACAAGACACGACAATGCGCAAGAGCATTTCAGCAGGTGAGCGACTTGCGTTAACCCTACGATACCTAGCTACTGGCGAGAACTTTCGGTCACTGCAATACCTATTTCGTATTCCAGCATCAACTATATCATCCATTATTCCTGAAGTTTTAGATGCTATTTACAAAGTGCTTGTGGATTTGTATCTGAAGGTAAATTTATTTTCTTTATTCATTTCAACATAAGACGGATTTTAACTTAATATATTTCTAGACGCCAAGAAAAGCAGAAGCTTGGGAAGCTATTGCAGATAAATTCGACGAATTGTGGCAATTTCCTAACTGCATTGGAGCAGTGGATGGAAAGCATGTCGTGATGGATGCACCAGCCAATGCTGGCAGTATCTTCTATAATTATAAGGGTACGCATAGCATCATATTAATGGGTATTGCAGACGGGGAGTATAAATTCCTGTATGTTGACGTAGGTCGTAATGGCCGTTTTTCTGATGGTGGTGTGTTTAATCGTTGCACATTTGGACAAGCACTGGATAGTAACCAGCTATGTTTGCCACCCCCTAAGGTACTACCCAATCGAAAGCAGCCTGTGCCATACGTACTCGTTGCTGACGATGCATTCGCTATGCGACATAATCTATTAAAGCCATATAGCCAACGAGGTCTCACTATGGTACAGCGTGTTTACAATTATCGGCTAAGTCGTGCTCGCCGTATTATTGAAAATGTATTTGGCATTATGTGTTCACGTTTCCGGGTACTGCGCAAACCAATATGCCTGAATCCGGAAAAAACAAAGAAGGTGACACTTGCGTGTTGCGTGCTCCACAACTTTTTAATGACAACAAATAAAAAAAAGTATGCGCCGGCCAATACATTTGACCGTTACGATGAGAACGGCGCACTTATTCCTGGTGATTGGCGTATCGAGAAAGCAACGGGCAATTCAATGTATCCATTGCAAAGTCCACGTAATGACGCTTTCAATGCCAAAGATGTTCAAAAAGAATTTACAGAATATTTCGTCGAAGAAGGTGAATTGGATTTTCAGTACACACAAATAACTCGACAATGAGCACGTACTTTCATAAGTATTTTTTTGTTTTTAGAAATGGTTTGAATTTGTTATTTATGGCCCGTTTACACTTGGCACGAAATCTCGAGATTTTGATATTCACCACTTCGAAAAAACAACGAAGAAAAGCCTATTAAAATTTAGCGTCTTTGAGCTTTTCTTTATTGTTTTTTTAAGGTGGTGAATATCAAAATCTCGAGATTTCGTGCCAAGTGTAAACGCGCTATTAGGATCAATATTTTAACACTTCACCAATTTTTTATATATTTCTATGTAAATGTACAAAGTATTGAAATTAATTTCATATATGAAGCCGTCTGCACAAAAGTGGCCTAATTCACAATTTTTCGTAATCAAACTTAACAAATAAAAGCCGTTAAAAACGTTCCAAAATTTAATGCAAAACTGCTCATTTATTCTTTAACCAATAGTCAAGAAATGACTTTGCAAATGTTCGTTTTGCATTTCTTTATTATTTATCTGCTAATGATGCAAAAGCATACAAAACTTCATTATTTTCATAATATGTATTATATTTAGCTTAAAGAAAAAAACAAGTTTTATTAATAAACTTATCATATTTTGTAAAATTAATTATGCCCACTATTTTATTTATAAAAATTAAAAACATCACGTTAAAGTAAGTATGAAAACAAGTAATTATTTATTTAAATTTGTAATACATATTACAGGCACATTGTAGCTTCAGATCCATGCTTAAATTCAACTTAAAAGTTATTTTTACAAAAAACTAAACCAAAAAAATTCATAATTCATATACAAAAAACAAAACCCAAAACATATAAAAATACTAAAACCAAAATATATAAAGAACAAATAACAAAATAAATACATGTAACAATACGTACCTCCCTTACAAGAAAATACTATGTCATACTTTTGTAATAACCTTAAATATAAAAAGGGTGATCTATATTTGAAAATATATCATATTTATTAAAATAACAAAAAGAGGAATTTAAAACAAATCACTTTTAAAAATATTTAATATAAAAACATTTAATATAAAAAAATTTGAAGAAAAACTACATCACAGCATATTTCGTATAAATATTGAAGCTACTAAATCTTATTTACAGCAGTAGTGTCAATATGTATAGGAAATAAGCTGTGAGGTGGTTTTTCTTAAAATTTTGTTTCTATATAAAATATTTTAAAATATAAGTGATTTTGTTTATTTATTTTAATTACAAAAGTATAATACACTCTTTTCTGATAAGTGATATACACCAACTAAGCTGTGAGCCAATATATACATATATAAAAATAATAAAACCAAAACATATAAAGAAAAAATAAGGAAAGTATTTTAAAATACACATAAATACATGTAAAAAAGGAAAAACAAAATACCAAATTAACAGGCAAAAATTAAACATAAAAACTAGTTTGTAAATTCCTATATATACATCATATATAAAACAACAAATAACAAAAACGTTCAAAATTCACAGGCACTTGTATATGTACATAGATGTGTACAAGTTTTATTACTGAAGTTGTCAATTTTTATTTGCGGTGTCATATTCATTTTTGTTGCTGCTGTGGTACCTTCATTGCATGGTAAAGTAATTAAAAATACATTAGAATAAAGCTGCTTAGAAGAAAGGAAATAATGATTCACTTACCATCAGAGCCACCTCATCCAATATGTCGATGAATGCACGCCTTAATTTCGTTCTAGCGAATGCAGATAGTTCTGGCGGCAGATTTCTTAATTCGGCTGCAATATAATATATAATTCGGTTGAGAGTCGTTACATTGTAATGATTGCAGTGCCTGTACAGCCATCTCCTTTAGATCTGCATTGCGTCCAGAACTAGATGAGGTTGATGACATTGTTGGAGTGCTTTTTCGATTTCGCTTTTGCCCCGACGTGCATGGTGCTGTTGATCTCAATTCATCTGTTATTCCCATATCACATATTATCGTTTCATCTGTGGTCGCAGATTCCTGTAAGAATAGAAAAGATATTAAACGATTAATATATGTATACACACTTTATTTCCAAATGCATTTAAACTTACCAATTGCATAGACGAAATGGATTGCGTAGTTTGGCGTACTTTTGTGGTCTCCAAAAACATCATCGGCCTGAAGTATTTCCAAACAATTTGAAAATTTTCTTCAGTGCTTTGGCCTGACTTTTTTCTTCTATATTTTTCCAAATTGCAGTTGAATGATGTGCGGAGATTTGCCCATTTTCCTTTGCAGTCGTTTAAACTTACCTGTATGGCATCTGCGACCTCCTGCCATAAAATATCTTTGGGAAGTTTATATTCAGCGCAACCAGCGTCCCATAAACTTCGCCGTACCTCAACTTCCTCAATAAGTTTTATGGTACTTTCGTGTGACCACACGGATTCCACCTTTTTGCGGTAGGATTTTTGCTTCGTCCTTGACATTTTCCCGCCTTCAGAGCATATTGTTTGTGATCCTGTTGGAGACTGGACAGCAGACTCATAGCTGGTATTTATAAAGCTAGTTTCACTAAAGGAAATGTCACTTTCCATTTTTTATTTAATTTTATTTTTAACTTTATTTCACTTTTTTATATTCTGTTCTTTATTTTTTTATATGTTGTTCTTTATTTTTTTTATTTCAAGACAGTGCTGCCAATAGAAATATTTATCTGACAATCATGCCATTGTCAGATGCATTAATTTTAACACATCTGCCAATAAAAAATGAGCTTACACTGTCTGACAATTATCAGACAATGGCAACGTAGAGTGTTCACACGATTGTCTGAGTTCTGGCAATATTACTGTCTTACAATGTACTGACAATGCTTTTTCTGACAACGTTGTAAGACAAAAATTGTAAGTTCACACGGTTGTTAGAAATTGTTTGAAAATTTGTATGACAATATTGTAAGATCTGACAACCGTCTGTACATAGCTTAAGGCTAATATATTCGTCCTTAAATTCAATATACATTGTTCCTAAAGTGTCATCTTTTAAGAGTCGTTTTTCAAGAAACAATAACGTCGGTGAGCAATATCAAAGGAATTATCAAGTTTACTAATAGTAGATTTAAATGGCAAACATACCTGAACCTATTAATAACTGCTTACTAACTGCTTACGCTTGACCAGATAAGCAATTTAATATATAGTTAATAAAAAGCTCTTCCAGATCCGATCGGTTAACATCTGCTGGATCAAGTTTTTCAATTTGGGATTGAATGTAACTTATTTGTTTGTAGTAAGATTCTAAAATTGCAAACGGCATTCCAGTATTGTGTAATCAGACGAAGCACCATGCTTTTCTATTTTCACCTTCATTTGTCTAATATTACGATTCATTGTTGACCTTTGTACCTTTAGTGAGGTTAGGTTATCAATTTCCCCTTTATCGGTACTCATTTCTTACTAAAATAGTTTAAGATTAGTATAAAATTACAAATAGTACATATTTTTATAAAAAAGTACAAAGTTCAAAAAAGTAAAAACTATTGTCCAAACTGACAAACACTAATTTATTTGTAAACAAACCAATTCGATATATACGTATGTACGTGTATATGTATGCTAAGCAAAAACCAAGATGAGTATAAAATAAATATTAACTGAGGTTAATTCCCAACAAAGATGAAGAACTTGACTGCAGATGTTTGATATCCTTGTATGATGTTGTGATGTTACCAATCGACGCACATTGGGTTCAAAGTAGCGTTTAATTGAAATTTAGAAATAAAGTTTTTATAATAAATTTTGGTATAGGGTAAAAGTAGATAAAATTCTGAATCACTAGCTGTCAAAATCAATCAACTAAGTTGTTTACTTTCTTTTCAGTGAGCGGTCAAAATTAGCAAATTATTGCTGTTTTTAAAAAAAGTGCAAAAATTGGAAATTTTTACAATTCAAGCCATTATTATTAGTGTTAAATTTATTAAAAGTAAACTTTTTATAATGGAAACTTCAACATCAGTTATTAAAGTATATAGTACAATTTTTTTTGTTTATACAAATTATGTGTAAATATTTTTAATATTTTTTTTTAAAAAAGGTCCGAAATTGGGAGAATTTCCGCAGTTAATGGGTCACAAGTATTAAGTTAGTAAGAGTTGGAATTAGTTTTATGGATTTTAGAAAAGTATAGGATATCAACTTATATTTAAAATAAAAAAAGTCCAGACAATGCCCGGCCCTGTTTTATTTTCATTTTTGTGTAAAAATTATGGTTGTCATTTTTTGAACAATACCAGTAAATGTGTTTTTGTGTCTTGATGTTGACAATCTCTTTATATTTGGTATATTATTGTTTTTGTTGATGCATTTTGTTTTTTTAGAGATGAGTGCATGAGTGATTTCGGTCACTTAAGCTCACGTACAAAAAATTTTATCACGCACAATGTACAGGAAGTAAACATATTTTCAATACTTTTAGCTAAATTCAAGTGATTAAATTTTATTTTAACCACGTTCACAAATGGTTTACGCACGCTTACGAACTTATTCTCACGTACTAGAATTTTCATAACCATATACTTTTTGTTATATTCATTTTAATTAATAATAATTTAAACAAACAAGTTTTAAAATTAAACTTACACACCTTTATTAATTTATTCTCGTTTCTACGATAATGCTTAATATTTGAAAAAATATGATTGTTGATAAGCCAAAACCCGGCTTTGGTAATTCGAATGACGTTTTTTTCAGAACGCGGAAATTTTTGCTGAAATAAAAAAAATGCGTACAATACTAATTGTTGTTTCTTGTGGCCATGAGATTCATTTGGAAATTTTTCGTAAATTTGCTCACAATACGGCTAGATATTTTGTTGAAAAATATCCATGGTTTTGTATGCTTCCCACTTTGCATAAAGTTTTTATTCACGGGCGGGAGATTATACAGCAAGCTTTTTTACCAATAGAGAGCACTATACTCACAAATGGAGCCGGGAGAAGTCCAATGAAGATATTTTCAATAGGTTTCTGCTAAGTTCTGACCCATTCATATCTAGCACGAGCAATATAGAACGTGCCACCTTATGGCAAAAAAAGTTCACCGTACACCCTCAAATATAAAGTATTTTAACAAGAAAATTTCGAAAATGTTTTTTTTTTTTAGGCCGAATGTAGGGGTCGTTATATCTTCGCCATTTACCGTCGGATCTTAAAGTGTTCTATATCAATGTTTTTTTGTCTCGCGGAGACCGATGTTATTGATACCCTTTAAGTTCCGACTGTAAATACAGAAAATATGACAAAAAATTAAAAATGCCCTACATTCGGAAACTAAAAAAATTAAAAAAAAAAAAAATAAAATAATAGTTCCGCTGGAATTATTGGAATACTTTCCTTGCAAAATTTATTGCTTTTTTGCGAGCTTTCGTTTTGAAATATTAGGGTAGTACATTAAGGTGGTAGCAACTGACATCTGGTGGGTTAATACAAGAACGGGTTACTTGGGGTCAATGGCTCCTTCGAGGAAAAAATCGGTCTCCGCGAGACAAAAACATTGATATACATGGCCTTCCATTCTTACAATGACTCCATTTTTGTAGCCAGTGTTGGTAGGAGTTCCATCGCAACTTATAGCTATTAAGAAGTCCATATTGAAGTTCTCTTGACTCAAATAATACAGCCAAATAATACTGCCAACTTGAATCACGTCAAAATATGATCGATTAAAATTTGTGTTATTTTATAAGTGATCCACGGCACTCAGCATAATTTAACAAATTTTAGGTGGATCACTCTGAAACATACACTTTATAAAGAAAACTAAATTACCTAGAGAAAAGCATATGAGTTTTTGGGTATATTAATTTTTGACAAAACAGCGAAGTGTAAAAGTCAAAATATCTATTTTTTATACTCGTAAAGAAACAGCTCTAAGTCAACAAGTATTTGACCTATAAAAAACTCCTACGCGCATCCATAGATTATTTAGTTTTCCATATGCATTATAAATTTCAGAGAAATCCACCAAAAATTGATTAAGTAATGCTGCGTGCCGTGGACCTGTATTGTAAATATACTATCATTTTGTAAAACTTTGTGTAAAACAAATATTTTTTTGTACCCCATCATAAATCTTGTGAAAACAGGAAGTTTTTATATATACGCTTTTTACATAGGTGTTACCCCTTAAGTAGTATAAAAGGGTGCTTGAAGTCAATGATTTTTGATGTAACAAATTTGTATCATTGCGACAAAAACATTGATATATAACCCTTTTAGATCCAACTGTAAATACAGAAGATATGACAAAAAAAATTAAAAATGCCCTTTATTCGGCAACAAAAAAAATTAAAAAAAAAATAAAATAATAGTTCCGCTGGAATTATTGGAATACTTTCCTAGCAAAAGTTTATTGCTTTTTTGCGAGCTTTAATTTTAAAATATTAGGGTAGTACATTAAGGTGGTAGCAACTGAGATCTGGTGGGTTAATACTAGAACGGGTTACTAGAGGTTAATGGCTCCTTCGAGGAAAACATCGGTCTCCGCGAGACAAAAAACATTGATATACAACACTTTAAGATTCGACAGTAAATGGCGAAGATATAACGAAAAATATAAAATGGCTACCCTACGTTCGGCCAAAAAAAAAACATTTTCGAAATTTTCTTGTTAAAATGCTTTATATTTGAGGGTGTACGGTTAACTTTTTTTTGCCTATAAGGTGGTACGGTCTACTGTAGATATTATTATATTATTTCGTTAAAAACAATCAAAAATACATATTAAATTAATCGAAAATACTATCAAAAGAGGATAATGATTTTTCATTATTTGTATGTAATTACAAAACACAACACACACAGATGTATATTTTTTAATTTTCTATGTGAGCAGGTATATTTGAATAATTTCTTGTGATTTTTATTGAAATAATTTTGTATTTAAACAAACAATTTTGATTAAATAAAACAATAACGAATTATTTGAATTTCTATATTTAGAAACAGAAAACATGAAATTTTACATTTAACAGAAATATCAAATCCTACTGAGTCTGTAGTTTTTTATACCCAGGTGAAAATGTTTATATATGGTAACATATGTGTTCATATATTATTCCATATAATCTGGGATCCGTAATTTGAGGATATATGGCCGTATATGCTCTTATACATATATGAATGTCCATATATGGTCACATATAAGTACTTTTCAGTACCTACATGAAAATTTCTGTTTTAGTTTTCAACAAAAATATTTTTATTAAAACAATGTAAATATTATACTTCTATTTACATTTTGCTCATGAATTCATACATTTTGAAGAAATTATATAATAGGAGTTTTTAACGAACAAGTTTCTAATATTCGAAGAATATCTTATTTTTAAAAATAATTAAAATAAAACATTAATCACTTTAATTCATTTAGTTTAAAACTACTTTAAAGTAAATTAAATGTATTGTTCACAAACTGAATTAATAAAGAAAACTTAACAATACACAGGTTTATTTAGCAATCGTGCCGTTTTAAGCTCGTTAATTTTTTAGCTTAGGTCTCTATTTATATTGAAGGTACTCTGTTGTACCCATTCTCTTTTTAATCATATTCCTTAAAAAACTAAAAAAATGGTGTTAAAAGTACAAAGTTGGTGGCTGCGTATACTCACTAAAAATGTATATTTTTCTTTGACATTTAAACATTAATTTTTTGCTGTTTGGCGCCCTCGACCTTGGGATTTCGGAGACTGGCCTGTCTTGCCAAAATTGCTTCTTTTTGAAAATTAATATTTCTTCAATTACAAATATTTTGAAAACTTTATTAAAGATATTGTAAATATGCCAGGTCAAAGTGGGATATAAAAAAGATTGATAGCCTGTTCCTCGATCTCGAACGAAAAACTAGTCGAACGAAAGCAAGTCACTCGAATTCGAATCAATTTGGGTTTCTCTATTTCGAAAGCCTTCGATCGACTTGACTTACGTGTGTCAATTTTTGTTTCTTACGCATTTACAAATCACAGAGATGCCAGATCATATATTTTGAGTATTTGTTACAATTTTCTTTAAAAGTAGCAAAAATACTACTATACTGCTTAAAGACAAAAACAACCCTGTTTAACAGTGATCAGCTATATATGACAAATGAAATAAAAAATAACAATAAACAAATCAATTTTTATTTGAGAATGTGTTTATTCTTGAAAATGTTTGTTATCGATTGGTTGTGAGTAAGATTGTTAATCGGAAAGCTTTTCTGTTGCTGTTGTCTGTTCGGTGCGGTCATTGCTACAGTGCTGTTTTACCACTCAGCAACAGCGTATAGGGGGTGAAACGGAGTTTAGTTTCTGGTAAAATTTTCCTCCTCTGCAGAAAATTTGTTTGCTCCGAACACCAGAGTCCCTCTGGCAAAATTAGGCCTTTCTTCCATATATAATATATGCGTCTTGTTGATTTTTTTTTTAACTAAAATTTAAAATTTTTAATAAACTATAAATAATTATATTATTTTGTACTTACCTTTTGTTATCCATTGCTTTTTTTACTTCATTTTGCTTTTAAAAATATCAAATATATATTTACTCGACAAAAAAAAAGCAAGTGACTGATTTTAACTTTTGTGTTCGAGCTGTTCGAAATAGAGAAACCAAATTTTGTATGAAAACAGTTACGTTTTCAATCGACTTGTCGTTCGAGTCATCGTTCGCATAGATATAGAGTTAGTGAAACCCAAATCAGTTTTCTTTCGACTAGAAAGCGAACGAACGTGTTCTTTCGAAATAGAGGAACAGGCTATGAAAATTACTAAAAGTCTTATGTCCACACCAATTCTCGCTTAAAAATTTGGACTAAATCTTAATTCGGTGGAGCAAGATTTTAAATGTAATAAAAAACCTTTGCCATCATATATGTCCGTATCTGATAAAAAAAAGAAAAAATATTACCATTATATGGAATAATATATGCATTCATATATGACAATATATCGCATATACGAATCAATATATGGAACAATATATACCACATTTTATCATATATTGTCATATATGGTATCATATATTATCAAATACGAACTTTTCCTTTGAATGTATTTGCCCATGTATGCTTAGATACATGACATATATGTTCATATAAGCTCATACATGAAACCATATAATCTTATACATGATCATTTATGTATATGAACATATATACCTGGGTATATGAACATATATACCTGGGTATATGAACATATATACCTGGGTAGTTTGTTTTTGGAATAACTGATTCAAATAGTTAAAAAATATATTTTTATAAATTTCAATTGATTCTTCATTCAAAAACAAACTCTACGTAGAACTTAAAAAAAAACTACAGTCTGTAACGTAAAATATATTGTGTTTATTTTTGTAGCGAAAAAAATTTATGCTTCCTACAAAAATTCTATTTGCATGTCAAAAAAACCTGCTGTATATTAAGGCAATTTAAGTTTGTAAATATATGTTTTAATTATTAGATATAAAATTTCTTTCAATATAGTACACTTTTTTTCTAATTTTAGCAAATCTTTTTTTTTAAAATTGTAAAATGATTTCTGAAATTAGCAACAAAAATTTGTAAACATTTGTAAATCAGTACAAAAATAGTAAAGTGGGACTGAAAAACGTTAACAAATTTTCTACTTACTTATTTTCTGAGTGCAAGTACATAGTTTTGTCGCATTTATGGTTGCCTCCCGTGTGCGGTGATCGCCGACTAGCACTAACGGACTTGTCAGAACGTGTTTATCATGGCGAAGTCTGCACATTTTAGTTTTTTTGTGTAATTTTGGAAAATATTAGATACTTAGTTTACGAGTAAATGTGTTATGCCGAAATCAATGAAAATTGCCAAACATATAAATAATCTAAAACTTCAAATGCCTACCTACTTTGACCTTCAGAGTTCGAAAATAGATTTATTCAATAACAATTAATAGGTACTTACACATATATCGTTTTAACGCTTATTTTTAATAGTAAAAGTAAGAAAAACAATTTCGTGGTAATATCCAACAGTAGTACTTTGTTACTTTTTTGACAATTCTTATGGACTTCATATATATAAATATATTAGGGCGGGTCGATTTGAAAATCGCCCAATTGACAAGGAAAATCGTATTCTAGGGATCCAAATAAGGAACGTTGCCTGAGGAACCATACCTCTTAAACGAATTCTGATGTCCCGACTTTTAACCCACTTAGACCTATTTAGAGTGCCCCAATCGAGTCCAAATGTATGACCGACCCCCACTAACTTTATAGGGCCGACCCACCTATGCCATTTGCACACCCCCTGGGGGGTTTCCCATACAAACATTTAAAAAAAAATCACCATTTTTGGCACTTTACATGAACAAATCATCGAAATGGCTATGTTTTTTTCTTTTTGTAGTTTATTTTTCTCTTTAGAAATTTATTTAGTCAGAAGATATGTAAATGAAGAAATGAATTTAACTTAGTAATAGAAAAAAAACTTAAAACAATTATTGTTTGAAGTCTTTTTTGCTTTCAAGTCTGGGCAATTAAGCACGGCTCTCTAATGTCGTCGCCATAACAGCCTCTACATTTTCCGGTATAACTCGTTTGGAAACGCTAGCTAGTAATTGAACGTGTTGTTCCGTTCCCTGTATGTGTGATGGAATTTTTGGATCATTAAACGGTGGATCATCTTGACTTAAATATTCTTTCAATGTAAATGGTGGTTCAAATACATTATTTATATCATTCAAATTGATAATTTCCGTGTAAGTCTAAGTTCCGTTGGGTCGTCAACACCGATTCTATAGCGTGGAATTTTCTCCATAGCACAGTCGCGTTTTTCTTTCCTATCATCAAACAACATTGATAACAACATATTTCCCGAACGCGCATAATATGAATTATCTCTAATTACTTGATTGACAATTCTGCGTAAACGAGGTTCTAGAAATCGCGACCAACTAATGAACTTAAAAAATAATGCAATACCGTACACGACAGAGTTGTAATACTTGATATTGAAGTACATTGGCACATAACATTTAATTATAAATTCAACCGAAATTCTTAAATTTTCATCCAGATTTTCGGTTGCCGATCTTAGTCCAGTGCTGGTTGATTTATCCAAAGCTTCAAACAAATACGGAAACTTAAGTTCCTTGAAGTGTATAAGGCAAACAAACTAATGCAATGGTATTTTTAACAGCAATTCGAATCGTTGTATAATTCCACCCTGCATATGCCAATTAATGCATCCAGTGATATATTTTTATCGTTGAAAAAATCATTTAATTTGGTTTTTTTGTATTCAGCTGTTCCAGTCATGTCATGTCATGTTCCAGTCTTACATAACCAATCAATTCAGAATTCGGTTCTCTCAAAATAACAAGATGAGGTTCTTTTACCATCCTAGTATCTCTCGTTAAAGTAGCATCTTTTCTGAGATCGAATGAAAACACTAACAATTTGGTATCATCTAACCGTTTACGAAGCACTTCTTGTCTGCATTTCTCTTTTTTCCTGAGAACTTTCGATTTATCCATGATGAGAGGTTTGCCATGCTTATCTTTCATTATAAAATCTTGGAAAAGAGCGGTTCCCAATGCTGATGCTACTCTCTCAGGCACACCAAATCTGTCACATATCAAGGCAAAGTTAATATCGTATCTTTCTGTGTATTGTGAACTTGTGCTTCTATCCATATCTTCTTGAACCGATGGCGGTGCGTATGTTGAAACATCGGGATCTTGGTATGTTGGCATTGATGACAATTTCCATCACAAATCCATCCACTGTTAGTCTTCTCTGATTATGTTGATCGTGTATAAACTTTTTGAGGCGTTCTGGAAGCAAGCCGCATGTACATGTAGCTGCCTTCAAATCGCATTTACATGTTCCGATGTAAAAAATTGTTTCCAAACTCTGGAAATTTTGGGTTTTTCTTTTTGCTCTTGATTTGGTATTGATATTTTAAATGGAACGGAAAAAAGTTTTCCGCTCCATTTAAAAATAAAGAAACATACATTTATTTTTCAAAGAAATATCTATGTTAAACTATTTTATACATTTGTTTGAAATAATTTACTGTCATTTACCGATTTTTTCAGTTTCATTTTTTTTTGTCATTTGTTTGAAATTTTATACAAATTTACTCACAAAACGAAAATTTTGTGGTTTATTTGTGTCCTTTGAAAAAAATCCAATTTGTTTTTTATTTAAATTGTTTGTTAATATACAAAATTATTTGAATTCAAATTACAAGAACTTCATAAATACACATCCGTACATAAAGGCATTCACATATATAGACATACATACATTTTGTAAGTTAAACAACTAACAAAAAATAAAAAAACGGAAACAATTTGGAATAAATGATAAAATCATTTAATTTTTAAGAATTTGGTAGGTAAAATTTTAACATTTGTTTTAACTGATTAATCATTTGTTATGCACGGGACGAATTTAGGTTGTCGCGGCCTGGGGGCCAATTCCAAATAAATTTGCTTTCGAAGTGAAAAATAATTTATTATTTTCACTTCACAGTTATTTTTCACTTCATGTTTTCATTCTGAGCGATTACCATTCTAGTTATTTTATTTCATTCCACTCGTTCCGTGAGTTTTTAAGCAAAATTATTAAAAAACTTAAATTATTTCTTTTTTTTTATTAAAAAATAAACATTGAATATAAACAAATGTCTTTATATGCGTTTATGCTTCTGGAAGAGAAACAGGATTCAAGTAATTTGTTTTTTTATAGTGTTGCAAACATGGATTTTTCGAATGCAATTTGAGCGTTTTTTTGTTTTATAATAAAAATGTAATTATTGTTTTTATTAATTATCTAGTTCCTTTGAAATTAAATTAAAAAAACTATATTATAAAAAATATAAAATGTTAAAAAACAATCAATTTAAAAAAAGTAGCTAACAATGTTTTTCATGGACTTTTATTTAATGAAGAAAAAAAACTCATATGATAAAATTTTGACAGATAGTTTTCGCATAAGTTAAATCAAGAATCGGATTATTTGCGAAGTAGTGAAAATTTTTTTCACTTTACAGCTTCACACATTCAGAATCGGTTCCCTTGGCCACACTTTGTTCCACAAAAGAAATATATTTGGCCGGACGACCCGTATGAAGACCAGGGCCAGATCCAGCTCAAGCTTTTCGGGGACGAACTTTTTGATTATTTTATACCCTAAACTAAATATGGTCAGTTTGTCATTCCGTTTGAAACATGTCGAAATATAGGCCTAAGATCCTTATGCGATTTTAAGTTATTTTAGCGATGTCCGTCCGTCTGTCTGTCGTTCTGTCTATCTGTCTGTATATTGAAATGGCGATCACGGTGCGAAGACGCAAGCAGGATTGCTCATTTTTATCTAGATTAATGTACCACCTCTCAAGCAGATTGGCGTTGAATATGAGCAAAATCAGTTCAGTGGTTAAAAAGTAATGAGTAAAAATGTGAAGGTACCACTAAATTTTCCATACAAATTGATGTTTTTTAGTACAATTTCATCGTAGCGACTGGCAATATTTTCACTTGTTTTTTTACCGGATAGAAACAATATTGTATATTCACCTCTAAAATTTTTTTTCACCACTAAATTTTTTTGACACCACATAAATTTTTTCACCTTCGTAATTTCACGTTTAATGTTTTTTTTACATTATTTGTATTAAAACACTTTGGAGGACAGGGATGATAAAGTTTGTACTTTAATACCTTTTAAACTATTAGAACCTTACAAGTGCTATGGTACTCCTTTGAATCATTTGGTACTATTCACAAATGTCCGCTTTTAATTACTTTTTTATTTATGACAACTTTTGTAACCTAAATTCTTTTAAAGGCTGTTTGATAGAAATTTTATGGGGTGATATATTTTATATAAGTACTATAATACTTTTGTGCCACACAATTAGAACCTTTAATGTACTTTTATTCCTAAAAGAATTAACCCTGCTGTTAGGTTAGAAAAAACTTACGAATGTTAGGTTAATGGACCATTTGGTCCATACTTCATTATTCATACAAAATAACCATTAAATCTTACATTTGTATCTATTTTGGATCACTTTTCCCTAAATATTATTAATTTAAGCTTTACTCAACGCTAGAGATGGGCGCGTGAGTAAATTTTGGCTCACGCAAGAAATATTATAATCTCTCAGGAATCACTCGAATTTTTCTTGACTCACGTCAGTAAATTTAAAATAACTAACGCTCACGCGTAATTCACGTGAACGACGCAAATAAAGTGGCCAGCGCAAATCTCTACTCAACACAGCTAATGTAAAAATTTGTTGAGGGATTCCCCTTTTTGCATTTTTCTTTATTCGGGATAGCTAATGTAAAACACAATTGTAGGATTCCCCTTTTTTGCATTTTTCTTTATTCAACATAAACAGCTAATGCAAAAAAACAAGTGTGGGATTGCCCGTTTTTGTTTTTTTTAATCAACATAGATTAAATATGTAAAAGACAATTGTGGGATCCCCCTTTTTTGATTTTTGTTGTAAAGAGGCACAAATATTTTTACTGCTTGGTTCATTTTGTGAGTTGTTTTCAATAGTTCAGACGAGTTTTACTTACGAAATGGCAAGCTTGAACGAAGGTCAGATACGAGAACTGCTTAATGCAGAAAGTGACTCCGATATTTCAGATTCGGAATTTGTTTATATTTCAGAAAATAGCGAAACAAGTTCTTCTGAAACAGATACTGAACGGGAACTCGTCCTAGCTGCAGCTAGCTCTGTTGATCCGTTGCTAAAAACAAAATAGGTTGGAGTGCCACTCCATTACCTCAGCCTATTGGAGCTACGGCTAAGAATAGTATCTCAACGCAACCAGGATCAACTCGATTTGCAGTGTCCAGATGCAATGACATTCTGTCAGCTTTTTTGTTTTTTGTCCGCCTCCAATAGAAATAATTGTCATCGAAAATACTAATAAGTACGGCAGGGTCAAGTTTGGTGGCAAGTGGAAAGATATTGATGAAGACGCAGTGCGCGCACATATTGCTGTGCTTATTCTTGCAGGCGTATGTCGGTATGTATAATCATGTTTTTTTTATTTCAGCAAAATAGTTGGCTAATATAAAATCTATTACTGAAAGTGAAAAAAATGAAGATGTTCATGGTTTATTTGATGCAAAATTTGGTCGCCACATTTTCCGATCAATTATGTTTGAAAATACATTTCATATGATTTATGGTGAGATCCGTTTCGATGATGTTTTGAGTCGACGACAAATGCGTAGTAGCGATAAATTTGCTCCTATTCGTGAACTGTAGGACCGTTGACAACAACTTCTTCCAATGCCTTACATTTGTCACGAAAATGTCACCATTGATGATTAACTTGTCGCATTCGGGGGGCTTTTCGACAGTTTATGCCATCAAAGCCAGCAAATTTTGGTTTTTGGTGGACTCTAAGTTAGGCTACGTGTGGAAAATACAACCATACCTTGGTAAGCCTAGAAATGCACAGCCTGAAAAGAACCAAGGGCAACGCGTTGTATTGGACTTAACAGAAGGCTTGAAAGGGCAAATTATAATAGGCGACAATTTTTTTTCCACTTTGGAGTTAGTAAAAAAACTTCAGGAAAGGAAACTTACATATGTGGGAACAGTACGCAAAAATAAAACATTCATGCCTCCTAAATTGCTGACTGTCAAAAAACTCCCTTTGTACCATTCTACATTTGCATTCGATGGCATTGCGACATTAGTATCATACATCAGACAGAAGAACAGAGCAACAATATTGATTAGTTCAATGCACAGTTGCAGTTAGTGAGAGTGGATTAAAGAAAAAACCAGAGATTGTTTCGTATTACAATTCAACGAAAGGTATGTTAGTTTTATGTTCTCCTATAATTTCTAATACTTCATCTCTTTTAGGTGGCGTAGATACTGCTGATCAAATAGTTGGTTCCTACAACACAAAACGCAAAACAAATCGATGGCCAAACATTGTATTTGCAAAAATACTTGATATATCCGCATTGTATGCGTACATAATATTTTCTGAAATCGACGTTTCATGGGCTCCAGCTGATCGGAATCGCAGGAAACCAGAGTTTTTGCGGCAACTAGCACTTTCTCTGGCTAACGCGTATATGATAAAAGGGACTAGACTACCTCAACAAGAGTTGTCAGCACAGTTATTGACTGAAATACGATCACCATGCATATTTTTAGAGGCCTCTTCAAATAATACTTCTAATTTAGGGGCTCGAAAGCGTGGAATTTGTAGTTGCTGCAAGTCTAAGTCTGATATAAAATGCTTCATTTGCAAAACTAACCGAAAAACATGTTGCTCATCATGCAATGACAATTATTATAAAACCAACTAATAAATACTTTTTTTTTTTAAATAAATGTAAAAAAAATCAAAGAAAATATACTATGGACCAAATGGTCCCTTAACCTAAGATTCGTAATTTTTTATTTTTCTCAGTCCTGTTTTAAGTCGGAACCTTGAATTTTTGTATATAACATAGTTTTTTAAAAAGACCACGTGAGCTAAAAAATTAAGTCACTATATGTCACCGTTCAAAGACTACAAAGGAAACAATCCAAAAATTGGACCAAATGGGCTTAACCCAACAGCAGGGTTAAAGATATAAATGTATGTCAATTATAATACCATATTAAAGATTGTAATTTCTGTTATATGGTTAATTTCGTAGATTTTTAGACATTTGTGGGTTTTAATATAGTTTCGCACACTACAGAGAAAGCCATGAGAATATGTGACTTGCTTTTATTTAAAAACTGTACCAGGCCCAAAAGTTTGTTTGCACATGTACTTAGCTAAAAAAGTATTTTTATTTTTTTATGGTTTCAGTTTTTAGCGAATTTCTTTTAGGTTCACTAACTCCCAACGAAAACATGGGGTTACGTTTGCTTTTTAGAAAGCTTTGTATATTTTTTAGAATCGGTCTCTAAGTATGTGGAGTTAAAACAAACATGTTCAACACCTTTTATTTTAAAATATTTTGTCTGAAAGTGCTCCCAGGAGTAAATAAAAAAGGTAAAAAAACATATAGTTACGAATATGTTACAATATAAAATTTGAAATATTTTGTTGAAATGTGTAATGTATTATCTTTGATTAGGTAAATGATTGTTTTCTTAGGACATGGGTGGAGGGTATTTAATGTTTGAGGTGAAAAACTTTTTTGGATGTGGCAACAATTTTTGTGGTGGAAAAGAATTTTGAGGTGAACAAATTTTTCTTTGGTGAAAAAAATTGTAGTGGTGAAAAAATTTTTTGAGGTGAAAAATATTTGAGGTGAATCTAAGACATTGTTTAATTCTAAGCGAGTGGTAAAAAACAAGTAAAAATATTGCCCGTCGCTACTTTGAAATTGTACCTACTAAAATACACCAATTTGTATAGAAAATTTTGAGGTACCTTCACATTTTCATTTATAACTTTTTTAACCCCTAGACTAGTTTACTCATTTTCAATACCAAACTTCTCGTTAGGATGTCCATTAATGTACGTAAAAATGAGCATCGCCGCATGCGCCTTCGCGTTGTGATCTCCATTTCAACAGACAGACGGACGGACACCGCTAAATCGACTTAAAATTGCATAAGGATCACTAATATATATTGATACGATTTTACCCTTTATAAAATCGTTGATTTATTTACCTTTTAAATAAATCGAGTTCTTTCTATATTGCAAATAATAAACACAGTTTGAAATTATTTATAGCTCTATTTATTTATAACAGTCACTAAAAATTACAGAAAAACACTTTAATAGCACACTTTATTTACACGGTGTAGATAGACTAAACGTTAGCCACACTTTAGTCCTTCACACTCTGTGTTTTACTTATGATGAATTTCATGTAAAAATCGAGATGCATTGAAACCGACCCCCTCAGATATCGATGAAATTTTGTTCTTAGCTAAATTTTATCAATACAAACAAACTCTCATTTATAGAAATGACTTTTTTGCGATTTTTTTGGCGTGGCACAGTGGGAAAGTTTTCTAAAAAACGCGAAAATAGTCGAAAAGAGCTCCATTTAAACTACAATAACTCAGAATCGGCTGAACCGATTTACATGATCGTGGTATCATTAAAAAGATATTTTAACAGGCTTTATGACACGTTTAAAAAAATAATAAAAAATTACACTCTAAAAAATTTATAACAAAAATAAAATTTTAACTAACGAAAAATCCAAAAAGATCAAGGATTTTTTTACAGTGTATTATTTTTTTAGAAAGGTTTATCCTTCACCTATACCATATCAAAAAATAAAAATGGGTTCTTTTTTAGTTTTTTTTATATAATTTATTAAGTAATATCACTTCTAGTAATTGCCCTTATATTTTATATTTACAGGTAAAATAAATAAACATTGTCCCAGGAAAATTAATTAATATGTCGTAAAATTATTATTATTATTTTTGTCTGAAAAATTATTTGGAAAAAACATTGATGACTTTTTTTTTGATTCTCAGAATTAAAAAAAAAAGTAATAAACAAAATGTTATTTGATTTTTATGATTCCGGTAACAAACTAAAAAACGGTCATAAATGTTCGTGGACAATTAAAAGGAAAACAGGAAAGTGCAGTTTTTTAATTATTTGGGTTTTTTCCGTTGGCTACCTGCATGATTTTTTTACAGAAATTGAATCCACATTTATGAGTGCTCATGTTTTGGAACGTTTCAAAACGGGTGGCTGAATCAGGTATATAGCCACCCTTAAAATATGCACCCATTCATAAGTACCTGCCAGTAAAATATTGAAAAATACGTAGTATTTATAGGTGTTCCTTATAGATTTTTGTCATTCAACAAGTGCCAACGTGTCATAAAGCCTGTTAAAATATCTTTTTAATGATATCAAGATCATGTAAATCGGTTCAGCCGATTCTGAGTTATTGTAGTTTAAATGGAGCTCTTTTCGACTATTTTCGCGTTTTTTCGAAAATTTTCCCACTGTGCCAAGCCCAAAAAATCGCAAAACAGTCATTTCTAAAAATGAGAGTTTGTTTGTATTGATCAAATTTAGCTATAAACAAAATTTCATCGATATCTGAGGTGGTCGGGTTCAAAATTTCAGTTTTATCTCGATTTTTAAATGAAATTCATCTTATGAATTGAAATACTGCGTCACCGAGTACCAGTATATATATGAGTAGCCAGGTATTCTAGTTATTTCCAGTTTATTACGACACTAGATTTTTCCAGCTGTCAAAATTCGTGTGAAGAAATTTTTACAACTAGAAATTTCTTGTAACACTGCCGCCCACTTAAGCCTGTTCGTCCCGAACAGACATAGATATTCCTTTTCCATAGTTGGCTAGTCGTTCCAGATGAACAACCTTCATTTTGGACCTTGGGCTCTGATCTTTCTGGATTCTGTATACCACATCATTTAACCTTTTAATTACTCTATAGGGTCCGTCCCAATGCGTTTGTAGTTCGGGAGATAATCCTTTCTTTCGTTGTTTGTTAAATAGCAGAACCAGCTGACCCTAACATACCTCGCCTTCATCTTATCGCTGATTATTTTAATACAAACTCATGAAGCTCGTTAAGGTCTTCTTGTTCCCGGGAAGCGTTGTCGTTGTCTTTATCTATAGCGGCGGGCTTAACACAAAATTCTAAATCGCCTGGTAATTTAAGTTCCGTTCCGAAAATAATTTTTGCAGGTGTCCGAAAGGTGGAATCGTGAACAGCCGATCTATATGCCAGCAGAAATTTGGGGATGTGTTCGTCCCAGTCATTCTGATGAGTACTGACCACTTTTCTTAAGTATTCCTCTAAAGTGCGATTGAACCTTTCGACCATACCATCAGATTGCGGATGCAGCGATGTGGCTCTTGTTTTTCTTATTCCATACAACTCACACATTTCCTTGAAGATAGAAGATTCAAAATTCCTTCCCTGGTCAGAGTGTAATTCTAATGGAACACCGTAGCGGCACACCCAGTTGTTCACAAATGCGCTTATTACCGTTCTGGCTTCCTGGTTCGGAATAGCGTATACCTCAGGCCATTTACTGAAATAGTCAATCACTACAAGAACGTAACGGTTTCCGGAATCAATGACAGAGAAAGGGCCTGCTACATCCATTGCTATCCGCTCAAATGGGGCACCCGAGTTGTATTGTTGAAGCTGCCCACGACTTCTCCTTACTGGTCCTTTAGCTGTGATGCATTGCGCGCAATTTGCTATCCAATCGCTGACAGCTTGCTGGCAGCCGACCCAGTAGAATCGTTGTTTTAACTTCTCTAGGGTTTTCGTGACACCGACATGACCACCACCGGTACCGTCATGGAACTCTTTTAATACTTCGTCTATTTTGCTTGACGGCGTCACAATTAGCTTTGTCTCAGTTTTGCCGTCCGCACTTTCCCATATACGGTATAAGCAGTGATTAATTACCCGTAGACTGTTCCACTGGGTCCAATACGCTTTCATTAGCGGACTTTCAGTTGATATTTGTTCACGGGTAGGCCTCCTGACATAATTTTTGACAGTATTGCGTCATTCTCTTGCGCCGCTGACCAGGCTTCACTTGACTCAATATGCGTTAGTCTTATATCAACGATGCACTCTTTTCCTTCAGCCCTCGAACAATGTTTGCACTCTAAATTGCAATGCTTTATGCCTTTTCTGTGCTAGATGCTGAAATCATAGCTTTGAAGTCGTTCAATCCAACGAGCTAGCTGCCCTTCTGGTTGTTTAAATTGCAGCAGCCACCTGAGTGCAGAATGGTCGGTTCTTAGTTGAAAGTGCTGACCATACAGATACTTGTGGTAGTGCTTTACACATTCTACCGCCGCCAAGAGTTCCCGTCGCGTTACGCGGTAGTTTCTTTCAGGCTTAGAAAGTACTCGACTGTAATAGCCTATGACTTTTTCGGTTCCATTGAACCTGCGAAAGCACACCTCCTATTCCGTATCCTCTTGCATCGATATCCAGCACAAATTTTTCCCCGGCCACAGAATATCCAAGAATCGGTGCCGTACATAATAACTCCTTGAGTCTTAGGAATGCTTGTTCTTGAGCTTCACCCCAATGAAATGGTCGCTCCTTCTTAGTCAGCTCATGTAGACTCACAGCAACACTGGCAAAATTTGGTACAAATCGTCGATAGTATGTACAGAGACCTAGAAAGCTACGCAACTCGTGCAGATTTTTCGGGCGAGGCCAATCTTTTCCATCCCGAATCTTATCTTCATCGGTTGATATACCCTCTGCAGTTACGCGGTGCCCTAAATACTTGACTTCCGTCTGGAACAGTGTACATTTCTTTGCGCTAAGCTTGAGGCCATCCGCAGATATTCGCCTTAAAACTTCTACTAAGTTCTTCAGGTGTTCATCGAAAGTTTTCCCATGACAATTATGTCATCAAGGTACACTAGGCAAGTTTTTCAGTGGAGTCCTTTCAGCACGTTTTCCATTAACCGCTCGAATGTTGCTGGAGCATTGCAGAGTCCAAAGGACATCACATTAATCTGGCATAATCCGTCACCTGTGCTAAAGGCAGTATTCTCCTTGTCTTGGTCACAAATTTCTACCTGTCAATAACCACTTTGCAAGTCCAATGTGGAGAACCATTTGGTTCCTGCTAGCGTGTCTAGAGTGTCGTCAATACTAGGTAGTGGATAGCTGTCCTTCTTGGTGATATCGTTTAGTTTTCTGTAATCAACACAGAACTGGGTGCTGCCATCTTTTTTCTTGACTAAAACTATAGGTGAATACTTCTGGGCGCCTGCTTTATTGGCCTCGCTTCACCAGTATTTATTCGACGTTTTACAATTGCCGTTTTTCTTTACTTTGCTTTCTCATGGCGAAGACAGAGCCGTACTTCCTGATTAATTGTTTGGCTTTATTTCTATCAGGCGGGCCAATTCTTTTACCATTTTTCTACATATTCTGCCAGAATCTTTCGATCTTCAACGGACGCATTGGAAGGTTCCTATTTCTTTTCGCAACTGATTATTGCTTCTGGCGCAGTACATTTGGCTATTTCAGAGTTCTCTCGGAAAACTTTTTCACAATTTGATAGGTTAAGTACTCTTACAGTAACTCTTTTGTCTTTTATTTCTGATGGTTCTACCACCCACAAGCTGCCGTCCCCAAAATCTCGCCCCTTACGCACCCATACTAAATTTTCTGCCCGTGCTGGTAGTTTTTGGTGGCTGATGGTAACTAGCTTTCTTACCCGATCGCTTGCTCATATCCAATATCAAGAGGTATTTCAACATTGCGCCAAATCCTAACTTTTTGCCCCATATGCAGATTAATGCCGTTACCAATCATGAAATCTGCACCAATGATTACTTCGTCCACAATATCGGCAACAATAAATACGTTAATGACGCTAATGTTGGCAATCGATAGTTTTACAATTATTTTACCATAGACATAGGCAGGCTCCCCAGTAGCTGTGCGCAGACTTACCCCGTATAGTGGTTCAACTGCCTTTTTCACTAAATCGGGCCTGATGATTGACTGTGATGCTCCTGTGTCTATCGTAAAAATGTGCTTTCGCCCGTTGATGTAATCATAAGCAGTAAGATTGCTTCTCTCCTGCTGTATTACTGATATGGAGATTGTGGGGCCATCGGTTGTGGGAACTACCTCATGCCCCGTAGTGCTAGCTCTTTTTAGTTTAACGGTGACTCTCTCTCTTGTTGCTTTGCAATTTCGCTGGAAATGTCCCACTCTACCGCAGTTGTAGCATTTATCCTTGGCGTTGACTTGCTTCTCCCCTAATGCCTGCTTAAATGCATCTTTTAACTCCGTGAGCACTTCGCCGAATCCTTCTGTTAGCTTTGTGCTTATATCTTGCTCTCTTTCAGCAGTCACTTCGAGGTTACGCACCTTAAATATTTGTGGCTTGGAAATCACCTTCGCAGTCCCTTGGGCCAGCGCGAATGAGACGGTTTCAGCAAAAGTCGATTTCTGCGAAGCACATACCGCATGTCTCACATCAGAATCCCGAATTCCATTGACAAATACTTGAATTTTGAACTGATCTAAGAATGGATGATTTTCGCCTGGATAAGTTAGCTGCACCAACCGCTCAATCTCTGTCGCGAAATCTTGCAATGACTCATTTGCTTTCTGCAGTCTACCTCTTAGTTCCATTCGGTATATTTCTTTTTTGTATTCGCCACCATACTTTCGCTGCACTGCCACCATTATGTCGTCATAATTATTTCTGAAGGTGATTGGCACACTTTCTAGAATTTCTGCAGCGTTTCCTTCTAAGGCCACATATTTCTGGCGGCAACTATCTCGAACTGGAACTTAAAAACATTAAACGGTATGCTACCATCAAAAGTAGGGGCCTTTGCTCTACCAGAACTTTCCTGAATAATTCGTACTGGACCCTCTTGACATTGGAGATTATTTACTTTATTTTCTAGATCTTCTAGTTTTTTTTCAACGTCATGCTCTAAATGAGAAACTCATTTTTCAACCACAGAAATTTTTTCATTAGTAGCTTTAGAAGATTCTTGAAGCTTATCTTACACCTTAGCTAATCATTCCTCGCTGTCTGCTCTCGATGTTTCTAGCAGTTTCGTTTCCATCTTAGCTAACAGTTCCTCGTTTTTTCCCATCTTTTCCATCATAGCAGCAAACATTGCACTTAACTCCATATTACCTTCTGTTTTACGGGTACTAACCTCCATTGATTCTTTTTCATCAAATTCTTAAGTCGCAATGTCAATGTTACCCGCTCGAATTCCTCTATCAGCCGCTTTTGCAATTCTGTCTTATTACCTGCTGTCGGTAGCTCCAACTTGCTCAATTCCTTCTTGAGCTGTTCCACCTTAAGCTCCTCCAATTTCATGGCTGCTTATTATTTTGCAATCCCACTTCTGACACCAATTGTTACGATTTTACCCTTTATAAAATCGTTGATTTATTTACGTTTTAAATAAATCGAGTTCTTTCTATATTGCAAATAATAAACACGGTTTGAAATTATTTATAGCTCTGTTTATTTATAGCAGTCACTAAAAACTACAGAAAAACAATTTAATAGCACACTTAATTTACACGGTGTAGATAGACTTAACGTTAGCCACACTTTAGTTCTTCACACTCTGCGTTTTACTTATGAATTGCACTACTGCGTCACCGAGTACCAGTATTTATATGAGTAGCCAGGTATTCTAGTTATTTCCAGTTTATTACGACACTAGATTTTTCCAGCTGTCAAAATTCGTGTAAAGAAATTTCTACAACTAGAAATTTCTTGTAACAATACTTTATGGGGAATGACAAACTGATGTATATACCCTCACCATATATGGTGGAGGGTATAATAACATAAATACAAGACTTAAAAAAATTAAAAATGAGTTCCGTACAACAATTTAAAATACTTAGTCTTTACAAAAAAATTAAAAAAAAATCAAAATAATCACTCTTTTTATAAAAATTAAAATAATATATATTGCAAAAACGAAAATAAATTATTAAATTAATAATTTAATTTGAATTACTTTAATTTAAAATGTTCAATAACAAATTAAAAAGAAAAACACAACATTTTAAATAAGTTAGTTTTTACATAAAGAAGTTGCATAAAAGTATTGAAAAAATATTAAAAATTTGTGTAAAATAAAAGCTTAAAAAAATAAAAATTAAAAAGAAATAAAATTGCTATACTTGAGTAATATTAAAAGATACATCGTTTTTTAACTAATTTTGAAAATAAATTTCTTATTGATCAAGCGAATTTTAGATGAAGCATTACGATTATTATTTTTTTCATTATAGAATCTTTATAAAAAATACATTAGCCATCATAGGTCCTTGAACATTTCAACGTTATTATATAAATTAAAGCTTAAGTAGTTCAACTTTTGACTGTGTTAAACCAAACATTTTAATTTTTATTTTAAATTCTTTAAAGAAAAAAAGTGTAAAATAAAAAAAGTAAAAAGTGCTAAATCCACAAAAAGTTGACATGCTATATCTAAAAATCCGATTGACCGATCTGTTTCATTTCAGGATCGTCAATAATCATAACTATTTAAAAACAAATTTTAAATTCCTAAACATTCCGAAATTTTAATCCTATTGCGGAAAAAATATTGAAAAATAAGAAAGGACATATGTTCAAAACAAAATTTTATATTAATACCCAATGAAAATTTTTGTTGGAAAGAAAGCCAAAATCAAGTGTAATTCAAGTCATATTTCCAATTTCAAGCCTTGATTTATATTTTAATTACACTTTAATTTAATAGCATATTCCAGCAAAACGGACACTGGAATTCAAGACCAACATTACAGTGAAAATATACTTTAATTCAAGCCTTGAATCACGGTTTAATTCAAGTTCAAACAACTTATAATAACACTTGTTTTCAAGCCCTATTTTCAAGTCTAAACAAAACTTAAAAACACGGTAATGATTGGTTTATTCAATACAATTTATTAACATACATACATAATTAAAACATTAGTTTTGTATATTTAATCTTAATTTTTGACTTCCGATGGGTTTCCCACTAATAGCTTGTTTATTTTGAAGCGTAGAAAAAATATAATGTAAGGACAGAGTTTAGCTCCAAAAATAATTGGCTTACCTTTTCTTTAAAATCGATGAAAGAAATTAAGATTTTATAAAAGTCTTCACAGGAAAATTGTAAATTTAAACAATGTTTTTATTTTAAAATATTGACAATAAACGAAAAACATGAGTCAAATTATTTTTATTTGTATGAACTTGATTTTGACTGTAAAAAAACACTGAAAATAAAGCACAATACAATCACTAATTAAAGCACTTGAATTATTAACTTTTCAATGTTTATTGGGTACAAACATAAAATTAAGTAAGCTAATCTTTAAATAAAAATTAGAAATACACATAGGTCCTTTAGTAAAAAAATAAAACTACATATCGATGGCTTAATATAAATAGAAAAGGCGTATCTCGATTTTGCGAGACTTAACAGGACAAGCAAAACTAAATAAAACTTATGGTACAGAACCCATTTTTATGCAATATTTATTCAAAACAAAAAGAAAATTTATCATTTATACTTGCAAAATTTGTTGAGGCAGATGTGTTTAAGAGTGGTATACAAGAAAACTTAAAAAACACGATATTTTCAGTTAAATAGTTGAATAGCCAACAATATATTATTTATAGAAATGTTAAGGAATTTATTTAGTAGTTGCAAAACGTAAATTACTTAGTTTTTGGGATTTGTAACCGAGTTGGGGGAGATATATCCCGTTACCCCCCCTCAATCCGCGCCTGATGAAGACGCACAGGTGTTGTCATGTCTTCCACCGACCAAGTTTCTTCGAATTTATGCACCAATGCACTTCTTGCAGAATGACTATTTTCATAAAAAATTTGGATCACTTTTAGAAATATCACAAATTAACATCTTTTAAATTTGTATTTAAACAAAAAATAATTTATCATTTAAAACGGTTCAAATAAGTTTTAATTTTGGAATTTTTTTAAGGATAGCATTAATTAGTAGGAAATTCTTCCTACTAATTAATGTGTTGCTTTCTTTGGAAAGGGAATAGTGGAGAGATGAAAGGTGAAGGGCTTCAAATATGGAAACAATGCAATTGCGCGAGATGATAAATCTTAGAACACCAACGTTAGTGGACAATTTTTTAATGCACAAATGATTTAAATGGTTCGAAAAACCAAAAAATATAAAATTTTGAGCTTATGTAAAATTCTGTAGTTTTCTCCGCATTCTGCAGCATGAACCACTTAAAAAAAATTATTTTTACGAAAGTTTATAGGTACATTATTTGCACATAAGAAAAATTCAACATTGGACCATTTAATATTTGTTTGTATTGATTGCCGGGCCGAAAAAGTTTCCATTTGTCTACAAGCCTCCAATAAAAAGTTTGGGGCCGATCGGATAACGCTAAGGTCTGCCCACAGTTCATTAACCCTAGAATGGTAAACATCGCCTGTGAGGCGAAGCAATTTATTTTATTTGCGATATTTCCTGATCGCTCACTCGTATCAAGGCGTGCTCTCGTGCCAACTCAGTTGAGTGTTGTACGAGCTTGGGCACAGACGTGTTTTTATTTTCTCCGTTGCGTTGCTGAGATATAGACGCGTGTGTCGCCTGTGAGGCGAAGTTTACCAATAACGGTAATTTTTTTGAACATATTTGCTTGTGCATTTTTTTCTTTTTTTTTGCTAAAAAATAAAGTTGCATATAATTTTTATAGTTTTTTGAGATGGCTACTTCTGAAGCTCAGCTACTAAAATGGCTGGAGGAGATATCGGTAGATGAAAGTGAACATGACGACGATTTGGAAGTAGATTTCGATTCAGATGATAGTGCGGCTGACCCCAATTACGTCGCTGATTCAGACGATGACATGCAGAATATTGATGTATATAATCAAAATGATGTCAATGTACAATCCACACCGACTTATGTTCAGGAAACTGTAGGCACGTCGCAAAATGAAGAGCAACCGCCTTGTAAGAATTTGATTATTATACCATCGGCATCGGTTATAAGGGGTAAGAACAAATATATTTGGTCTTCCGAACCTTCTTCGTCACAAAAACAGTCGAACAGAACTCCTTCGAGAAACATAGTCTATATTGTGCCAGGGCCAAAAGAAGGAGCCAAGGGCATTGTAGATTCCATGAATTGTTTTGAACTGTTTTTTACTTCAGAGTTGATGGATGAAGTACTTTTGCGCACTAATGAATATATGGAACAAGCAGCTATCAAGTATAAAATTCAGAATACCACTACATCACAGGTCACAATAGAAGAGCTTCGTGCTCTTCTTGGCATATTTATCTTGAGCGGTGCGTTGAAAAATAATCACTTGTCAACAGAGGAGTTATTTCATCCTTCAATTTGTGGGTCCCAAAGTTTAGCTGCAATGAGCTGTACACGGTTTGAGTTCTTTGTCAAGTGTCTGCATTTCGATGATCGTAACACTCGAGACGACAGAAAAAAAACTGATAAGTTTGCGCCTATCCGACATATTTGGGAAATTTTTATCAAGCAGTGTAGAGATCTGTATAAACCAGGCTCGTACGTGACAATAGATGAACAACTTTTGGCATTCAGGGGACGATGTCCATTCCGTATGTATATTCCTAATAAACCGGCCAAATACGGAATAAAGATTGTTTTAGTGTGCGATGTAAGATCGAAATATATGTTTGATGCCTCACCGTATTTGGGAAAAAACCCCGGTACAACTATAAACGAACCATTAGGCTCCTACTATTGTAAGCTGCTTACAAAGGCTATACATGGCACTAATCGTAATTTAACCGCCGATAACTGGTTTACTTCTATACCGCTAGCTGAGCAATTGCTTCAACCACCATACAACCTTACTCTTATTGGAACAATTCGAAATAATAAGCAAGAAATTCCTGCAGAGTTCAAACATACTTCGTCACGTCCTTTTGGGACATCTCTTTTTGGATTCCACGAAAAGCTCACTCTTGTTAGCTATAAGCCGAAACCTCAAAAGACCGTTCTTTTGCTCCCTACCATGCACGACAAGCCTTCCGTTGACTCCGTTTCCGGTAAGCCCACAATAATTCAATCTTATAATGAAACAAAAGGTGCTGTGGATACTTTTGATCAGATGTGTGGTCATTCAAGCTGTAGCCGTAAAACTAAGCGTTGGCCACTTTGCATGTTCTATGGAATGTTGAATATGGCTTGTCTCAACAGCTATGTAATTTATGTATCAAATTGCGAAGTTTTGAAAATAAAGCCAGTGTCAAGAAGACAATTCCTCAAGATATTAAGCAAGAACCTATGCAGCGACTGGTGCGCCATGCGTTTGGAAAAAAGGCCACGTATGCAAAAAAAGAGTTCGTTCCGCAATAAATGACGTGATCGATCGTAATTCTGACAATGATTCAGATGAACCCGGTATCAAAAAGGGCAAAAGATCGATATGTGATTTCTGTCCTCTGAAATTGAAGCGTATGAGCATATATTTCTGCGCAAAATGCAAGAAAACATACTGCTTAGAGCACAGATCACCAAACTGTTGGCAATGCGACAAAAAAAAAATAGGTAAAAAAACCACAAATTTTATTTTAGTCTCAACAATTATTTTTAAGTTTTAAGCTGTGAATTAGTTTTTTATACGTTAATTAGATCTCAGGTCTAGAAGACCCAGAAGTTTTTTTTTTATTTCAAGCTGTGTTTTTTTTTAATTTTTTTTTTGGAAAAGATCTTTTCAAATAATCTAAAAAAAATATGTGATCTACAAATACGCCTATAAAATGTTTAAGCTATTTAAAAAATTAATTGTTTTTGTTTATTTTTGTAACCAAATATATAATAAATATGTTTTTGTTTTAATACATTTTAGTTTTTTCGAAGGTGAAATGTGCGTTTTTTTTTAAATTGCCTCACAGGCATTCTAGGGTTAAAAAAATTAAAGCACACTTTATATGGTGAAATATGGGGGTTTTAATCAAAATACGTATGTTTAAGTAACTAAAAATAATTTTTCTTTGGATAACTAGACTTAACATAGATTTTTAATACAGCTTCTATTCTAACATGCCATAAATTATCAACAGCGTTAGAGAAATAAAATACTTACAACGGTTTTCATTTGAATTTTACGTCAATTGAATGTTGTAGCTGACATGGCATACACAATGTGTACATTAGACCGTACCACCTTATAGGCCAAAAAAAAAGATATCACACCTGATATCTGGAGCCAAACTGCCGCCAAACAGACATATACTGCAAGTTTTTTTTACAATATGCGGTTTGTAAATGTTGGGAGACAAAGTTGTGCAAAAGAGAGTGCTAAGCTAGCAGTGGATGCAGCTATAATTATTTGGTAACAGGAGCGCATACCAATACGTGATAAACATAAATGTCAAGATAAATTGCTAAACTTGTACGGCGACTGGAGAAATGTCCACAAACAAAGTGCAAACAGCAGATCGGATAGATCAAAATCGAACGTGAACATTTTCAAGGAAACAATGGACGATCTGTTCGATGTCGCTAGTGCAAACGCCCTGGATGAGATGCGTATACAAGAAGACAATAAGTTTTTGTTGATGAAAAGACAGAAAGGAAGACCAGGATATATGGCAGGCCGTATAACAAGAAGTTATACGGCCGAGAACAGCGATCAGAACAACGAAAGCAAAAAGAAGAATCGCGGAAGAGAAAATATTCAGAACTTAACAAATTTTGTAAGTGAAATTATTGAACTGTTTGAATTCCTTAAAACATGAATCATCAACTGATATTTTGCAGTACTTGATACAGTTTACATTGGAAGTGAAGACGAATATGCATTCTATGATAACAGTACGGGTACGGCATGCGAATTGCATACCGATGATGACGATGATCACACCAAACGTTCAAGAGGACGACATCATTGGATCTCGCCACGTTTACTGTAGTACTTGATAACATTAACATTTTTTAATTGACAACCGCCGCTGCCATTTTAGTGGCCGGAAATTCAATTATGTGCGTTCGACATTTACCACCGCCAGTCGATAAAAAAGGTCATTGTGGAGAGGTGAACTTTTTTTCATTTTAATAACTTTTTTGGCAATCAAATATGTAAATTGTTCTTCCGGGGTTTAAAATTTTATTTAAAGAAAATAATTTTTTTATACTCGTTTTTTTACGCTGATTTGATAACACTGTTAAATTTTGTATAAAAGTATGTAGTTCGTGTACAAACTAATCAGCTCAGAATTACTAAAATATGTATGACTGTTTTAGTTGGCGGCATTCAATCAATGAGAAAAAGGACTGTGAATTGAACAATTTTTAAGTTAAGTGTCGTCCTAGAATAAGAACGTGACATGCAACGATTGTTAGTATGAGAGAAAACGAGCCGAAAATAACGACGTAAGACTGTGAATGCACAAACTCTCATATTTATTTTAGTGTAGAGATTCTTTACTCTCCCTTGTCTTTTTTCTTTATTAACCGATTTTTTTTTTGGTTTTTACATTTTAATAAAAAGAAATAATTATTTTAATAAAAGTTTAAGAACAAATATACTAAGATCTCTTATAGTACGAGAACATAAGAGCCATAGAATATCGTATGCTAATTTTACTCATCATATGTTTTTTCTTTAGAAAAACATTTAAAATGCGGGAACTCTGTAAAGTAATTTAGAAACAAAAAACCAGAGAAAAAGAAAAAAACGTTTTCAAAATAAAATAGATTATATTTCACAACTGCAAGGCTCGGCGCGTTTTAATTGTCAATTTGTATGGAAAAATACGTCACGTTGTTATTCTGGGCCGACACTAAGTGTTGGTGATTCACAATGGATAAGTAAGTATTGATTTGTATTTTTCAGGTTTGAATGTAAAGGGTGGTTAAATTTTAAGGGCCGATGTTGATTTTGAATAAAACACAAATTATTTAGGAAATTATTGTCATTTCTTTTTATTATGGCCGCCGCGAACTCGGCGGCATACAGTGGCTCACAGCTTATTTCGTGTTGGGAACTTTTTTAAAAAACAAAGCATAAATGTGGTATATTTTATTCTGAACTCCACAAATAAATGATGCAGTTTTGTAGATAATTTAGTCTTCAATATAAAACACTAAAAAAAAATTACAGAAATATTAACATTGAACGATTTTTTAAAAGCAAAACTAAACAAACAGATAATTTCCATGTCACGGCTTATTTCGTGTATGGCAATAGAACATTAAAAAATTATAAAAATTGTTGAAAAATCATTATTTAATATTTTGTAGGGTAGCCTTTTTGCTTTATTACTGCTTTAAATCTGGAAAGCATAGAGTCTATGGAGTCTGTGGAGTTCAGAATAAAATATACCAATTTTAAGCTTGATTTTTCAAAAATGTTCCTCACACGAAATAAGCTGTGAGCCACTGTACCTCCATCACGCTGAGACATAATTGAGGTTCTATGCCGTTAATGTGCCGAATTATCTCATCCTTTAGCTCTTGAATTGTTGCTGGCTTATTGACGTACACCTATTCTTTCAAATAACCCCAAAAGAAGAAGTCCAACGGTATCAAATCACATGATCTTGGCGGCCAATTGACATCGCCACCACGTGAGATAACACGGCAATTGAATTTGTCGGGCAAAAGAGCCATTATTTCGTTAGCTGTGTGGCAAGTGGCACCGTCCTGTTGAAACCATTGCATGATATGGATGTGCACGATATCCATATCATGCAATTCGGGCTATAAAAAGTTCGTTATCGTCTCACGATAGCGAACACCATTGACAGTAACTGCCTGAGCGGCCTCATTTTGGAAAAAATACGGCCCGATGATGCCGCCAGCCCATAAATCGCAGAGTGACTGTTTACTCTTTGTGGGTGCATTGGTTTTTCGACAATCACTCTTGGATTATCATTCACCCAAATACGGCAATTCTGCTTATTGACGAATCCACTGAGGTGAAAATGTGCCTCATCACTGAAGATGATTTTCTTCGAAAATTGATCATCCACTGTTGCCATTTCTTGCGACCATTCTGACCATTGACGACGTTTGGAATGGTCAAGAGGCTTTAGTTCTTGAGTCAATTGCAACTTGTAAGCGTGTAAATGTAAGTCTTTATGCATAATGTTCATCAACGACGAGCGTGAGAGGTGCAATCGTTGGGCACGACGACGAGTTGTGGTGGACGGATCTTCAGCCACACTATCGCGAACAGCAGCAATATTTTCTGCAGTTCGAGCTGTAAGAGCACTGGTGTTTTCACATCTACAGACCCGGTTTGCGACGATTAAATTAACCGAAAAAATCACGAAGTGCACGATATGCATTTTGATTTGAACGCCCATTTTCATATTAAGCCTGAATAACTTTAACGCGTTGCTCGATTGTGTATCTTTCCATGGTTCAAATTTAGTTAGTCAGAAATTGAGAAATGTCAAATGAAATGCAGAAAAAAACTAGACGTTTAGGTGTGGTTCGCATTCAACATCGGCCGTTAAAATTCAACCACCCTTTACAATGTGAATTTAAGTACATTTTTTAACTTCCCAAAAAACATTTTTATGGACTCTCCGACACATACGGAATAACGTATTCGTCAAAGCTCGTTCGTAAACGGAACATTAACTCTACGGTTCGTTAGAAAACTCTACATTTTTACTTCGTTTGCTGTTCTCGTTTTCGTACCGTTTAAACGAATTTCACCGTTTTTCATCAGTTTCGATTCCGTAACAAACGGTGTTGTTTATTGCTTTTATAAAAATATATATACTTATGTAGCCAAATAATAAAAAATAGTTAAATAAAATGGATGTCTAAAATCGCGCAACACTTATGTTAAGTATAAAATTGTATGAATGCAAACTAAGGTGCGAAACTAGTGACTTGAAATAGTTTAAAGCGGTTTATCGAAAAGTACTTTTTACATTGTAAATATTATCAGCTGAACATAAACTAATTTGTTTTATTTTTTTTCCTACAAGGTATTAAATTTTATAAAAGGCAAAAATTAAAACGTGATAATGGATGTAAATTGCTTTCTTCGCACGTGTTTTTGTGTTGTTTATTATTTTCTTTCGTTTTAATAAATCTTTAAAAAAAACAATAATATGTACTAGACAAAATTATTAAAAATATGCTAATTTTAGATAAATATTGAAGTTTGATTTTAATTTAAAAAATGGTAAGGAAACGGACCGGATACGGCATTCGGAAAACGCAGTCATTCCGTATTTTACACCACACAACGGTGCGTAAACGGTGCTACGATGACTCACTTTCAACGGACTCAAGTCTGTCTTTTGCACGACACAACGGTACGTAAACCTTCCGTCTTTGACGGAATTTCAACAGTTTTTTATCAGTTTCGATGTTCTTTAAATTCCGTTTATGACGTACTGAAAATGGTACGTAAACGGAATGTTTTCCTGTTAGCTGGTTTTAGATTTTTATTGAAAAAGACTGCGCCCAATGCAAATAGTGAATCCGAAGATTTATCATCTGAAAGCAACTATGAAAGCAGGTAAAAACTTAATAATTTAATTTTTCATAAATTTTGCTATAAAATAATATTTCCAGTACAAATTTAAATAATAAATATATATATATTCCTAGTAAAAGAATGTATCTAACACAATATTTAATCATATCCAATTTTATATTCCTTAATATCTTATTTGGTCCTAAAAATGGCAGATCAAGTTGGATCCAGCAATATATTTGGGGATTTAGATGGATCTGAATTGATCCGAAAAATGGCAGATCATACAAGATCCAGCAATATATATAAGGATCTGAATTGATCCGAAAAATGGCAGATCAAATTGGACCCAACAATATATTTAGGGATAAAGTAATATCAGATTGCATCCAACAGTATAATATACAAGGAAATGAGTCATTAATAAACGTATAAAATAATAAAAAAAGTTAAATTAAAAACAAAAATTAATATTAAAATTTTAAAAAACAATGCCTTCGTCCGGATTTTAACTTGGTCTGCCGGAGTTGTTGTGATGTAAGCACTCAGTTACACACTGCTATACATAATGGCTGACTTTACTAGGCTTTATTTTTTGTATTATTGTGTTAATACAGTCATGTGTGAAAAAATAGGGATACTGGCATGTAACAAATTTAAAGCAAAAAACACACATACATTCTGGGAAAAAACTTGCAATTTTATTTTTAGATTATAGTACAACAACAACTTTTCATTTTAAGAAGACGTGTTTAGCTACATAATGACATTAAGAGATTTATTCTACTATCTGTAATTTTAAATTTCAAGACCAAGTTATTTATAAGTACGGTTTTACTATATTCCTAAGTCGAAGCAATCGGATAATAAATGATAAAATTAAAGCGGAAACGATCAAATAACTCTTATTTGTTAATTTCATTATAATGCAAGTAAGACATTTAATGCATTTAAATTTTATTTTACATCATCACGATTTTTTTTATTTTTAGACTATGTTAAGAATTAAGTACAATTTAGAATACCAAAAAGTTTTTTCCAACGTCTGACAATCAAAAGCTATAAATGTTAAAATAAAAACATTGACGCCTTCAGCTAGCTAAACACGTATCCTTTTTAAAACTATCAACTAATTATTGCAATGTGAATTGAAAAACCCCAAAAAACTAAATTAAACTTTCGATGCTGTTTAAAATTTGCAAATAATATCCGATTTTCGATAGGAAATCATCTCTTTAAAGACTTATAGCCTGTTCCTCGATCTCGAACGAAAAACTAGTCGAACAATAGCAAGTCACTCGAATTCGAGTCAATTTGGGTTTCTCTATTTCGAAAGGCTTCGATCGACTTGACTTACGTGTGTCAATTTTTGTTTCTTACGCATTTACAAATCACAGAGATGCCAGATCATGTATTTTGAGCATTTGTTAAAATTTTCTTTAAAAGTAGCAAAAATACTACTAAACTGCTTAAAGACAAAAACAACCCTGTTTAACAGTGATCAGCTGTATATGACAAATGAAAATAAAAAAAATAACAATAAACAAATCAATTTTTATTTAGAAAGTCTGTTTATTTGTGAAAATTTTTGTTATCGATTGGTTTTGGGTGAAATTGTTGTTTGAAGAGCTTTTCTGTTGCCTGTTGTCTGTTCGGTGCGGTCACTGCTAAAGTCCTTGTAAAATAAAAGATGTAAAATAAAAAATGTAAATATGAGTTTCTTGGGCAAACGTAAGCCACAAACAACACACACATACCTTTTCCACTCAGCAACAGCGTAATAGGGGGTGAAACGGAGCTTAGTTTTCTGGTCAAATGTTCCTCCTCTGCGGAAAATCTGTTTGCTCCGAACACCAGAGTCCTTCTGGCAAAATCAGGCCTTTCTTCCATATAAAATACAAGCGTCTTTGGATGGTCCATTGTTGATTTTTTTTAACTAAAATTTAAAATTTTAATAAACTATAAATATTTGTATTATTTTGTACTTACTTTTTGTTATCCATTGCTTTTTTACTTCATTTTGCTTTTAAAAATATCAAATATATATTTACTCGACAAAAAAATAGCAAGTGACTGATTTTGACATTTGCGTTCGAGCTGTTCGAAATAGAGAAACCAAATTTTGTATGAAAACAGTTACGTTTTCATTCGACTTGTCGTTCGAGTCATCGTTCGCATAGAAATAGAGTTAGAGAAACCCAAATCAGTTTTCTTTCGACTAGAAAGCGAACGAACGTGTTCTTTCGAAATAGAGGAACAGGCTATTAATAGTGATCAGGTCTTCTTTTGTTTGGCTTAGAATTGATAAACAATACTAACGAAGAAGTCTGGCATAAACAAAATTTGAAAATTCCTTGCATATGGCAATCTGTTCCGATTTTCTATATTCCATACCTTTTTCACCCTTGGCTCCATACCTGGAACACTTATTTACATACAGTGACGTGCAAAAACTTTGATATTGTTTTTGCGAGCTGTTTTGAAATATGCAAGTAAGTTTTTTTCCTACTGGTGTATAGGCTTTCTATACACTCAGAATATTATGTAGTTAACTGTTTGTAGTTTAATAAAAAAGTTTTCCGTTCCATTTAAAAATAAAGGAAAATACATTTATTTTTTAAAGAAATATCTATATTAACTTTTTTATACATTTATTCAAATTTAAATTTATACAAATTTAAATTATGTTTGCTGTCTGTTTCAAAAAAAATATTCAAAAAATTTCAATTTGTTTTTTTATTTAAATTGGTTGTATATATACAAAATTTTTCAATACAAATTACAAGAAATTCATAAACACACATACATACACAAACACATTAACACAAAAAGTGTTTATAGCTTCATATGCATACATACATTTTGTATTGTACGAGTATATTAAAAAAAAACGGAAATAATTTCAAATGAAAAAAACAGTTATTTTTTAAGGATTGGTAAGTAAAATTTAGACATTTATTTTAACTGATTATATCATTTGTTTCTTACGGATGTGTCAGTTGATTAATCAACATTTAAAAATAAATAACAAATGGCATTTAATTTAAATGAAAATTAAGTAGACCGGTTTTTAAATGAAATATCATTTCTTTTAAAGGATATTTTCAGTTATTGTAACTTACAAACTTTTTTAAGTGTAGTTAAAACTTAAAAAAATATTGTTTAATCTTTGAACATGCAGTCTCATGATTTGCAAAATAACTCAAATGTAACAATTTTGCACTATATAATGATAGTCTTTAACTCAAATAAAAAAAATAAACATAACGATGAGTTATTTTTTACAGCTATTTTTATTAGTCAACATTAGTTTACACGTGTTTTTAAAATGGAACGATCAAAAGTACGTGAAATAATAGAAATATTGAAAAATAACGAATCCACAAGAAAAATTGCAAAAAAAGTTCCAAATTAGCCATGTGTTCGTGTACAGACTAAAAAAACATAAAATAGAAGCCTCAGCTCCTGGTCCTGGACGTGCAAGATTTATAGATGACCGCACTAGTCGGCAAATTTAGTAACTGCAGACAGTGCTGTGACGCCAAAAGAAGCTCTTAAATCTTTAAATATTAATGCGAGTGAGTGGACAGCTCGTCGAAGCTTCAAGAGATTACGCTTAAAGGCAGCGGAAAAGAAAAAGAAACCATTTTTATCAAAAAAATAAGTAAGATCGGCTAAATTCGGCTATGCCGGAAAAAAAGTGAAGCTTATATATGGACATATATGGAATGGACAGATTTATATACGGATATCTTTAAGAGGAAATTTACCATTTAGTTTGATGATAAAACTTAGACTCGGGAAGATTTATGGTTCCCGATAATAGGTATTTAAAAAAAATTTATGTTTTGGTCATAACTATTTTCAGCAAATATGTTCTACTAAAGATTTTCGATCTTTGGATATAAAAGACGTATCCATAGGTCATATTACAGCTCCAAAATTTTAGTTTTTATAAATTTGATATTTTTAGCCCATTTATGGAGTATTTAATTATAGTCTTACCGTTCTTAAGATATAAATTAATCTATTTTGTGCCACGCCCAATTCAAGGATCGCGCCCACATTTGGTCAGATGTTGTGTATTGATAACCAAGATGCTTGCACCTTGTTTGGAAACTTTTCCTCTTTCAGTTCTCCAATTATACAGAAAAGCTGACCGACATCGTTAAGCCAACTGTGCATGACGTATTTGTTTTATTAAAAAAATAACAAAAAAAAGTCTTAAGAAAATCAAAAAGTTTTAAAAAAATATATAAAAATAAAAAAAGGTGAATAGACGGGGCTCGATCGCGCGACTAAAAGAAAAAAAGTATTTGTGACAAAGCGCTTAGACCACTGAGCCATTGAAGGACATAAGCAAACGTCGTTAATAGAAGTAAATAGAGAGTTTTCGTTTATAACAGATTTGTTTTGGTTTTATTTAAACGACAAACCTTTGTATGGATTTGTTGTTTGTGTATATAAGGTGAATAGTTGAAAGACAAAAAGTTCAACAAATAAAATAAAAACAACAACAACAACCACGATCATAATGCCAATCAGTGTTGTCATATTTTTTTCAAAAATCTTTTTAGTTCTAAAAAAATATTTTTTTACGAATCGTTAAAAGATTTCAGTAGAACTGCATGTGTTTTATTTCTACAAAAACGTTTAGTTTAGCTGGCAAATTTGCATATGGGATATTATTTCGCCTTTTTAAAAAATGTTTTTAATTTCTTTAGCTCAACTTTAAAAATTTGAAGGAAAATAGTTTATAAAAATTTGTTTTATAAGTTATTATCAGTTATGACCTAAAGTAGTTTCACTCCAAAAGGAATTATGTATAAAATTTTATTAATATATGAGAAATAAAATGGTTTAAAAATCTTTTTATAAATTCTTTTAAATCAGAGAAAAAAATAGAAAGAAAACCGTTTGTATTTTGTTTGTATCAGAGGGTTTTTATAAAAATTTTGATGTTTTTAGCCTATTTATGGATTATTTAAAATTTTATTAAAATTAGTTATTAATGTTAAACAAACAAAAAAAATAATAAACAAAAAAAGTCTTAAGAAAATATAAAATAAATTGTACAAAAAAGTTGAATAGACGGGGATCGAATCCGCGCCTTAGAAAAAAAAACTATTTGTGACATAGCACTTAGATCACTGAGCCATTCAAGCCTATATGCAACCGTCGTTAATAGAAGTAAGAAATAAACAGTTTTCGTTTAAAACAGATTTGTTTGGTTTTTATTCAAATGACAAATCTTTGTATGTGTTTGTTGTTTGTGTATAAAAGGTGAAGAGGTGAAAGAAAAGAATTTCAACAAATGAATGTGTTTGTTATGCGTAAAATTCTACATACATATTAAACAAAGGTCCTGGTTTTTTGCTAATATATCAGCCATTTATCAACCGATCTGGCTGATTTTCAATAGCGAACAGAAATGGATCACATGTAACAGAAATATATAACAATCAAGTCCTGATCATGTCAGGGGTTTTCGGAAAACCCATTTCAACACACAGAAGGACAGACGGACATCGTTAAATCAATAAAACTGCTTTTGCATTTTTGAGATATTAAGAAGAATATATATTTTTTTTAGGTTATATGGTCAGACGAAACAAAAATAAATCGATGTGAGTCCGATGGTCGGTCTTGGTACTGGACTAAGAATCCTAACGTAATATCTCCAAACCAAGTTACCCAAACAATGAAATATGGTGGCGGTTCAATTATGGTGTGGGGTTGTATTACCAAAAATGGAGTCGGACTGTTAGTAAAAATTTACCGAATTATAAAAAAAGAACAATACCTAGCAATTCTCAAGAACAACTTGCCGGCTGCAATCGAAAAAACGGATCTTTCTCCTGAAAACGTCGTTTTTCAGCAAGACAACGACCCTAAACATACAGCAAAAATCGTTAAAGAATGGTTTAATAATCAAAAATTCCCCACCCTAAAATGGCCATGGCAGTCACCTGATATGAACCCAATCGAGAATTTTTGGAGTTACATCAAATCTAAACTGGCAAAATATTCTGAACCCCCAAAAGGTGTTAACGAGCGAGCTATGGATTCGGGTAAAGGATATTTGGCAGTCTATTCCCAATGAAATTGTGGCAAATTTTCGCGATAATATGCCAAATCGAATACAGGAGCTTCAAAAAGCCAAAGGATTGTGGACGAAATATTAAATATTCAGAAAAGACGAATCACTTCTATGCTGAAAATTACAGAGTGCAAAAATGTTAAATTTTTTCTTAACTTACCTTTTTTTTTCTTAACTACACTTTAAAAAATATTTGTAAATGTACTACAATAAAATGGGTAAAGTTTTATGTAATATTAAAAAACAAAAAATGCCTAAAAATGTTTTGTACACTTTCATATACAATAATGCACACAAAAAGTATTTTAGACATAATGTGTTTAAAGTTAAACACATTGTGCTTAAAATTAGTATTCTTTTGTTAAATTAAAATTTTACGCATAAATTTTGTAAATATACTAACTTAGAATGGTAATAAATATATTGACATTTGGAAATTGGAAAATAAAAAAGTTAAAAATTAATATTTAAAAAGTTTATAAGATGAACATAATCACAGCGAATACCCATTCGAAATATATTATGTATTATATTTATATATCACTATTATTAAAACATACATAATCGTACATAAAATAAATTTATTCTTTAAAAAAAAAATATTTTTCTGCAGTTTAATTTAAACCATGCGTTGGTAAATATACGCATTTTATACCCCCCACCATATATGGTGAGGGTATATCAGTTTGTCCTTCAGTTTGTAACATGTCGAAATATAGGTTTAAGACCCCATAAAGTATATATATTCGTGATCCATATGCAATTTTATGTCGATTTAGAGATGTCCGTCTCTCTGTTGAAATGGCGATCACGACGCGAAGACGCAAGCGGGGGTGCCTATTTTTATCCAGATTATTGAATTATTGATCCTCCCGAGCAGTTTGGTATTGAAAATGAGCAAAATCGGTCAAGCGGTTCAAAAGTTATAAGTGAAAATGTGAAGATACCTCTAAATTTTCCATACAAATTGGTACAATTTTTCTGTATCTATTTCTTTTTTCTGTTAAGAAAGTAAGTAAAAATGTTATTAAGTCTTCTTCTTTTTCGATTACATTGATTGTCTTACATACTATGAGAATAATAACATTCTTAGAGCTATATGTGTCTTACTCTAATAATTAAGTTAACGTAAAAAGCAACATTGCTAAAGTGAGATAGAGTATGTAAAAAAAAGTACAAAATTAAAAGTTTGACAAGGCTTGCTTTAGGCCTTTGAGGTCGCTAACAGAACAGACATCTGTAAATAACATTACTAAAACTAAATAACAAAAGTTCTGTTATATAAATTGACAAAACATATTCATATTACAGTTCATGCAAAATTTAGTATATACGTATATCATCTTCAGCCCCTATGATTGCCGGAGGCTGGGCTCATATAGAATGAGGTAAGGTCCAGAGATATAGTAAACCAGATTGGGGTTTTCTGTTAAGCTTTGTTTGTTTTTCGTTTCATTCCATAAAATGTATTTTTTTTGTAACCAAAGACATTTATATCTAAAGAAAGAGCAAAATACATAATTGCTTTTGTGCCGCTTCTTTTGAATAGGTGGCGCTGAATTAACTAAAACAATACCCTGCCCATTTCTTGGTTCAAAGAAATTTATATATAAAGAAAGAGTTAAATGCATAATTGTTTTAGTATAGCTACTTTTGAATAGTGCCGCTACTTTTGAATCACAGTAAAACTATACCCTGCCCCTTTGGCGATATAGCCTTGGATTAGGCTTTCAATTAATTTATTTACCAAAAATTTTAAATTAACTACATACTTTAAATTCTAATGCATTCAGATGTTACTAGTAGACTTATTACATAATTTTAAAGTAAATTTTTCAAATGTTTGACGTAATAAAAGAATTTGTTTCACATTTTTATGTCAAAAAATAAATTTTCATAGAGGAAAATTGTATTTTTTTATTTCATTTGTATTTTTGAGAATTGAGGGATTGGCAATTGTATATTTATGTTAATTTTTTCTTTTATAAAAAAATGCACATGAATAAAGTGCAATATTGTGCTCTTAAACATCTAAATGAATATTGATTTAAAAAATAAAGGTATAATATGTACATAAAACATATATTCTTCATAGTTTTTGGCAAATATTCATTTATGTTACGAAGAAAATAGAAAATCAATAATTACTGCATATTGTAGCACAATATGGCTAATGGAGACTAGCTCTGCAGCAAAATATGCCTAATGAAGAGAATGCACCTTCTGATAGGCCATCTATTGACAAATATGAGTTGTAACGCATGTTCTTTCTTTAATAAATTAATTTATTTGCTGTATTCTCTCCATTAGACAAATACACTTCAATTTTTTAAAGAAAGAACATTCGTTGCAACTATTTATCAATAAGCGGCGCATCAGAAAGTGCATTCTCTCCATTAGGCATATTCAGATGCAGAGCTAGTTCCCATTAGCCGGAACAAAATTGAATATTTGACAAAAACTCTGCTTTAAAATGTGTTTTTTGTGCAGTCCATGGTTAAAAAAACTAATGAAAATGTAAAGGTGCCTCTAAATTGCCCATACAAATTAAGTACAATTTCATAGTAGCGACTGATACATAACATATTTTCTCATATTTTTTTCACCAGTCTCTTAGCAGTAAATATTTTGTATTCACCTCAAACATTTTTTCACAACTAAAATTTTTTTTTACCACAAAAAATTTTTTCACCTCAAAAATTTTTTTCACCTCTAATTTTTTTTTTCCACCAAAAAAGTTCTTCACATCTAAAAAAGTTTGTTCACCTATATAATTTTACTACAAATGTTTTCTTATATTATTTGTATCAAAAACAGTAGAGAACATCTTTTTAGGATATTGGTGGAGGGTATTCAAAGATTCGGCACAGTCGAATTTAGCCTTTTTTACTTGTTTTTATATAATTTCGCATATAGAAATGCATTTTAGGCATTTCATGCGTATATTTACTCTTCAAATAGGTTTTTTTACCCACAATTTTAGTAAATTTGCGAATTACTTTAAAATTTCATTTATTTTTTACGCACTTTCAATGTAAAACTACCAATAATGTGTGTACCAATTGACGCATAATGTGTGTACTTTTTTTTGTTTACGCACACAGAGTAAATTTACCCCATTTATAGTAGAAGTACAGTTTCCTACTATAAGTTGGGTAAATTTCAACAGAAATTTTTTAGAGTATAGTCATAATATAATTAATAATGTTTGTGTTATATTTTAAAGAGAGAATAATAAATAAATTGTGTTAAAAAAAAATTTGGATTTTCTTTTACAAGTAAAAATATTGAGCAGTATTTCTGAACATGATATGCCACGTAAAAATTTTGTTCGTCACTGTAAATATGATACAAAAATGGGAACAACTATTAGATACAAATACATAATATAAAATACAAAAAAAAATATAAAATACTAATAATATTTCAAACCATTTTCTTACTGTCCCTAGTTTTATTCACATTCGACTATAGAAAATTATAATAATTTTTAATGTTGTTTTTTTTTCAATTGCAACAACAAAGTTTGAGTTTTTGCTTAAAATGAAGAGTTGTTTTTGTACTATATTCTAAAAATAATATTTTTAGGTTTTTAGCAAATGTATGTGGGTTTTCGTTACCTTAAATTTGTTGTATGCAAGTATCCCTATTTTTTCTTCGGGACTATATATATCATAATTACGAGTATATGTTATATTCGGAAATTTGGGAAAAATATCATGGCTGAATTAATGATACTAAATTGGTCCTGATTTAATATATATTATTGACTATAAAAAATGTGGAGAAATAATTAATTTATAAATAATTATTTAATTTAAATCAAAAAAATATATCAATGGTTTAAAATTTGAAAGTTTTTTAAATAAAATATTAATAAGAAAATAAAAATAAATTAAAAGCACAAGAAAATTTATCCCCCTGGCTGGATTTCAAAACCATTATAATATCTTTTACCATATCAAAAATACTCTAGATATGAAACTGTATATAACAATATCTCAAATTTGTTTGCACATATTGTGTCATATATAATTATATCTTATACCATATCGAAATATTTCTTATATTGTAACACATATTAAACCATTTATAATTATATCTCATACCATATTAAAAAATTTTTTGATAATGGCCCATATATTTTTATATCTCAAATATTAGATAGCATATAAATAAATGTTTCTGTATAAGCCATATATAAGTAAATATGGTTCTGTATAAGTCATGCGTAGCCCAATTATGTATACATTTCTCTTTCTTTTTTCAATAATAATTATTTAGCACCTCTTTATGATGTCCCAATATGTTAAATGTGACCCTAATTTTTTATTTTAATTTTTTTTCTGTCTAATCTTTTAATTTTTTTTATTATTTTTATGTTCACTATATTTTTATTCAGTTAATATTTATCTTTATAATTGTTATGACTTTGTTTTTGTAATAGCATTTGAACTATAAACTTATTTTATTCGTAACTCTAATTACAAATAAACTAAATAAAATGAAATTAACTAAAACAAGGTGTATATTAATTTAATAAAAAAAATTAAGAAAAATATCTGTGAATTTTTAGAGATTGCATATGGTGCGGAAGGTATTTTTTTCCAAAATCACCCGCAAACAATTTTTATTAAGGGTTTTCACTCTTGGTAGTAAAAACCATTGTAGATCTTGTAGAGGTTGTAGATATAGTAAAAGGACTACCATTTACTACACCACAGCAACAAAATGTATAGAACTAAAATTTACTAGGCTGTGGTTAAAATACAAGACCAAAAGGTATAGTAAATACACGTAGTACAATTACAAGATTAAAAAAGGTGATCGTTTAGCCGCCAAAACTATTGTTTAATTTTTTTATTTTGTGGTCACTATTAAAATAAATTTGAATAATGGATCAAAATATTGAATACCCCAACTTAAAACAAAAGCGTGAAAAAATAAGTAATAAAAGATGGACCGATAGTGAAATTCAAACCCAGAATCTCTGCAAATTCTATTTGGTTAATTGCATTTTGCTCTATAAAATTTATAATTTTATCTTTTTCCGTAATTATGGGCATTTTTGTTAACTTTTAATTTTTTTGATATTTAAGTTTTCAAATTGATGAAAAAAAATTTACAATAGCTGTGTTTATGCGAGAAGTGAATACACGAAAAAGTCGTTCACGCTTTGTAGTATAAAATCGTTGTAAATATACAAGGGTTGTAAATACGCCACCAAAAGTGAAAACCGGTATTATTAATTTAGTATTGCCTATCACATGGTGATAGGTAAAATTTTTGTAAAAAAATGAGTCATAAACCTAATATACAGTATAAAAATTTAAAAAACTAAAAATCGTAGCATATTTTCAACTGTTCAAAATTTGTCAAATTGATCTGAAAACACATGACATTTAAGATAAGAACTTCCAAAAAATATATATCATGGATTAATTCTTAGACTTTTTTAACTTACAAACTTATAAAAAATTGTGAATTAAATGTAAACCAGTTTTTAAAATAAAATTGGAATATTTTATGGTCAAATAATAGGATTTTATTACTAGCTTAAGGCCGTTGCAACCCAGAAAAAAAGGTTTCAATGTCATTCAAAATAAATTAGCTTTTTCATGTATACAATACTTAAAGAGCTGTTAAATATTTGCTAATATGTAGACGAATTTCCAATACAGTCACTTATCTTAAATACCACGCCCGCTAGATAAGAAGGGCGGTTTTCCAAAACAAATATTAATTTTTTATCTGTAGATCTCTGTGATTAAGAAATGGTGAATATTTAATATTTTCAAATAAATTTAATCAAACTTGAACAGTTTTGCTAAACATAACACTTTTTATTGGTTTTATACTTTATTTTGTCCGATAGTGGATGGTTAACTGACCATCCACTACCATTTTCAAATTTGTCCAAAATTGGAGCATGAAATAGAATAAAGGAAGAAATTATTAAAATTTTAAGAAAGTAGTTCTACACAATTGGGTTAATTTTTGGAACTACTTCAGACATTGAATTCGTGGTTTTAATAAAACTTATTACTTAATGCTTTCTCAAAAGTAAAATTTTTTTAAGTCCCCATTTTAAATCGCAATAAGAACCCAGTTTTAAATATTTATACCCTCCACCATATATGGTGAGGGTATATGTATATCACTTTGTTAATCCGTTTGTAACATGTCGAAATATAAGTCTAAGACCCTATTAAGTATATATATTATTGATCCTTATGCAATTTTAAGTCGATTTGGCAATGTCCGTCTATCTATCTGTCCTCAAAAACTTTTTTCACCTCTAAATTTTTTTCCACCTCAAAAATTTTATTCCACCACAAATATTGTTTTTCATTCAAAAAAGTTTTTCACTTCAAACAATTTTTGACACCTCCATAACTTCACTTCTAAATTTTTTTACATTCGGGCACGTTCTGGATTTCGCTTTTAGGTGAAAGTAAAAATTTAATATTTATTAATTTCACTCTAAAAAATGTTTGTAAATGTACTACAATAAAATGGGTAAAGTTTTATGTAATATTACGAAAATTGGGTAAATATAAACAGAAAATGCCTAAAAATGTTTTGTACAATAAAACACAAAAAAGTATTTTTAGACATAATGTTTTTAAAATTAAACACTTTGTGCCTACATAAACTTATTTTTCTTTTGTTAAAATAAAATTTTACGCACAAATTTTGTAAATATACTAACTTAGAATGGTAATAAATATTTTGACATTTGGAAATTGGAAAATTTAAAAAAAATAAAAAAGCTAAAAACGAAAATTAATTTGTTCAAATTTTATTAATATAATATTTGTGAATATTGTGAATTTATATTTAAGATGACCATCATCACAGCAAATACCCATTAGAAATATATTATCCCAGCAAAATAAGAGCTGAGGAAGAAGTAGTTAAACACTACATCTACTAAACACGAAGATGTAAAAATTTCGGTGAATCATTAATGATTTTAACATTCGCGTGTCATTAGGAGGAAGTAGTGTGTTTCGGTGCTATGAAAAATCGATGAGCAGATGGACTTTTTCATTAGTTTACGGAAAATGTTAAATATAAGGCTACAAACTAAATATAGGGAGTGGCTTTGTTTTAAAGTTAAAAATGTGATTTTGAACACGCCAAGAATTATTATTCCGACCAGGACATCACTGGTATGCAAAATATGTTTTCAATAAGGCATTTAATGACTGCAGGAATTAACCATTTATGGACCAACTAAATAATTGTTTTTTTTACTAGTAGGGGTTAACATCAACATTTTGGAAGTTGTTTAAAATTACTTCTTACAAATCGAAAAATTTGCACTATTAACTTCTTTGGATGTTCTGAAAAAAAGATTCCTAAAAAATGACATCCATTTTATTTTGCTGGGGTATTATATTTCTAATTCACTATTATTAAAACATACATACATAAAATTTTTTTATTCTTTAAAAAAAAATATTTTTCTGCAGCTTAATTTAAACCGTGCGTTGGTAAATATACGCATTATTTTTATATAATTACGCATATAGAAATGCATTTTTGGGCATTTCATGCATATATTTACTCTTCAAAAAGGATTTTTATGCACAATTTTAGTAAATTTTCGAATTACTTTTAAAATTTCATTTAATTTTTACGCGCTTTCAATGTGAAATTACCAATTATGTGTGCACCAACTTACGCACAATGTGTGTACTTTTTTTTGTTTACGCACACAGAGTAAATTTACCCCATTTATAGTAGGAGTACAGTTTCCTACTATAAGTTGGGTAAATTTCAACAGAAATTTATAAGAGTGTTGTTTTCGTTAAAAATTTAAGTGAATTATGTGAGGTATTAACGAAATACTTTTTTCTTTAAAGACCCATGCATTCCATTGTGTTTGGAATATAACATCCTTCAAATCTCCGTCGCGGCTTCTTGCGGTGGCATGGATCCGAGTGGTCCAATTTTCAGTGTCTCTGCCGCACAGATCCGGCTGAATTTGAGCAATGGCCTCGGTTATGTTGACTGGTGTCAAATCGCACGATCTTGGTGGCCAATTCACGTCACTTTTGCGAGAGATTACCAGACCCTCAAATCGTCATGAGTAGACATTCGCCACCAATAAGCTAAGTTCATCTTACCTTTAACTTTTAACGTAAGGTTTATGCATTTTGAGTTTCAGCTCTGTAGTATAGTTGCCGTGTAGTTTTTTGACCGTTTCCTTGCTGTTTGACTTATTTCTGTGTTAGGCGTCGACATTTAAAATGTTTTACAACAAGCTTTTTTATTTTTTTACACAATTCGAAGAAATTTTATTTTTGGTTTGTTGTAAGTAAATAAATAAATTAAAGTACGCCGTTAACCCTGCGTATTTTTAAGAACTATTTCAATTTGTCAAAAGAAATCGGTTTAGGCTCTGGTAATACCATATTTAAAAAAAAATTAATTTATTTTATACGGAAGTTGTGATAACCAAAAATAGTTAAAGGTCACTTTATTGCCCACCTTAGCTTAAGTTACTTTTAACTAACACGCACCTTAATGGCAAGTTATAATAAAGGGCCTAAAATTGATTTTTTTACATATATACAATTTATTTGTTGTTACAATGATAGAATTTTGCGCGTAGTTTTATTGAATTTGTTCATTAATACAATAAACTCAAAGAAAAGGATCATTGATCTGGTGATAATTTCATGGAGTAAATGAACTATTAACATAATATTATGAACAAACAAATTATGAATTAAAATAAGTATTAATTTTTACCTAACTTGTTTCATGAAATGTAGGCAGACAAAGCTTCTTAAGGCCAATGAAATATTTTAATAAAACCAAATATTTCCTTCTAATATCTAATATCTAATAAATTCTTAATTTCATTCTTCATCGCATCTATGTAATATTTTTTTATTAAACTTATTTAAGTTTAGGTTATTTGTTATAAGTTATTTTGTTAAGTAATTTGTTCAGCCCAAAAAGTACTGTATGGAATAACTTATAATTGTATATAATCGCAATCTTAACAATAAGTTATATTTTTATTTAAAGTCTTTCGAAAAATGTTCATTAATTTATTGATATTTTTATGAAAGAATTATGATACAGTTAACAAAAATTTTCCATAAACCAATTACAGATCTTCTTGAACTAACAACCATTGTAAATGATGGATCTATAGAAATATAATAGAAAAAAACTGATGTCATGTACACAGATTTTTAGTAATGCATTTGATTTAACTTTATTAACCACAACCTTATTTTTTTATTTAATGTTTATAATATAGACTATAGTACTGAAGCCCATGTTAGTAGAAAACAGTGTATCAAATTTTTAACAAAATAAGTGTAATATCTGGTGTTCGACAAGGCAGTAACTTTGGACCTCTGCTATTTATATATTATTGATGACCTACCAACTGCAATTCAATATTCTAATTCTATAATGTATGCTGATGATGTTAAGCTTTTTATCTCTTTCAATAATCCCTATGATCAATGTCTTCTGCAGAATGATATAAATCGTTTTTCAAGATGTATCTTAATATAAAAAAGTATAAATAAATGATTTTTACAAGACTAAAACCTTATAATAGAAAGGATGTTATGAATAATACTTTCCTAGAACTAAGCATCTTGATTTCAAAGCTCATATCTCTCTAACAATCAATATATGTTAGACCGACACTGGTTAGACGTATTCTTGTGTATGGATCTATTATTTGAGACCCCCAATACAAGGTTCATGTTAATGCTATTGATTCGGTTCAAAAAAATTGTTGTTATTCTGTCTTCGAGGATTGGGATGGAATCCTAGTAATGATTTTCCACGGTATGAAGATGGTCTTGCCCTAATAAAATTGCCTTAGTTAATTAATGGAAATCTTAGTTCCGAATTCTAAAACGCTGTTCTAGAAATATTGAATTTTTGCAAGTTAAGTATTATACTACAAATTATGCTAATTTTGATCCGTACTGTCGTATATGTAAAGATTTCAATACTCTTTATACTTGTATAAATTTTAATAAAAGTCTGCAAAATGTAAAAAGAGATGTCATAATACATTTAAATCATCTACTAAAATAAAATCTCTGTTGTTATTAGTGTATTCAAAAACCGAAACCGAAAACCGGTCAACCGGTTTCTTTATTTTTAAAAACCGATCGGTTTCAAATATTTTGTAAATTCGAAGAAAACCGAAAACCGGTATTTTTTGTTCGGTTAACCGGTTTTTTTTAATTACATCACCAACTGGTCTCTTTTATTTTTTCCGAACACTTTTATAATCGTTTGTTTGGTTATGAAGATTAAGATGTAAGTCTGATAGATTCCGATGTAAACTTTGGATATTCCAAATTCAAATAGTTTAATTTCTGATCTAAATAACACAATAAACAGTATTCAAAATCCTAAAAAAGAGACTGTACAAAATCATTCATCATTATATGATGATTTCATATATCTTGATAAATGCGACAAAATATCTGAAAAGTTGGAAAATTTATATAATTGTCTTTTGACTATTTGTCCAACATCTAGTATTTGTAAAAGAGTATTTTCTACTTCTAGCTTTATCAAAAGCAAACAAAGAAATCTTAAAACAAAACATTTAAATTGCATATTATTTCTAAAATATTATTTTAGAACTGAAAAATAGATTTTCTTATTACATATTTAAAATGTAATATTAAACATTTTAAACGTTCAATTTACAAACTTTATGAATTTGTGAGATATTATATTAAAAAATATTAAAACCAATAAATAAAATCTTGAAATGAAATACAATAAAAAAAAAATTAAATATATATATATATATATATATATATATATATATATATATATATATATATATATATATATATATATATATATATATATATATATACAGTCGAAGCCCGGTATAACGAATGATATATTGTCAGGCCCATTCGTTATTTTGAAGTATTCGTTATATCGCAACAAATTTTTGTATGATTTTTACCTTATTTTTAGAATTTTGGAATTTTTTGAGATTACTTAAAAATTAAAAAAGGACTGCAATAATGGAACACGCTTACACTAAAAGGTTTAAAAACAATAAAGTCTCAAATAATTTTTTTATTTAGATTATTTTTTATTTTTTTAACTTTTTTTATATTTTTTTTACCAATTGTTCGTTATATCGAGTATAAATTTTCAGAAATATTCGTTATATAAGGTAGTTAATGGAAATAATTACGTCATACGTTATACCGCGTTTTCGTTATACTGAGTATTCCTTATACCAGGCTTCGACTGTATATATATATATATATATATATATATATATATATATATATATATATATATATATATATATATATATGTATATATATATTTCAAAGAATGTATTTTTTTATTCATATTACTTTACATATTAAATTTCTTTTTTTTGTTTGTTATAAAAACAATTAACAAATTATATAAGCTTTTTATTAAAATTAAAAAAAAACCGAAAAAAACCGGTTGACCGGTTTTTTTTGCAAAAACCGAAACCGAAACCGGTTTTTTCAAAATTCGATTTTTCGAAGAAAACCGAAACATGTTTTTTCAAAAGGCCGGTTTTTTGAATACTCTAGTTGTAATTAGAAATTAATAATTCATTTTTTTTGCTTTTTTTCTGGCATTTTTGTAATTAGTCTGTAAGTTTTTCAACATATTATTAGATTTTTTGTACCGGAAAATAATTTAGAATAGAAATTTACTTCAATTTGTAAATTAATCTTTTATTTTTGGGACTTTGAGGCATTCCTTCAGAAGCACAAAGAAGTAAAAAAATTTTGAAATACCAATGTATTGTATATCATTCAACAGTATTTGTCAACAAAATATGATATTTACTAAAAAGTCGTGATATAACTGGATAGATTAAAATTCCGGATATAACCTTTTATATGATCATTGATAAACAAAATATCGGCACTAGCTCTTCAATAAAGTGTCCAAAACTAAATGAATATACAAGGATTTTGCTGTCATATTCTGAAAAATCCCTTGTTATGTATTCATTTGAATATACATTTTATTTGGCAGCCCTGGTCGAAGTCTCTCCAACAACTCAGAGTAATCTGGTTTATTAAGTTTGCTGGTGTATATATTAATGACAATTTACGGGAGGGGTAAATTGGGTAGAAAAGTAGCCATTATGTCTGAGAGAAATGGGCATTGTCTGCTTATTTGTGTTGTTTATACGTACGTTGTTTGTATGAACGTGTCGTTTAGGGGAGTCTTTGTGTTGTGTTTTGAATCATAAAGCGTGTGGCTAAGAGAGAATATGTTTGGGTTACTGCGGTTGGTGGTGGTTCCTGTTTATTCATATTTTTCTTTATACAGATTGTTGTCGTCTGATGGTCTGTGATTTTGTTTTTATGTTGTAGTTGTTGTTACCGTATTCGATTCGCTGACTGTTTAGTGATTGGTGCTCTTTTTGAAAATTTAGATTTGTGTTCGCGTCTACTCTATTATGTGGTAAACGGATAAACAATAATCGTCTCACCGCACGGTATGCAATCCAGTCTAAATGTTAGCTATCGTATATTAAAGCTAAGTGTATATTTGAAATTTATTGAAAAAATAAAAATGACCGACGGAACTCGAAATAATTTGAATGAAAATCATCAAATATTGCAATAAAAAAAATACATAAGATAATAAAAGTAATTGTAATTAAGTTACAAAAAAGAAATAAGTTATAAAAATATGTGTGCATAAATTAATAAAATAACAAGCTTATGAGAACGTTAGTAATAAAAATTAATAATACAATTGAAATAAAATAAAAACGCTCGTGCTCTATACTTTATTTACATTTCAATAAAAAAAATTTTAAATAAAAATGTAGCAAAAAACACATGCTTGCTAAAAAAAAAAGACAGTTGCGAGTTGCGACGTACGCTTTCCACGTACGTTTTGGCAATCGCAAACATGCCAAGACCTTCTCGTGAATCTTACGGGGATCAGAAGCCACCATATTCATATATCTCCTTGACGGCTATGGCCATATGGAGTTCGCCGGAAAAGATGCTACCGCTAAGTGATATCTATAAATTTATAACCGACCGTTTTCCATATTATCGGAAAAACACTCAGCGATGGCAAAACTCATTGCGCCACAATCTCAGTTTTAACGACTGCTTTATAAAGGTCCCTCGCAGACCTGACAGACCAGGAAAGGGTGCTTATTGGGCATTGCATCCGCAAGCCTTCGATATGTTTGAAAACGGCAGCTTACTGCGTCGCAGGAAACGATTTAAGTTACACAAGAACGACAAAGATATATTAAACGAAGAGCTGGCTGCACTTGCGAATCTCAATCGGTTCTTCTTTACGACAACTACCACCGGTCACAATGGTGCAATGGGAGCAACTATGCCTCCAATGGATGTATCTACAAGATCCTCAATGGGTGATACAAACTTTTACATGGCCAGAATGCCGCCAGTGACAAATATCGGTCTTCATTCCCCAATAATTTCCTCCTCACAACGTATTCATAGTGTCATTTCGCCGGTGACCCTAGCACAGCACGCAAAGCGGACAATCGTATCTATGTCTGCATCTGGCACAGCTTCAACTACCATTCTTCCACGACACCCGTCGCCATCTTCTACCCTCGAGGCAGTAATACAATTTAGCACCTACAGGCCGAAGCGAGCGTTTACAATTGAAAGCCTGATAACACCAGATAAAATCAATGGTTCATCTACTGAAGATAGCCTAAATGATGATCGAACCGATGATATCGATGTCGTTGATAGCGGGAGTATTGCAGCCGACGAGGCTCCACCAGTACGTTTATTAACCTCCCCCGACTCACATGCAGATTCCCCCGCCAATACTACTAGTAATATAGGACCAACGAATGAATGTGAAGATATTCACAGACCGTTGCCACCATTGCATACGATAACGGCTGCTGCAAACCTTCCCTTTTTGCAATATACAACGGGGGTCAATGTCAGTACGGCACAATCGAATATGGTCCAAACATATGATTTATCAGTTCCTCATCCATTGCTAATGATGACGAATACAGTGAATAATCTACATCCAACGTATTATTCAAACCTCAGCATACCAATATCTACTGTTCATCATTCACCTGCCGATATTCAACATCACCGCTCGCATTCGAGTCTGCGAACCGTGTAGCACAGACATCTATGTAGCACATATGAAACATCTAGTTCCTGATTTAATAATATTGAAATATTTTTCCTATTACAAATTTATATGAATACATTGATAAAATATGTATAATAGGTGTATTGTATCTGTATGTATCATATATAAATTTAATTTAATATTACTTAAATGATAATTAGTACATATTTAAAGTAAATATAATAAGTTTATTTATTGCCTAAGAAATAGAAATATAATAAGAACTTTTAACGTATAAATTGAATACCTTTTTATAATTATTCAGCCATTATGTATAGAACTGACAACATTTAAATGTTTCGTATTAAATACTAAACTGTTTTAATGAATCATTTCACAAATTCGGATAGAATGAACTTAAAGCAAACAAGTAGTTTCAAAAATAATAAAGAGGTATTTCATATTATCCGCTCTTACTCTATATTTAAATTAATGGTTAACCTGTTTTATATTTTATTTTGAAAATTGTTTAAAAAAATCAAAGTGAAAACATCTAAAATTTAAAACTCTTTGATAAATCTTTTTGAAAAATTATTTTCTTAAATTTCCTAAACGCCAAAGCCCAGAATTTATTTTGGGGGTAGCCCGCCATTTTTCTTTTGTATAAAATGCAGTTTTTTGTTCTAATCTCCAAAGTCTTAATCGAATTTGACAGAATACCTTTTTCTATACAATACATTCAACTAAGCCATGTTTAAATATAAACAAGTCATCAGACAATTTTTCTGAAAGAACATAAAGCAAAGTTCAAGCAAACCATCCATTGAAACTTTTCATAAAATAACTGAAATTTTTTCTTTATAATATAAACAACAATTTTTAATAAGTTTGTTTTATATCATATAGAGCTTTTCCTATTAATAGCATATACACTCCAAATATTTTAACAGTAAATGACTGTAGTTTATTGATATTCATACATTTGTTTTTAAATTATCAAAAAGTTAAAATACAAAGAAATATATTTTCAACCCTTATTTATTTAAAGAATAAATTACATATTAATACGGGTTTTCTGTTATAGTTACTATTTTCATTTAAAATGATTTGTTAAAAAATAGTAGAAAAGTCGATTACTTTTAAAGACTTTGTAGTTAATATTTATGATATTTAAAAAGACCGAAATATCATTTGTTTTTACGTAGTTTTGGTTATTATGTCAACAGCTAAAATAAAAGAAAATTCTTTTATTATTTACTGATATTGTAAGTTAATTTATTAATATTTAGTAATAAATGAAAAGTTCTTTTTAATTAATTTAAAAGTGAGTTCTCAGTTAATTTAAACTACAAACTATTTTGAGAGTAAATGTTAATTACTTTGAATGCCTTTCAAAATTTAAGCAGGCTTGTTATTTTAAAAATGCGATTCCATGACATTTTGTCTTTAAAAGAATTAAATTTTCATCTTGTGCCCAAATCTTCTTTAACGCATTTAAAATATCTATTTTATTTTCCAGAGTTTCATAATTATAGGACACCTAATGTATTTTTTTAATTGCAACTTAATCAAAGAAACCAATGCAAAATATGAAGTTAAATGCAGATAGGGTAAAAACTTCACAAGCTTGCAAAGAGATTTATAGCGCATAAATCTTTAATTTGGAAGAAATCGATAGTTATTATTGGAAAATTAAAATTCCGCGGAATGGGTGCAATACGTTACTTCAAATATTGCAGAAAGTCGTAAATTAGCTTACAAGGGAGTATTCCGATGGAAATACCTGGCAACATGGGCTATACAGGTTGGTTGAAAAGTTCCTGCGCTCGAAATGAAAGAATACTGTTTTTGTTACGAAATATATTTTTTTATTCAATATAATCTCCTAGAAGCTCAATACACTTGTTCCAATGATCTTCCAATAATTTTATCCCATCCTTATAATGGTTTTCCGGAAGCTCTGCAAAATAACCGTCTACGGCTGCTATGGCCTCTTCATTCGACGAAAAATGCTTTCCACGAAGGAATTGTTTGAGATTTCTGAAGAGATAGTAGTCACTGGGAGCCAAATCTGGTTAATACGTTGGATGTTCAAGCAATTCGTACTTTAATTCTTTGAATTTAGCCATCGTCAAAACACTTTTGTGAGCAGGTGCATTGTCTTGATGAAAAATGATTTTTTCTTCTTTAAACCAGGTCTTTTCTCACGAATTTTTTCATCCAGCTGATCCAAAAGGCTGCAATAATATTCAGAGTTGATTGTTTTACCTTTCTGAAGATAATCAATCAACAAAATTCCTTTTGCATCCCAAAAAACTGATGCCATAACCTTCTTTGCTGATCGTTTTGACTTCACCTGCTTTGGAGCTGAACAACCTGCTTCAGTCCACTGTAAACGTTCTTGTTTCAATTTAGGATCATGGTGGTAGATCCAAGTCCCATCCATAGCTATAAAACGACGCAAGAAGTCGGTTTTATTCGGCTTAAAACGCTCCAAATTACGCTGAGAAATTTGTTTTCGATCCAGTTTTTGTTGAATTGTGAATATGTGCGGCACTAACTTTCCAAACAGTTTTTTCATACGTAATTATTTATGTAAAATATGGAGTACTCGTTCGTCTGAGATGCCTATGGTATTAACAATTTCACGCTTAGTCAAACTTGGATCTTCACTAACCATATTATGTACCTGCTCAATGATTTCTGCTGTGGTTGCAGTTTTTTGTCATCCTTCGCGTGGATCGTCTTTAAGGCTGGTACAACCACGTTCAAATTCACCAGCCCAAAATTCAACGGTGCATTTTAAAGGTGAGGACTCCTTATACACTTCTAAAAATTGTTCATAAATTTCCTTTGTATTTAAACCCTTCAAAACAAAGAATCGAATGACGGCACGATATTCAATTTTTTCCATATTAAAAAAAAATCAATGACACGTCAACTTCAAATGGCTTGTAAACAAAGAAAGAATTGACAGAATGACTGCAACTTTGCATGTGTTCTCAGGACAATTATACCAACTTGAGAAAAAAAAGTTTGGAGCTAGCAGTGCCATCTCTTGGTGAGGGCAGGAGCTTTTTTGTTAAGTACTATAACGGGGTGCATACAAATCAAAATTTCGTAAACTAAAGACATAAATATTTAAATAAAAACCGACTATTTTTTTACCTCACTATTTTGCTTTTATTTAAAATTTTCCCATAAGAATTTATTAGCATTTTTCTGTACAAAAAATACAAAATATAAATGAGCTAAATTTGTCATCTCTCACCAATTTTATCGCAATAGTACCATCTCTACATAGTTGACAATTATTTGTTTTTATTAATTTTTTGTTTTGAATAATAATAATTTTTTTCTCCAAATACCAAGAGGTGCATTTAATGAACTGAAATGTTCAATAATTTAAAAAACTTTTTAAAAATTTCTGCTAATTGAAGAAATTGTGTTTAACAAAAACTGTCAATGAACTAGAAATTACATTTCGTAGATTTATACAGAGCATAATTTTCGTGAAGTTTCGCGATTTTTAACTCGTGTGTAAATGTGTATAAATTGATCAACGAATTACATTTTTTTAATGCACAGAGAAAACAAATTCATTGTAACAACCGAATTTCTTGCCAACTGAATGGTTTCGTTGCAGCCATCGCATTTTTTTGTTGTCGTAATCAAATATATTCCTGGGTCAATTGAAATATAGCGTTCCAAATGAAATTATGTTGTAATAACCAAATTTCTGTCGCCACAAACAAAATTGTACAAAAGGGCTTGAAATTGAGGTTTTGTTGTTGTTTAATGTTATTTTAATCTTCCGCGTAAAAATATGAGTTTGAAGAAATTGCATTAATTTTTTATTATTAAAACTTTATTCCACCTGACAAAAATGTTTAAAAGCGGGGTTTAAAGATTTTAATTCGACATGAATAACTTTTTTTTACAACAAGAATTGTCCCTGACACTCTAATAAACTTTTATTTAAATTTACTACGAGGGCGGATCAATAAGTCCGTAACTTTTCGAACTTCCCTAGTAGTTATATGAAATGCAATACTTCTCCCATAAAGTCCACCTGTTAGGTAACTTATTGCCTAGCTTTATATCCATAATATACTTTCAATACTGTACATTAGACCGTACCTCAAAAAAAAAGTTCACCGTACACCCTCAAATATAAAGTATTTTAACAAGAAAATTTCGAAAATGTTTTTTTTTTTTTTGGCCGAACGTAGGGGTCGCCATTTTATATTTTTCTTTATATTTTCGCCATTTACCGTCGGATCTTAAAGTGTTGTATATCAATGTTTTTTGTCTCGCGGAGACCGATGTTTTCCTCGAAGGAGCCATTGACCTCAAGTAACCCGTTCTAGTATTAACCCACCAGATCTCAGTTGCTACCACCTTAATGAACTACCTTAATATTTTAAAATGAAAGCTCACAAAAAGGCAATAAACTTTTGCTAGGAAAGTATTCCAATAATTCCAGCGGAACTATTATTTTATTATTTTTTTTTGTTGCCGAATGTAGGGCATTTTTAATTTTTTTGTCATATCTTCTGTATTTACAGTCGGATCTTAAAGGGTTATATATCAATGTTTTTGTCGCAATGATACCAATCATTGACCTCAAGCACCCTTTTATACCACTTAAGGGGTAAAACCTACGTAAAAAGCCTATATATAAAAACTTCCTTTTTTTATTTTCTTTATTTACGGAGATGTGTTAACAAAGATTGGTTTTCACAAGATTTATGAAGGAGTACAAAAAAATATTTGTTTTAAACAAAGTTTTACAAAATGATAGTATATTTAGTATAGAGGTCCATGGCACGCAGCATTACTTAATAAATTTTTGGTGGATTTCTCTGAAATTTATAATGCATATGGAAAACTAAATTATCTTTGGATGCGCGTAGCAGTTTTTGATAGGTCAAATACTTTTTGACTTAGAGCTGTTTCTTTACGAGTATAAAAAATAGATATTTTGACTTTAACACTTCGCTGTTTTGTCAAAAATTAATATACCCAAAAACTCATACGTTTTTCTTTAGATAATTTGGTTAAATTATAGGCATACGAACCATTGCAAAGGTCTCTGTAAATGGCGTTCCATTCTTACAATGACTCCATTTTTGTAGCCAGTGTTGGTAGGAGTTCCATCGCAACTAATAGCTATTAAGAAGTCCATATTGAAGTTCTCTTGACTCAAATAATACAGCCAACTTCAATCACGCCAAAATATGATCGATTAAAATTTGTGTCATTTTATAAGTGATCTACGGCACTCAGCATAATTTAACCAATTTTAGGTGGATCGCTCTGAAACATACACTTTATATAGAAAACTAAATTATCTAAAGAAAAGCGTATGAGTTTTTGGGTATATTAATTTTTGACAAAACAGCGAAGTGTTAAAATCAAAATATCTATTTTTTATACTCGTAAAGAAACAGCTCTAAGTCAAAAGTATTAATGCTGCCTGCCGTGGACCTCTTTTGTAAATATACTATCATTTTGTAAAACTTTGTTTAAAACAAATATTTTTTTGTACTCCTTCATAAATCTTGTGAAAACCAATCTTTGTTAACACATCTCCGTAAATAAAAAAATAAAAAAAGGAAGTTTTTATATATAGGCTTTTTACGTAGGTTTTACCCCTTAAGTAGTATAAAAGGGTGCTTGAGGTCAATGATTTTCGATGTAACAAATTGGTATCATTGCGACAAAAACATTGATATATAACCCTTTAAGATCCGACTGTAAATACAGAAGATATGACAAAAAAATTAAAAATGCCCTATATTCGGCAACAAAAAAAATTAAAAAAAAAAATAAAATAATAGTTCCGCTGGAATTATTGGAATACTTTCCTAGCAAAAGTTTATTGCTTTTTTGCGAGCTTTCATTCTAAAATATTAGGGTAGTTCATTAAGGTGGTAGCAACTGAGATCTGGTGGGTTAATACTAGAACGGGTTACTTGAGGTCAATGGCTCCTTAGAGGAAAACATCGGTCTCCCCGAGACAAAAAACATTGATATACAACACTTTAAGATCCGACGGTAAATGGCGAAGATATAAAGAAAAATATAAAATGGCGACATTTTCGAAATTTTCTTGTTAAAATACTTTATATTTGAGGGTGTACGGTGAACTTTTTTTTTTTTTGCCTGTAAGGTGGTACGGTCTACTGTCTTAATCTAATAAAATCTAATAATCTAATAATTATGTTAACGTAAAAAGCAACATTGCTAAAGTGAGAAAGAATAATTAAAAAAAGTACAAAATTAAAAGTTTGACAAGGCTTGCTTTCGGTCTTTAAAGTCCCTAACAGAGCAGACGTCTGTAAATAACATTACTAAAACTAAATAAATAACAACACTAAAACTAAATAACAAAAGTTCTGTTACAGAAATTGACAAAACATATTCATATTACAGTTCATGCAAAATTTAGTATATACGTATATCATTTTCAGCCCCTATGATTGCCGACGGCTGGGCGCATATAGAGTGAGGTAAGGTCCAGAGGAGCTGGACCGTCGTCAATACTTCCATTAATTATACCGACAGGAGAAAGATATGTAGATCCAGCCCAGATGGTGTTTCTTAGGATTTTCCGTTCAAATATCTCCAATTCTTTGGCTACTATAGGAGATATAGTAAACCAGATTGGGTTTTTCTGTTAAGCTTTGTTGGTTTTTTGTTTCATTCCATAAAATGTATTTTTCGTTTTTGTAACCAAAGACATTAATATCTAAAGATAGAGCAAAATACATAATTGCTTTAGTGCCGCTAATTTTGGCTACGTGGCGCTGAATTAACAAAAACAATACCCTGCCCCATGGCTAGGTCGATATAGCCTTGGATTAGGCTTTTAATTAATTTATTTACCAAAAATATTAAATTAACTATATACTTTAAATTATAATGCATTCAGATGTTACTAGTAGACTTATTACATAACTTTAAAGTCAACTTTTTAAATGTTTGACGTAATAAAAGAATTTGTTTTACATTTTTTTGTCAAAAAATAAATTTTAATAGAGGAAAATAGTATGTTTATACCCTTCACCACAGGTGGAAGGGTATATATAACTTTGTCATTCCGTTTGTAATTTCTACAATATTGATCTTAGACCCTATAAAGTATATATATTCTGGGTCCTTATGAAGAGCGAAGTTGATTTAACGATGTCCGTCTGTGTGTTGAAATGGGTTTTCCGAAGAACCCAGACATGATGAGGACTTCATTGTTATTTATTTCTGTTAAATGTGATCCATTTCTGTGTGCTATTAAAAATCAGCCAGGTCGGTTAATAAATCGCTGAGATATTAGCAAAAAACCAGGACTACCTCTAATTTTTTCCGTAAAATCCCTTTGTTTAATATGTATGTAGAATTTTACGCATAACAAACACATCCATTTGTTGAAATTCTTTTCTTTCATCTCCACCTTTTATACACAAACAACAAACACATACAAAGATTTGTCATTTAAATAAAAACCAAACAAATCTCTAATGAACGAAAACTGTTTATTTAATTCTATTAACGATGATTCCGCATGACCTTAATAGCTCAGTTGTCTAAAAGCTATGTCACTAATGCTTTTTTTCTCTAAGGCCGCGGGTTCAAATCCTACACCCGCTCAATTCAACTTTTTTTTGTACATTTTTTTTTTATTTTCTAAAGACTTTTTTTTTTGTTTATGTTTTGTTTTTTTTAACATTTAATAATTGAATTTAATATTAATAATTATATAATCCATAAATAGGCTAAAAACATCAAAATTTTTATAAAAACCCTCTGATACAAACAAAATACAAACGGTTTTATTTATATTTTTTGCTCCGATTTAAAAGAATTTATGAAAACATTTTTAAACCATTTTATTTCTCATATATTAATACATAATGTAATGTATTATTGAGAATTGAGGGATTGGCAAATGTATATTTATGTTAATTTTTTATAAAAAAATACACATGAATAAACATCTAAATGAATATTGATTTAAAAAATTAAGGTATAATATTCACATAAAACATATATTTTTCATAGTTTTGGGCAAATATTCATTTATGTTACGAAGAAAATAGAAAATCAATAATACGCTACTGCATATTGTAGCACAATATGGCTAATGGAGACTAGCTCTGCAGCAAAATATTCCTAATGAAGAGAATGCACCTTCTGATGGGCCATCTATTGACAAATAGTTATAACTCATGTTCTATCTTTAACAAATTAATTTCTTTGCTGTATTCTCTCCATTAGACAAACACACTTCAATTTTTTCAAGAAAGAACATTCGTTGCAACTATTTATCAATACGTGGCGCATCAGAAAGTGCATTCTCTGCATTAGGCATATTCTGCTGCAGAGCTAGTCCCCATTAGCCGGAACAAAATTGTGTATTTGACAAAAAACTATGCTTTAAAATGTGTTTTTTGTGCAGTCCATGGTTAAAAGAACTAGTGAAAATGTAAAGGTGGCTCTAAATTCCCCATAAAAATTTAGTATAATTTCATAGTAGTGACTGAAACATAACATATTTTCTCATATTTTTTTCAGTCGCTTAGCAGTAAATATTTTGTATTCACCTCAAACATTTTTCACCACTTAAATTTTTTCACTTCAAAAAATTTTTTTCACCTCTAATTTTTTTCCACTAAAAAATTTATTTCCACATCTAAAAAAGTTTTTCCCCTCAAAAAATTTTTTCACCATAATTATACTTCAAAAGTTTTTTCATATTATTTGTATCAAAAACAGTAGAGAACATCTTTTTTAGGATATTGGTGGAGGGTATTCAAAGATTCGGCACAGCCGAATTTAGCCTTTTTTACTTGTTTTTAATGAAAATGCTGTTTTTTCAATAAATGTTCTAATTAAAATTACTTATTAATTAGTAAATCTTAATAAAATAAAGACATATGAACATATCAATTTAGTAATTGATATGTTGAAATGAAATGCAGAGAAGGAGACTACTGAAATCGTAAAGCTGTATAATATAAAGCCGGAGCTACTAAGACGTGTATGCCGTTCAAATTTACAAACAGATGATCCAACGGAATATTACAGATCAGTCATATTCATTCCATATTTAGATGAAATAGTATTAGGTATGACAAAATAAGTTTTAAATTAAAATTTTATATAAGGTTAATATCTTCAAATAGGTCGAAAAATTTAGGATTTAAAATTATCTGCTATTTAAAAAAAATTATAGAAAAAATATTTTGGGCATTGGTCCAGCGACTAGAAGCCATTTTGTTTCACCACAAAAAGTTTTTTTTACCTCAATGTTTTTCCACCACAAAATTTTTTTTCACATCCAAAAAAGTTATTCACCTCAAAAAAATTTGTTCACCTCCATAATTGTACTTCAAAAGCTTTTTACTTTATTTGTTCAAACCCAGTAGAAAACACTTTTTTAGGATATTGGTGGAGGGTATTCAAACTTAAGCCATTTTTTACTTGTAAATTTAAGCATTTTTTTGTTATATGTATTTTTTTTTTAATTTCTATTAATTATTAAAAAAACCATTGGAAACATTATTTTGCTTAACTTGATAGGAATTTGTAAAAAAAATCGGTCGGGTCTACTAAATAGATATTTAGGTCGGGATGACCAAATAAATTCGGTTAGGTAACTTTTTTATATTGATTTCTGTAACCGAATAATGTGATAGTACATGTAACTGCTTAAATTTGGTTGTTAACATATTCAGTTGACACACAGAATCTGTTCTCTGTGTGCAGGTCGATGTTTGAATTTTACTTTAATTGCAATTTTGTTTTGTATATTCTTTAGCAATATTAATAGCACTTCAATTCAAGTCATGATTAACACTGTGAAAACAGTTGAATCTATTGCAGAATTAAAACCTTGATTTGAAAATATGACCATAATATTACTTAATCTCACTTTATTTACACTTTAACTTCACCGTACAAAAAATATTAGATCTAATCATTTCAGGTCTGTTTAGATCTAATTATATAATATTGAATCTAACTATATCTGGCCACATATGATTAGGCCCCATATGATAAAATATATGAGGAGATCTGGTCACATAGAATCTACCTGATGCCAGATCTGTTCATTTGAGCATTTTTCAACAGCACCAATATCAAAATATGTTATACCTCGGATAACCGACAACTTTTTCAATGTTCGATGACGTAGGGACCTCAAATATTAATAGCAGGTAATTCTTTTTATTATTATTATGTGGTGATTCTAGTTTGGCTTAAGGTCATTGGTTGTTTAGAAACATGTAAAAATATAAAATTAAAAACAACAAGTTTTATATTTTTATGTGTATAACATTTGTTTTTATTCAATATTTCGATCTAAGTTTTAGATGATCTTCTGAAACTATTATAAAAAAATACAAGAAATTGTAAAAACACAATTATTATTTAACAAAAACATAAAAAATAAAATAAATTAATTAATATTACATTTTCTAGGTAGAATTAATTTTCTCGAGCTGCAACTTCTAGACTTCATTGTCAGTAATTGTCAACTAGTCTATCTTTGAGTTTTCTATGTTCCACATCTTCCGTGCTTGTAAGGCCACAACAAAAGTCAGTAAACCACTTTTTTACCATTGAAATCGATGGTGCAGAGTCCCCATAGTATTTATTACGCTTTTCCTTGTTTTTTTTCGCAAAAAATAATGTTTAATGAGCACTCGAAATTAACTTTTTTAAAAAAATCCTTGAGGTTGTATGTTTTGAACAGCTCTTAAACGCAAAGCAAATGACGGAACTTGCTCAAAATTTGACAGTAGTCTATTTACAGGTAGTACTTGATGGGAGCAGTGTTGAATTTCTTATAACTACGAGGGAAGTTCGAAAAGTCAAGAACTTATTGATCCGCCCTCGTACTAGAGGAAAAAAATCTTAGCAATAAGTACAAAGCGTCGGCAGAATAACGGCACAAAGTTGCTCATCGCCGAGCTTATGTTAAATTTTTTTTGGTTTTCTCATAATTTGTTAAAATTTATTTAATCCTTTAAAATTTCATCATGATAAGAAAAGACATTTGCTGAGGCTAATCGCCTCAAAGTAAGGTGTAAAGTAATCCATCGGCCCCTATGGCTATACATTACTTTACCCATTATTTGGTAATGTGTGGTTTTGCTGGGGTTATTCGTTTATTATTTTTTTAGATTTTTTTATTTTTTCGACTTTTTTACATGTAATGTAGCAGGACTGTTTTTCTGTTTTATGTATGGTAGCACTTAAAGTGATAAAACAAATTCTTTTATGTATAATTTTTCGAAATATTTTTTCAATTCGCATTATGTGAGCATGAGCGAAAATTTAAATTACTCACGTGATCGTGCGTAAGCGTGAGTAGAAAAACACTTCGTGATGATTGTAATTTTTGGTTCGTAATCGTGAGTGAGCTTGAGTCAAAATTCGCTCACGTGCCCTGCTCTAATTATTATATTTTTGTTTTATTAGTATAGCACAGGTGAAAATTATCATATATGTTCATATATCGTCATATATGATGTCATGTATAAGTATATAAAGATTTATGTATGACCATATATGAACATATACATATGTCATGTATGTGAGCATATATGGCCAAATACATTCAAAGAAAAAGTGCATATGTGGTAATATATGATACCATATAAGATAATATATAATACCATATGTGTCAATATATGATAATATATTGCATATATTGGTCCATACATTGATTCGTAAATGCCATATATACGCATATGAATGCATATATTATTCCATATATAATAATATGTTTTCTTTTTTATCGGATATGGTCAAGATTTTTGCAATTTAAACTCTTGGTCTATCGAATTTAGATCGAGTTCGAACTCGATCGAAATGTGGCCAAAAAAGAGAATGGATACAACAGATTACCTTCAATATATATAGCCCAAAAATAAGCGAGCTCAAAAACGTCACGACCGCTAAATAAAACTGATTTTTTTTATTGATATTAATTTTTGAATACTTTTGTTAATAACAAAGAAGAAGATCTTTGTAATTGAACTCGTCATGAAATCCCTATATTCCTAATCCGTACTCTTTAATATTAAAATTGCACAAAAAATATAAAATATCTACCTCTTTCTACAATTAGTCCGAAAATATTAAGTGTCAAATACCTAAAAAATATCGTAGATACTACTTCCGTCAAGATAAAAAAAAAAATCTGTTTCTTGTCATTCCTAATTTCATACTGGTAAGATCGTACTCCATAAATTCTGTAAATAAATATATTCCAAAATCCTAATTTATTTTGTTTTTCATTTCTTTTATTTCATTGGAATATTTTATTCTTTCTTAGAAAATAAAATTACAAACGAATTTTATTTTTGCTCTCAGTGTGCTTCATTTACTCCAGATTTCCAACTAGTGCATTACTAAACGGTATATTTCAGCAGAAATATTTGGTCTAATCGAACCGGATTGTTATTGTATTTGGGTACTGTCTTAGATTTCTGCCTTTACTGGAGTATATACTAGCTATCTCATCATCAAATGGCACGCATCACAACAACAATATTGTAAACAGGTTCGTTTGTTTATTTTGCTGTCCTTCCATATGTATTGTGTTTGATAGTGCGAGTTTTTCTGCTAAGCTTTCATTCCATTTTGTTTGCTCAAGTATTACACCGCGTGTAGCCATCCTAAATTAATTTATGAAATTTATAAAATTGGTGCTAAATAATAATAATTTGCAAAGTATAACGTCAAAAGTCAAATACAATAAAATCTTAAAATACATGTGATCCAATGAGTTTTGCCATTAGGGAATAAGCCCAAGAAGAAGAGGATATCGCAGCGAATAAAGGTTGTGTGTTGTGTCCGGACTTTTTGTGGAACGAGGGACAGACATTATTTCATACATCGGTGAGTTATAGAGGAAATTTTGTACGGGAAAATATATAAATTTTGAAAGAAAAACGAAAAATAGGGTGCTTAATCAAGTCATATGATAATGTTATAGAGTCATTCTATATGAAAACACCGAAAAAAATTAAAAATTGTTGCTGGACCATTTTGGATTTTGTTAAAATTTTGTGGAAATGTTTCTAAGGGTTCTCAGAACCAAACTCCAAGAGGATTTTATTTTTGCACACGGCACTACCGGTTCACGCAAAATAAAAAAACTAAAAAGTCATGTTTTTGTGCGTAGTGGTTTAAGCTGTTAAAATTTTTCTGCTAGAGATATCTACATGATCAAGGCATCGTTTTAAAGCTGAAGGATTATAGTTTCTGTCAAAAATATAAAATTTGATTTAATTTATACACCCGAAAAATAACGTGGTATTGAAAATAAACATATTTCATTGGTTTTTTGTGTTTTTCAATGAACTCCAGTGTCGGCGCTAATGAATATAAAAGCATAATAATTCTCAGATACAAATTTGACATGTCGGAGAAAAATACAAAATTAAAATTGGCTCAATCTGGCAACTCGTTTTGAAAAAATCGTTACTTGAAATTTTGAAAATTTGCATATTTCAGGCTACAATTTGGTCATGTTTGTTAGCAGATACAAACTTGAAAATTACAGAGTACTTACTCCCTACTTTTAACTTTATAACACTTCAAGACCCGTTTAGTTTTTTTCACTTCTCCCGGATTTACAGGGGTTTAAAGAAAACTCCTTATAACTTCGTTTTCCGCTATATACAGTATATTACCACATTATCTTACTATTCTTTCCATTTCCATTATTCCAATTTTATTAGTTCACTAAACTCTTTTCTTGCGTTAATCTTTTACCTAAATTGACTGCTCTTAGTTAATTTTGATTTAGACCTACATATTTACATACAAGTGTATGTGAAAAAATATCTATTTGTTGTCATTTATTATGAAAAATTGAATATTTTATTGGTTGTCAACTTAAGCTTATTGCATTTTGCTTAATTTTTCGCTCACGTCGTTTTAATTTTTTTTACCTCGGTTTGGTTGTACCGATAATAAAATTCTCATCTATTGCAAATTTATGAACAAAACTATTCCAGAATTGCATTTGGTTGCTTTAAGTTTTGATCTTAGTTTAAGTAAGACAGAACAAACCACATATCAAAGGCAGCTTTCTAATTTCGAATTACGGTAATCTACGTTTAATTTTAATCGAACTTGCTTGGTTTTGTTTGTTTCTAAAAAATAACAAAAAGTTATTCCAGCGGGAAGAAGAAGACCGATAATAGAGAGCGAGGGGAAGTGAGAAAAATTTCCAAAACTTATTTTTTATGAATTCGTAAAATAAACTTCAGTATTTTAATAAATTTGTCCAAAGATACTATTGAAGATACACATGTATATAGTATCCTGAAATATTAAAGGGCATATCGAACATTTTGTTCTTCAATAGGATTAAATAAAATCGGGTCAGACTTACTGATTTTGTTGATCAATATTAATTTATCTAGGAATTTAGACGTAAACATTGTTTGACAATTCATTTACTTTGTTGCAAGGACTTTACGAATCCAAACGGTACAACATGTACCGTTCTCTAAAATATAAATAAATTTTTTTCCATCAATTGCATCATATAGAATTTAAAAAATGGCAAGTATGCAGACGTCTACTTGGCATACATATGTATTTTGATACATTTTTGAATTTCCTGATTTAAGGATTGAACTGGCTGAAAAGTTGTCTCTTTGGTAATATTAATTTGCTATTTTCGATTGTTTGTTATCCTACAAAGAAAGAGGAACGAAAGAAAACGGAAATAGATACATTGCTGCATATATTGACTTTATTCTTAAAACCGTTTAGCTTTTGTCCCAAAGTCAGTTGGCTCATAAATTGTCTTTGTGTTTCTAACCTCCGCGAACCCTTTGAGAAATTTCTAATTGTTTTTCCTCTTCTTCGTGCTATTATTTAAAAAAAATATCTCTTGACAATTTCATCCGACTAGCAGATAGCCTAGTTGAATTTGAAATTGACTTTGCTCACAATCGCTCCCCATTGCGACTCTTCAGGAACTCGATGTTCACCGGTCCAAATTAATGTCAACTTCGTCTCGAATAAAGAAAAATTCCACTGATGTTGAAAACGAGGAAAGGTCCGATTCGGACCCTGACCGGTAACCTATAAATTTGGAATCACTTAAAGCTAAGTAAAAAATACTTACACAACTTATTGCGAACTTAATCTATAGAACTTTAGAATACGATTCCAAATTCCGAAAGACAACTTATTTAAAATCTGTGGGTACGAAATCCAAAGGCTGTACTGCGGCTTTAACATCTGCGAGAAGAGTTAAATCTTTTCAGACTACTGTTTCTGACCCAAAGTGCCCATTATACGATTCGTAAATGTCCTCGATTTTTGAAGAAGAATCCCAAGCAGAAATTTGCGGAAATTAAAAAACAGAACTTGTGCATGGCGTTAAAAACTGTAATCGTAAGCATAATTGTTATAAATTTAACAAGCGTCAAAATACTTTACCCCAAGAATGCAAGTCCTTCCTCTCAACATCCTAAGGCTAACGTCAATTCTTCCTAGAATCCTAAATCAGCTTTATTTACTTCGGCGTCATCTTCAATAAAGTCCACTAATAGCTCGAGAGCTGGGGTTGTTCAAACTGATTTCACTTCTCATAGTCCGGTGGTATTGCTAGGTACGGCTATGATTGATGTTTGTCATATGGGTTTGAGGGTTCGAGTCCGCGCTCTTATCCTTTATTTCTGAATTTATTTTCAAACTTCTTGAGCTGCCCAGTAGGCGTATTAAGCCACAGGATGTTTTCGGTATGAATAACTTTATCTCTGCCTCTCCACAACGACAATGTTCATTCAAACTCGGTTCACCATTAAACAATTGTTTCGATATTCCAGTTAACGCATTGGTCGTCCAACAAGTATCAACTATTATTCCTTCCAGGGCATAGATGCATCTTACTTTTCGGATCTTCCGCAGATTCAACTGGCAGATCCCCAGTTTTACAATAGTTTAAAAGTTGATATGGTAATAGGCCGTGACTTGTACCCCGCTATAATGCAATCAGCAAACAAACATTAAGTCTGTGGTTCCTTGATGGTGCAAGAAACCATCTTTGGATAGATTTTAACTGGTCCAGTTTCTGCTAATTATTATATCACAAACTCCACTATTGACTCGTTCATGTGCAGAGTTTCACTGGATAAGGAGATTTCACGCTTTTGGGCGGTAGATAATTTTATACGGAAGAACCGCCCATCCGCATCTGACAAATTTTGCGAAGATTTGTTTCTTAGAACCACAAGGAGAGATAAGGAGGGCAGATACGTCGTTTCTCTTCCGTTTAAAGAAGGATATCCTCATAAATTACATAGTTAGCTTCTTAGCACAGTTTTTTTAGAAATCAAGTCAGATTACTCCGTACACCTAATTTCAAGGAGGAGTACGACAGGTCATTGAGGAATATGTTGAGTTGGACCATATGTTCAAGGTTGTCCCTCCCGATTGTTCAAAAAGTCCATTGCATTATTATTTGCTTCGCCATGTGGTTATGAAGCCGGAAAGTACAACCACAAAAGTACGTGTTGTATTTAATGCTTCTTCTTCCTCCTCAAATTGATTGTGTTTGAATGATATCACACTTGTCCGGAGTGATTTGACTCTTTTACTTCACAAATGGCGTTTCTTTAAGTACGTCTTCAACGTGGATACCCAGGAGATGTACCAACAGATCTTAGTAAATCCAGATCATACGCCTTTCCAAATAATCCTTTTCCGACAAAACCCCAACGATAGAGTTCAAAATTATGAACCAAAGACTGTTACCTTTGGTGTTACTTGTGCACCATATATGGGGATTCGTACTATGATACAATTGGCAGCTGATGTTAAATTAACTTATTTGATTGGGATTGATAGTCTTCGCAATAATATCTATGTTGATGATGCATTCGTGGGTGCTCATACAATTTCAACGGCAATCAACTCGAAAACTAAACTTATCCTTACGCTGAAATCTGCCGGTTTTTCCATACGAAAGTGGACCTCAAACTCCTAGCAAATCCTTTCTGATCTTCCTTCCAATCATTTACTGTTTGAAGACTTTCTTGATTTTAATGATTGTAGCACAGCCAAAATGTTAGGAATTCGATGGATCACACTTTCGGATTCATTTTATTTTTCTACTAAGCCATTTCCACAGACCGGTAATTATACTAAAAGAGAAGTCCTTTCTCAGACCTCCAAGTTATTTGATCCGGCTGGCTGGCTTTTTCCTTGCATCATACTGGCGAATTTCATTATGCAAAGAATTTGGATAGATGGCACAGATTGGGATGAGGTCCTTTTTCCTGATATACTTTCTCAATGAAAAAATTTTATTTCAAGTTATTCATTATGCCAACGTCCAATTCCATTGTTTCTGCAATGCCTTAGAAAAGGCCACAATTTATATCTGTATTGATGACGGCAATTCTATTTCGGGGATATTTAATTTCTTCTAAAACAAAAGTCGCACCAATTAAACCTTTATCCGTTCCGCAACTTGAACTATGTGGTGCTGTTTTGCTAGCTGAAATGGTCGATAGTATAGTTCCTAGCTTAGGAGTTTCGAACTATTTACTCTCTTTTCTGTTGGACAGACTAAAACGATTGTACTTTCATGACTAGCAAAACCTCGTTGTCTCTAAGATTATTGAAATAGTTGATCCTGTACACTAGCATCATGTAGATTGGGAATTTAGTCGGACCGATTTAGCGTATCGTGGAGTCCTTCCTCAGGATCTCCTCGCTAGTGATCTATGGTGGAACGGTCCTTTGCGGCTTCAAAATTCAGCGGATGTGTGGCCTAGTTTTAATCCGCAGGAAATCCGGGAAACTGAACTTGATTAATTTTACCTACTTTTACAACTTTGAGGATATTTCGGAAAGATTCTTCTATCGAACGCATCCCAGATATTGATCCAATTTCTATAACAAGCTCCGAGATTGTGACTATTCGTGATCGACTCATATCCATGTACCAGAAAGTTTGGTACCCAAATTAATACAAAGCTCTGTCTTCTCGACTAGATGTGCTTTCTTCTAGCTCTATTCTAAACTTAAATCCATTTTTGGATCAGGATTGATTAATTCGTTCGTACGGTAGACTTCAGTCTTCTCCTGGATTGTCTTATAACGAAAGACATCCTATTTTAATCCCCTATAATTGCCAATATTCCGGATTTTTAGTCAAATTTATCTACGATGTCACAGTCCATGGAGGTAATCAGCTTGAATAAAATCCACAATAAATAAATGTAAACCTTGTATTTTATACAAAAAGAAGTGCCAAAGGCAAATAATGACAGCATTACCTCCCGAATGATCATAATTCTCTCGCCCGTTGGTCCACACTGATCTAGACTTTGCAGGTCCTTTTGACATAAAAAGATACTCCAGCCGAGCGTGTCGCATTACAAAAGGATGCGTTTGTGTATTTGTTTGTTTCTCTACAAAAGCCATACATTTAGGCTGAGTTTTTAGGATGTAGATTATCTTTAAACTCAGTTTATCGCAGTTTGTAACTTGAATACTGATTTTGAAATTTGTTTTAATTTATTTTATTTCAATGAAGAACAAACTTTTATGTAACGAAAAGTTGTTCCGACAAATTTATGTTAATAAACATTGGAATGGCAGACAAAATTCGTTTTCGGTTTAACTAAACCAAGTTTAACTCACATCCCAAAAACTCGGCCTTAGAGGCTACATCCGATTTGTCCACTGCAGCATTCCTAGCTGCAATCGATTCGTATCGCGTCGTGCAAATACGAACCCTGGATTGAGGCAGAGACAAATTTGCTTATTTTGCTGTTTTTGATGGTTTTACCCAAGTTTGATTTTTTCTCCTTTTTTTGATTTTCCTGTTTCATCTTTAAAGAAGCTTTTTCATAAGATTTTGAGCTTTAAATTCCTTTTTTCACATTTTCTTGCCACAGCGCTTTTTTCTTATTTAAAATAACATTTTTCTGATAGTTCTTTGACAATATTTTTTTGCTTTAAATACATTGAATTTTGCATTTTTTGTCTTATCTGGTAACGAGTTATAATTACATGGCAATGTGTAAAGTGTAAAGGTATATACTCTTATTTAAAAACGTAAAATAAGAGTGACAATAATTTATTATATATTGCATTCTTTAAGCCATAAAATTATTATACAACTTTTACGGAAATTTATTTTTACAGTCTTTTTTTCTAGGGAATTAATACGTAATTAGTTAATTTTAATCAATCAGTGAATTAAGAGAAAAAATTAATTTCTTTAGACCCAACTACAATTTACTTAAGTGACTTAAGCTTTGTTTCAAAAGTCAACAAAGGTTTAATTAAGTTTTCCCCAAATTACACGACACCCATATTTAACATGAATTAATTAGTTGAAATTCGCACAATTGATTTTTTTTAAATTTCTTCAATTTTTATTTGCTTTGCTTTATTGTTATTTTTATCTCTATATAATTTTTTTGACATGGTTTAAATTTGCCTTAGTTGGGTGGGATGAGTTTCGACCTTAGGTTAGGTAGATGTGGTAGACTGCCAATCAGATTCACTTAGACTATAAAGTCCCTTGTGATACCACGGAAGCCAGTAAAAAATTATAACACTAGCTTTCCCGTCGAACCATCCCGATTGCCCCAAAAAGCCCCTAAGTCGGCCGATATCGGTATCAGCCAAATCACCCAGGTCCTCAAAAAAAACATGAGCCCAAATGCAGTCCCCTCCTGCGAGCCAGGGCAGGACAAGTGCAGAGAAGGTGCTCCACAGATTCCTTCTCCTCTTCGTCACCACGGCTTCTGCAAAAGTCACTAGCCGCAACCCTCAACCTAACTGCGTGCCTTCTAATCAGACAGTGTCCCGTCATGACGGACACATGTAGGTTTATATCGGGCCTTGACAGTGACAGCAACCTGTACGTGCGCTTCCTATACAGACGATTCCAATTCGTGTGGAATGTGTAAGGTAGTCCCCAGTCTTGCAAGCTCGTGTTCCCTACAGTTCCCTGGTATGTCCCTGTAGCCCGGCACCCAAATAACATGGATGCTGAACTGCTGAGCCATCTCGTTAAGAGATCTGCGACAGTTCAGGGCTGATGTCGAATCCAGGAAGACAGAATCCAGAGATCTAATGGCAGCTTGATTATCAGAGAATATATTAATCCTCACTGTTGTGAGGACATTACACCTAAGCCACTCCGCTACCTCCCTAATGGCCAGAATTTCAGCCTGAAAAACACAACAGTGATTCGGCAGTCTCCGCGCAATACTCAGCTGTAGGTCCCTGGAGTAGACCCGAGTTTAGAGAAGTCGGTATAGAAGTCGACACAACGCCCCCCATTGTGAGTTCCGTGTTTCCACGAATCCCTATGCGGTATAAGCGTCTGGTACCTCTTGTCGAACAGTGGTTCGGCCACAGTGTAGTCAATGACGTCTGGAAGTTCAGGCATCATGTTAAGGATTACACTGTGACCATAGCCACTGTCCGACCAAAGTGACAGCGCCCTCAACCGGACTTCTGCAGCAGTCTTTGAACCAATTATGTCCATACCGGTCATACCACTGCCGTATACAGCCAGTGGAAAATCCGAGGTCCCAAACCCCATTGCACAGTGCTTTGTTCCTATATAACGAGTGGACAAAAATAGGAGTTATCGTAGCTTACTGAAATTTGGTACGCGATTTTAGTTTGAGTTAATTAGAAGATAAACGAAATTATGGGAAAATTGATAATTGTTATTAGAACGAAGTTATTAACGTGTCTGCCAATTTTCTTTTCGATCGAAGGAAGGACTGTTGGATGGATTGATGGTTTGGTGATTGGTGGTTTGATAGATCGATGGATGGTAATGTAAATGTGCAAATATGCAAATGTGTAAATGTGGATATGTGCAAATGGCCAAATGTGCCAATGTGAAAATATGAAAATGTGTGAACGTGTAAATATGTAAATATTTATTTATTTATTTCATTGAACATCGCCGCTCAAACAGCAGGAGGTAGCACATTAAATTTTGTTTGTAGGTTCCCACTCCGGCGTAGACATTCGATACGGAGTTCTTGGAAATTACTTCGAGGAAGAGCGAAACCGGGGAAAAACTCCCCTTACACGGCCTACCCAAACTCTTACACCTAGATTTTTGGAAATGTCTACGGGGTGGAGCAAAAAGGAGAAAAGTCTCCTCATTAACGGGCAGGCCACACCGATGTAGCTAGAAACCTGAAATTTTAAATACGTGTTAAGTGGAGTTTGGGCTAACTCATTATTTAGGTACATCTTTGAATTTTGGTCAGAGACATGGTAAAAATTGGGGACTCCGGGTAAAACTCCCGGGCGTTAGCCCTGGCAATCCGGAGCAACCTTTTTATACGCTAAAAACGTAGCCCGCTAGATTTTAATAAAAATGTAAAACGTTAAAAGCGAATATTTTAATACATAATTTTTGGTATATTAATTATTACAATACTATGCAAAATTATAAATTTTCTTAACTGCTTATCAACTTGATTTGCTCAAAATTAATTTGAATAAGTTATTTTTATGAAGTTGCAGTTTTGGAATGACAAAATATATGACTGACACACACATAAACATGTTATAATTATAACTGATACATTTCTGATAAAAAGTTGTATAAAAGGTAAATTTATCAAAATAAAAATATATTCTATATACGACGGTCATAGAACAAAAACATACAATAGAAAACAATAATGCGTGCCTTTATTTTACTTTGTTTGGTGGCTGTTACCTGTGCCGATAAACTGAGTTACAATTATCAACCTGTTGGACACTCTAACACAGGTCTATCTTTTGCACCTGGTTCCTGCTTAAGTTGTATACCAAGCTATGCTGATTCCAATAATGGTGGTGAGTATGGTGCTATTTAAAATGGTGTCCCAAGTTATACTGGACCAAATGGTGATCTTAGTGCTTCTTCATACTCTGAGCCTTCAAATGCTCCACAATCAGAACTGGAAAAGGAATTCTATATCTTTACAGCTAATAACGAAGATTTTAATGAACCTGCTGTCTCAAACCAATACGCTAATTCTCTAAAACGAGGCCTACGTGTTATTTTCATCAAAGGTCCCGAAAACAATGGCTTGGAAAATGCTGCCCTTGCTTTGGCCAAACAAGTTAGTGAACAAAAGACTGACATCTATATTCTTAACAAGCAAGCCGATCTTGCTGATTTATCTGATAAGTTAAATGCTGTTAACAAAAACAACAATAACAAACACGAAGTTCATTTTGTCAAATATCGCACTCCTGAAGATGCTCCCAATGCTCAAAAAGCTATTCAAGGTCAATACGATTCTTTAGATGGTCCCTCCCAAAGCTACAATGGTGGTGTTGCTCTAGTACTAAACTTGGCATCTAAAGCTCATGTTGATTCTCATAATGGTGGTTCTGCTCCAGCTTCGTATGGTTCTTCTGGTGGTGGTTTTGCTACATCTCCGTCATATATTCCTCCATCTGCCGGTTTTACTGCTTCAGGTCCAAGCTCATCTTATCTTCCCGCTTCAATCTTCCGTCGTTGCCGTTTGTAAATGGGGATTTTATTTAAGGATAATTATGATTGTTGTTGTTGTCTAATATTAAGTAAATACTTTCCGATTAAAAAATAAACCTTTAAAATCAATTTCGAATTTTTTACCTTAATTTTACTGTAACTCTGCAAAAAGAACATTTACGCCCAGAGAAAAGATTGGTTGCAATTCGAAAAACACCATTAATTAACATTTATTTGTAGGGATATTATTTTATTTGGAATAACCTATAATACATTAATAAAGCAAAAATATTGTATTGGAAATTAAAAAGAGGGAAAGGGAACAAAACACAATTTCCGCTATCCAGTTATTCGATTTCGATAAGTAATTGTGAACAATAGAAGCAACATTTAATCAGTGAATACATATATTAGAAAATTAGGCTGTCAGTAGAACCAACCGAATTGTGGTTTTATTATTTATAGTATTTTATTTATTATGGTATTGGTAAACGAACTTTATAGTTTAATTGTTTTCCTTACAAATTATTTAAATGAAAAATTAACCATCAAAGTTTATAAGTGATTGTGGTGTAGTGCAGAGAGAGGTAGTACTAGGACTCCGAATTTCCGAGTTCATATCCCGGAAAAGGCAAACATAAAAAAAAATTAATACAGAATGATATTTAGTTCGATTTTGGATCATATATTTATAGTCTTTCTAAATTGCTCAAATGTAGAGAAACATGATAAATTTTATTACAGCAGTAAATAAATAAAATTGAAAAAAATTTTGATAAGTGGTATTCTCTTACAGCTTATAAAAGCCTTAATTTCAAATGTTTGTTCTAATCATTTTTTTAATTTTCAACATATATCCATGTTGATGTTTAATAATTATGCAATATTTTCAATTATAATTTTTCAATGTATCCTTTCTGAGAGATGAGAAGTTTATGTATACTTAGAAACAAGTTTTAAGAGAATGTCTTGAAAAAATTGATGGTTTATTTGACACAATTGACTCAGATTACAAATTTGGAAACATTTTGGTAAAAAAACAGATAATTTGACAGTTTGTAATTTTACATCGGAATGTAGATACGAAAGCGACTCAGACGTAAGATCAGCCTTAAGGTATCAAAAATATGTTTATTTGAAAAACACTATTTTTTTTTATCGGAATCGGTAAGTATAACTTTTATTTTTTGATAATTTTGTCAAAGGGCAATTATGCAAACACAAACAACAAATGTATCCTGATAAAATATAGCTTCCGTATTTTTTATATGCGGATGATTTGATTGAGATCAAATAAAAAATCTAAATAATAAATCATCACAAGTAGAAAATGTATTTTTTGCATAATCTAGCGATTTGAAAAAATTTGGCCTAATGAATGTTTCGACGAATTAATCAACATTCTGTACAACTTGAAGGCACATGATTTGGATATAGGCATTGTATGTTCAATGCTCCAGTAAGTGATAACAAAAATTAAGAATCTTCAGAGATTTATGGTACGTTAAGATAGGATTTTTTGTTTTACACTTAACAATGGTGAAATTTTAGTTCCAATATCATCAACAGAATCTGTGCGAAAAATATTAAAATGCATAGAAGAATTTGAAAACTATTGGGAAAAAGTTAGCCAGCTCGGATTAAAGAAAATATCCGCAAATGGAAACATGTCCGCAATTTTCAAGTTGTGCCCTGGCTACAAAAAACCCTCTTGATTTAGATTCGTAATAAAATAAAAAAAATAATTCACAGTTTGTAAAATTGAGGGGATAAACAGTTAGTCAGCATTCTTAAAGTTTAAACAATGCAATCGCAAAATGCTAATAGAGCACTTTTTAATAGTACAAATTGTGAACTAGACAAGTACATACTTCATATCGATGCCCAAGATGTAATAGTCCATATCTATCTTCATTTCAACATAATAACATAAAGACTTTAAAAAATGTAGACCCTTTTTTCTAATAAGACTTTTTTAGATTGACACTGATTTTAATTTGAAACTATCTACACGACCATACGAACAAACCTTAAATAAATAATTAATTTAATCGAATTCGGTTGACCGTTCTTAAGTTATAAAGTCACAACACACAACAATTTTTTATATATATAGATAGAGGATAGTTAAGTTGTAAGGGCCGATGTTGATTTTGAATAAAACACAAATTATTAAGGAAATTATTGTCATTTATTTTTATTATGGAGCAATTCCATATGAAAACGATCAAAATTGGCAAATTTTTGGACGACCCCTCTCCGATTTTAAAATAAATAGTCTCAATCGATTGCCCAGCAAAAAATAATGTACCTACATATTTTTTTTTTTTTATAGTGACTGGTTTAGTGGTGGTGTACACCACTGTCATGTGACAAAATTCAAGAATTCTTCATAAGGGACCTCATTGAAAGTTGGAAAGGTATTGAATCAGGCTTTAATTGAAAAATAAAATTTTCCTAATTTTTCTCAGAAATTTACCTTTTTTCCTATTAAATTTTTTCATGAAAATTAAATTTTCCGATTTTCCACAGAAGCTCCTAAATTTTCCGGCTAATTTTATTTTTTTGGATTCCTCATAATTTTTGCTTTAAGAATCAGCAATAAAAAAATGGGCCCCGACTCCTTGTTTGGACAGGAGAAGAGCATTTAAGAGACCACCTTGTTCTCATTGTTTTTATATTTTTTATAATTGAATTATTTTTAATTATTTAACATTATTTTATTTTATTATTAAAATTTTAAAAATTATTTTACAGTTAAAAATACATTTATGAAAAAAAAATCTTTCTTATTTTGCTGCTTATACTTAATTACAATATTTCTTAAAAATTTCAATTGTCTTGGCATCATTATAAAATTAAAGTAACTTTAAATTTAGCACGTCGGCAGACGAAGAGTACCGCTTTACATTAATTGAAATATCAGAAATATTTGGTATGAAGCAATGAAACTTTTGCGTTCCAGTTATAGTTTTGACATTATTATATCTGTTTTGAAGTCGTCGCTCCATGGCATCGTGTTCTTTTTGAGTGCATAAAACTGTGTTAATGGCAATTTCCTTGCTTTGAATCCACGAAAACAAATGTTGTACATTTAAGATCTGGTCAGTATATGGCCTTTGCAAACTTGCCTTAGTCGCCATGCGTTTTAGGGTTCCCCCTAACGCATCGCATGGGCCCTTACCGTGGGACGTCGCAAAAAAGTGCCACTCGACCTTGCAGTTTTGTTCTTCTTCAATTATGCAAAGATTGTAAAAATTTTTTTTATTCTTGTACTGAGAAGCCGCGCCGTCTGAGAAAAACGTTACTTTGTCGATTGCATCGAATTTTGATCTTAAGAATTCAAACAGTTTCATTTGAAATAAATAAACGGACACATAATTATGAGCTAAACTCTCCGCGACAACAACAAGGCTTACGGTCTGTAGTTCGTTATCTTCGTTTTTGAAATAAATGCAAAAAGGATGCACCGTGCACTGGTGAATTTCATCCTGAACGAGAAAAGTGTAATTCTCGGCAAAGTCGCTTATCGCAATGAATTCATTTTGGGCTAATTTCTCCTTACTTTCCTTTAGAAATTTCGATTGCATCTCGGATATGAAATGGTGCGCCTTCAGTTCATTCAACTTGAATCCGAATTCCTCGATGAATTCCGGAATCTGCTTTACCACGGTCTCAAGGGAACATCTGTCGCTGCTAATTATCCACTGTTTGAAATGCACCTCCTGAATTAACAGCTGTTCAAACTTTTCCGCCAAATATTGCTCTAGCTCGTCAATCTTCGGACAATTGTCGCATTTGGACAGATGACAATTTTGCGTGGGGTATGCGCACAACGACTTCGACAGGAGGTCCCTATATGTTTCAATTTCACCGTGAAATACTTTCAATTTCTTGCATGAAAAGAACATTAATTTGATGTTTTGATGAAACATGCAAACGTAGACTGAATGCGTTCCGTGCCTGTCTAATGCCAGCACGCATTATTTTGGTCGTAGGATGGCAAACTTAGAAAATCCCACTTTTTCTGCTGGGTATTTCTCTTTGAACTGATGGTATGCTTCTTGCGTATAGACCATGATTGAGGCAGCACAGATAAAATGAGATATTTCTCCGGAAAAGTGGTCGCTAAATTGAATTTTCTTTTCAACTGCTCAATAATTTGTTTGCCGTCATCAACGTCATCTGCTTGACTGCATTCGTTATCAGAGCCTTCATCAAATATTGTCGCGATTGCACTCATAACCTTGCCTTTTTTATCTTTCCTGTATTTTTCACTTCGCAACTTTCTTTTTCTAATAGGCGTTTCACCTAAAGTGGTAATAGCCTCATTCAAAGGACTCAAAGACATATTGACCATCGGAATGTCTGCCTCACTATCAGATGAAACATTTTGTTCAATTGTCATTTCACTCTCGGATTGTGGTTGCATTTGTTTCAATGCATTTGCTTGTTGAGACAAATCGATTTTACACTTGGGGCAAATGAATTGTGCTTCTTCACCGTATTGTATATTTAATTCATTCATGTATCGCTTCGAAACACCAGTTAATTTTAATACTTTTATCTTTTTCGAACGATGTCCACTCTTGTTAAACGGATTGCAGCAAAATTTATTCATTTTACTTTAAATTGTCTTTACAGCTTCACTCTTTACTTTACAAAAAAAAAACACTTTAACACTTTCACGTTTAGTATTCAACTGACTCAGAGTGTGTGAAGTATTTATATTAATTTTTTGGTAAAAAATAGGTAAAAAAATAAGCGATATTTGCTTTTCTTTAATAGGAAAATTTTCGTGAACTACTGGTCATAAAATGTTTTTTAAAGAGGGACTTAATTGGTTACAATAAGCCGACCACAGGTCATAAAATGTTTTGTAAATTTTTTAAATTACCAGGTAATAAATATTTCGCCCTATTTATGGAAAATCCGTGTTTTATGACTTGTTTCTGCACGTGTCATTTCAGGCGAAATATTTGTTACCTGGTAATTTAAAAAATTTACAAAACATTTTATGACCTGTGGCCTCAGTCGGGTTTGGTGTGCCATTACATGCCACTGCTGCTATTATCCATGGATTTATGGCCGATCTTGTGAAGGCAGGCAGACCATATTCACTACACACTCAACTTGGGGCTCTTAAAAAAAATTGATTTTTTCTTCATATATGTATTTTTAACTGTAAAATAATTTTTAAAATGTATTTTTAATAATAAAATAAAATAATGTTAAATAATTAAAAATAATTCAATTATAAAAAATATAAAAACAATGAGAACAAGGTGGTCTCTTAAATGCTCTTCTCCTGTCCAAAGAAGGAGTCGGGGCCCATTTTTTTATTGCTGATTCTTAAAGCAAAAATTATGAGGAATCCAAAAAAAATAAAATTAGCCGGAAAATTTAGGAGCTTCTGTGGAAAATCGGAAAATTTAATTTTCATGGGAAAATTTAATTTTCATGGGAAAAAAGGTAAATTTCTGAGAAAAATTAGGAAAATTTTATTTTTCAATTAAAGCCTGATTCAATACCTTTCCAACGAGCTATCACTCGTTGCGATCGCTTTAGTAGTTTTTTTCAATGAGGTCCCTTATGAAGAATTCTTCAATTTTGTCACATGACAGTGGTGTACACCACCACTAAACCAGTCACTATAAAAAAAAAATAAAATATGTAGGTACATTATTTTTTGCTGGGCAATCGATTGAGACTATTTATTTTAAAATCGGAGAGGGGTCGTCCAAAAGGTGATCGCTTTCATATGGAATTGCTCTATGATAATATGGTATGATTCAATTATGTATGGAACAAAATATCGGCCAAATGGCCGCCGCGACCTCGGCGGGACACCTCCATCCGATGGTCCAAATTTTTAAATGACGCTGAGGCATAATTGAGGTTCTATGCCGTTAATTTGCCGAATTATCTCATCCATTAGCTCTTGAATTGCTGTTGCTGGCTTATCGACGTACACTTTTTCTTTTAATAAATAACCCCAAATAATAGAAGTCCAACGGTGTCAAATCACATGATCTTGGCGGCCAATTGACATCGCCCCCACGTGAGATAACACGGCCATTGAATCTTTCGCGCAAAAGAGCCTTTGTTTCGTTAGCTGTGTGGCAAGTGGCACCGTCCCACAGTGCTTTGTTCCCATATAACGAGTGGACAAAAATAGAAGGAGTTATCGTAGCTTACTGAAGCGTGGTAAGCGATTTTAGTTTGAGTTAATTAGAAGAAAAACGAAATTTTGGGAAAATTGATGCAAGGACACGCCTACCTCCTATATATCCTGAAGTTAAAGATGTAATAAAAACTTTAAATTCGGTCAGAACCTAACGAAAATTGATAATTGTTATTAGAACAAAGTTATTAATTTTCTTTTCAATCGAAGGAAGGAAGGCCTCGCTTACCTGTCATATATCCTTTTTTAAAAAAATTACATAAAATCTGTAAAAGTTAACCGAACACATTCAAACTTATCAAATTAATTTAAATAAACATAAAATACATGTATACTAAATTTCGTTAAATTCGGTTTTGTAACTTAAAAGTCATTTTGTATATCATTTTTTTAAAAAAATAAAAAAATTTACTTAGAAAAAAATAAAATATTTTTAACGTAATTTAAACAAAGAATGCGACAAATATTATCAGGGATGGAACCTTTTAAATAATACGAAAAATTAAACTAAAGAAGCGAAAATAAATAGTTACAGTCTAAAACGTTCTTAGGCTGTAGATTATCTTAGGATGTAGATTATCTTTAAACTCAGTTTATCGCAGCTTGCAACTTGAATACTGATTTTGAAATTTTTTTAATTTATTTTATTTCAATGAAGACCAAAATTTCATGTAACGAGAAGGTGTTCCGACAAATTTATGTCAATAAACATGGAAATGGCAGACAAAATTCGTTTTCGGTTTAACTAAACCAAGTTTAACTCACATCATAAAAACTCGGCCAAAGTGTGTGTAATCATTTTATTAAGAAAATTGCACTTTTTATTTGGAATTTGGTTCTTTTTTTATTCGGCCGAATATTCGGTATTTTGAATGCACTATTCGTGACGAATTCACTCGAATAAACTATTCGTGATATCTCTAATTAAAACCGATTTCTTGTTAACAAGTTTTCCTTAAAATTCCACGTATTTAGCGCCCTCGAGTAGTACAAATAAGAGTCAAATCAATATTGTTTTCACACAACGCTTTATAATCTTTCTAAAAATATGCTTTTTTAAAAACATATTATCGGGGAACTTTATTTTATTTGATTTCATTTTAATTTTAAATACTACAAAATTGCATAAAATTTATGAAAAAAATCATGAAAATAGACATTTTTAAAAACATGATTTTTTATAATTTGTGGCTAAATATTTGTTACATTCTTTTCGTTATCTTTGAGATAATAGTATAAACTTTGAAAAACTACAAAAAAATAACCCTTTTTTCGTATTTTTTTACTCCATTAAAATTTTGTAAATGTTGGGTTTTTAACGAAACAAAATCTATAAATTAAAGCCACAAAAAATAAAATTTTAAAAGATTTATATTAAAACTTACAAAAAAATTTATATTTCTAGTTTATTACAAATATACTAGAACAATTAAATAAAAAAACTTTAAGCCACTTTTTGAATTTTTAAAATTTTTTTTTGTGAAACATTTATAATTTTTTTTGTGTTTAACTATTTTTTCTTCAAACTCTCTAAGTTTAGCGCCCTCTCGTGGCTCTAAAAAAGGTAAAACTAAAATATTCTCTTACCCGATTTTAAGCTACTTTATAATCTTTCCAAAAATATATTTTTCATCCATATTTATGGTAAATATTTGTTATTTTTTACGTCATTTCAAATTTTGGCACTTTAAAAGTGGAACAATATTGTGTACAAAGTAAGAAAATAGACATATATAAAAACATGTTTTTTTGTAATTTGTGGCAAAATATTGGTTCAATTCTTTTCATTATCTTTGAGATAATAGTACAAACTTTGAAAAACAGCAAAAAAATAACCCTTTTTTTGTATTTTATTTTTTTACTCCATCAAAGTTTTGTAAACTTCGATTTTTGAACACAAAAAAGTAATTTTCAGATCCATAAAAATAATTGTACCAAAGATTTATACAGTATATTTTTAGTCGATTACAAATATTATGACAAAATAAAAACCAAATCTTAACTTAATTTTTTAATAAATGAATTTTATATATTTTTTTTCGTGAAACAACTAAAAACCATATTTATTGTTATACCATTATTGCTTAAAATTGTCCAAGTTTTTTTTCATATCTTTTAGTTGCTTTATAATCTTTCCAAAAATATATTATTTATCAATATTCATGACCAACATTTTATTTTTGATTTTTATCTATGGAACAAAGCACTGTGCATTGCCTCCCCATTGCCCTTTTGCACGCATAAAGTGCCACTGTGACCTTCCTTGCCCTGTCCCTAATGTTGAGCCTGAAGTTCAGCTTCCTATCCAACAGTACCCCAAGATACTTGGCACAGTCCGCGAAAGGAATTTCAGTACCCCCAAGGAGATAGATTCCACTAATGGAATCTTATATCTCCTGGTGAGCAGGACCAATTCAGTCTTGCACCGCAAGACCTTTATCACGCACCCACCTCTCCATAGGACCAATTCAGTCTTGCACCGCAAGACCTTTATCACGCACCCACCTCTCCATAGGACCAATTCAGTCTTGCACCGCCAGACCTTTATCACGCGCCCACCTCTCCAAAGTTAGAAGTGCTTCCTGAAGGACATCCCTGAGTGTACCAGGAAACCTTCCCCTGACTGCTAATGCCACGTCGTCCGCATATGCGACAACTCTAACACCAACCCCCTCAAGTGACAACAGAACACCATGCAGAGTGAGGTTCCATAGTAGTGGGGATAGTACACCCCCCTGGGCTGTGCCCCTACCAACAAATCTACTCAGGTCCGACGACCTCAATTTGGTCCGTGTACGTCTCCTTGTAAGAAGACTGTACACAAACCTGTTGATGTCGACGTCCACTCCAAGACCAGATAGCGCCGCAGCTATCGCATCCGTAACGTTATTAAACGCTCCCTCTATATGGAGAAAAGCCACCATGGTATACTCCCTAATGGCAAGCGAATCCTCAATGAATCCGACCAGGTTGTGCGGGGCCGTCTTAAATTAAGAGACCTTAAATTAACAGAATTAATAGAGATGGAACTTTTAAAAAATTGACTTAAGCTAAATATGGGTTCTTCAATGTATTTGTATGGTATCGCCTTTCCTTAGTTCAACTTAGCTTAATATAGTTGGGCCTTGAGGGAATTAAGCGATTAAGTTGATTACTTAGGGAATTAAGCGAAATTTAATGAATTCAAAAGGGAATTATTTATTGACCAAAAATTTAATTAACTAGAATTCAATTAATTCCTTTGCTTTAAATTTTATGAAGGCATTAGAAAATAATAAATAACTTCCTTAAAGATAAATCGTATGAAAAAGTAATTCATTCAATTCCTTAAGTTCGGCTAGGGAATTCATTCCAAAAATATTAATCCCGTTAAAAAAAGGAATTACGAAATTCATTTTTCGAAGCTCTGGACCTAGTTATAGATAACAGTTAAAGATTTTCTTAAGAATATAATGTTATCCATTAACCAATTTAAAATACGAACGCTGAGTTAAGGCGTAACTTTTTTCTTGCAAATATTTGTAGGTTAATAAATTTAATAAAACTGTGTGGTTTGGGACTTCCTTTATACTTAAGTAAAACAAAGGTTTTCGTCAGAAATCTTGCCTTGACTGAAGTCAGCCGGTCGCAAGCTTTAATAAAATGGCGAGTGTTTAAGGTTAAATTCGAACCTACATGAGAGCTCACATCAAGCGACTTTTGGGCCTAAGTGTATATCTTAATTTTACATTTTATTCTTCTTTTTCAACCTAACCTAATTTAATTGTCTGTCGAAAAGATTAAAAATAAGTATGATATTAACCTGAATTAAATCAATTTTCTAAAACGAAAGATAAGCTAACTGTTGAGCGAAGCTATCAAAGCCCTCAGTTTCCAAAGTAGATTGTGAACACCAAGTATAAATGAATAATTTAATTTGGTTTTTATTTATTTGTTTATACAAAAGCGTGTTCGCAATCTACATTGTAAACTGAGCTTGTATAACTAGCTTCGTCCAATAATATTTATATTCTTTTTTACAATTAAACTATGCTATACAATTAAACTATAAAATTACCATAAAATGGCAAAGATGTAAAAAATATCTACAACAGAGTGGTCCAAAAAAACATCAAAGTTTGAAATTGCAATGTCCACAACTTTGTCCCTTAATGTCCAAAAGCTTTCTGGGCCAAGTTTCAGCTAAATTCGCTTATATGTATTTAGAGGTAGCACAAAAAGTTGCCTTTTAAGAATTTGTAATTCGTGGTTAGAGTAATTTATACAAGAAGTGGGTTGACTCAAAATTGATTTATTTTTTAAACTATACGCTATGGTTTAGCAAAATTATCCCATACAGTCTAAATTAATGTCCATAAAGGGAATATGAGATCAAAGTTTGTATATACAGCCAAAAAAGTCTCTATAATATGCGCTGTATCCAGTAAAATGTCTTTAGTGTATACAGTAGGTTAATTAAAAGTTTGAGGACAGCCCCCAAAGAAACAAAATGTCTTCATAGTAACTTGTGGAACGAAAACCCACAACATTAAATTAAATTTTTACCCCATGAGTAATTTTAAACCGTTTAGTGTGAGATTCAAATTCCAATATTTATTATAATTTTCCGTATTTAAAATAGTCTTACAACTTCTAATTTCAAACTGAACCAAATTTTTAGTTAATGGGCTCTTTTATATAATAAAAAATAACTGTAAATACTAGTTTTAAATAAAATGAAATAAGGATAATTAAAGAAAGTAAACGAAAATATTTGATAATAATATAACGGTTAAAACTAGTTTTAAATAAAATAAAGTATGGATGTTAAAGTAAAATAAAATATTTGATAACAATGATTTTAATTTAATAAAAGAAACTATATAATAAATGGTAAGATTAAACATAAAACTAATTTAAGTAAAGTTATAAAACAATAATGAGTTAAATAAGAGTAAGGTAAGGATTGGGGAATTATTAGAAGGGTTCACATATATAACTCATGGTCACTTTTGGCCCACCCTGTATTTACCGCGTGGAATTATTACTTATTTTCTTAACAATTTTGACATATATCTATCTAATAAAAAAATTATGACAGGTGTTGTAACAACAATCGATAATTGATAATTCATAATTATGATTAGGCAGTGGCGGTAACACTAACATACTTCTAGTTATAAATTTCAAATTAAATGATTTTGGAGAAAATTTTTAATTAAAAATAGAGAAAAATGGCGTAAAAAACAAAAATGTTTATTTATGGTTTCGCCCACATTTCTATGGACCTTCATAACAAATAATAAATCTTCACAACATTTGATTCGAAAATAACTTAAACATATTAAAAATCTATTATTAAACGAATCCTATTGAACAAATTGAAAGAAGAAAAAAAGGATAATTCTTGAAATAAAATTCCCTCGATCGAGAATAGAAAAGCAAAATATTCTCTTGGAAATGTTATTAAAGCATTTAAATCTAACGTTATGCTTTTATTTGTAAATATTTATAATGACAACGTGTGTTTATTTATGGTTTGAAATAAATAGGAATATATAATACTAAGAAGTTAGATAAAAATATTAAAATAAATACATATATGAGTGTTATCAAAAACTGTGATAAGTTTTTCACTTAAATTTGTACGAATAAAAAATTTAGAATTTCACGATTTTTTAGTTTTGGAATCGATGTTATATCTCAATTTTTTATCAAAAATTTTAATATTTTTTTGGTAACAGAGCTTAGATTTTTTAAGAAAAATTCATCGCAAACAATTTTTTTTTTAATTTTGTATTTCTAATCTTTTTTCAAACTTTTCATCAATATACAACTTGTATACGAGTACATCCGTTGGGCGGTTTTAAAGATAAATTAAAAAATGTGGTAATTTTTACTTGAATTTGTAAAACTACAAAAGAGAAAATTGTGCTGGTTTTAATTCAATATGGTGCATCATAAAAGATATTTTCATGATAGCCATTCGTCGGTTTTAGTGCGGCCCTCGAAAAAATTTGAATTTCGTCTTTTCATTAGATATTTCACATTATATTTCGTAAATTTTAAATTAAATTAATTTTATTTGTTTACATACTAGTTTTTAAAATTTTTAATAGTTTGTTCTCAAATTCCTTTTGACGTGCAATTTTAAACGTTTTAATGCATTTGTTTTTTATTTTTGACAATTATTTTATTTTTTCTAAGTTCACTATTTTTTACTGCAAAAATATAAACAAACCCATTAACTGAATGTTACAATAGCACTCGAGGTTTTTTCTTTGATTTGAAATTTTGTGAACAAGTTGACATATTAATCAATCAGCACTTAAATACTGCCGAAATCTCTGACAAAGTTCGCATCGATAATCATTATTTAAATCAACAATTTAACAACCAAAAACTTTCCCATGCCGTAAAATTAGTTTTGACATGCTCCAGTGTTGCCAAATTTTACCCAAAAATATTGTAAACCCTATAATTGAAAGTAGCTAAATTATTAAAAATTAAAAAGTTTTGCCATAAATTTCTATATATTTTAATTTCTGTTGAAAAATTACAAAAAAAAAAAATTACCCAAAAAAATAAATTTTTGAATAATATTTTAACAATTTTGTCAAAGAAATAATTGTATTAAAAATGCTTAAAACAAGAAGACCGCCTTACAAAATATTGCTAGACTTTCCGCTAAATCATAGTAAGTTTATAGGGTTTCACGTGGAAAAACTGTTTTAAAAAATAGTTTTTCCCATTAAGAAATTTGAGTGAAAATTTAGTAAAATTTGTAGTGAAAAAGTGACATTTTATGATAATAAAAAAGCTATTAATTTTCAGAATTTAAATTACGATTTGAGGTCATTAAAGTTCTAGTGAAATTTTATTACGAAAAAATAATTTACTATTCTTAATTCCTAAGCCATTAACAGGGATTTTAACTGACAAATTTGTAATAACATTTAAATTTAATTGAAGGTTAAATTTATGCGGGACATTAAGTAATCGGGCATAAATCATATTTTATAATGCTAAATGTGTCCAACCAAACAGTTCGGCCAATAAAAAAGGTGAGTTAGCTTTTATTGTAGCTTCGATGTATTCTTTAAGAGGAGGAATATTGTTTAGACCATACAGCTCGTAGTTTTACATAAGTTAGACCAACCAGTGAGCAGAGCTGCAATTATAATTGGAATTTAAATTAAAGTAATTTGAACCAAACTGATTTCATTCTTTAATTTCAGATTTAAAAATAAAATCTATCCAAAATTGCAAAATTTTCAGATTGCAATCATTTTTAAATCATTTTCTTTTAGAAATTATTGGCCCGTAATCATAGTCCCGCACTTAAGTCGTCTTTTTTTAAACTTATTTTAAATTAAAAACCTGTTTTTATCTATCTTGCTATTATAGTCAGAATTAAAGCCAGTTTTAAGTTGAACCGGCTTTAAATGGGTGTCACATCAAATATACAAAATGCCCGCAAACATACATTTTGTACTAAAAAATAAACAAGTGGCAACATTGATCAGCTGATTTTATATTAGCTGCAAAAAAAAGAAAGTGTGCAAATAAAGAATTTCCAATGGCAAAATGTGAAAAGGAAAAACTTTAGAAAAAAAGGAAAGAAAAGTATTTTTTTATTTAAAAAAATTTACTAAATTAATACAAATGATGCTAAATCCCTTTTTTATGTTATTGGTATAATTTTTCTTTTAATATTTACAAATTAAATTTTTTTTCACAAAAATCTTCTTGGTGAAAACAACTGTTGTAAGTGTTGGTAAATCTGATAAAACCAACTTCAGCTAGTTTTAATTTTAAAGCTGACTTTAACAATTAGTTGTCTATAGTACGCCTTAAGTATACTTCTAACAAAAGTATACTTTAGAACAGTTGCGCCCAACTCATATGCACAATGTGCAAGCTTTTTCACCTACAACGAGCTTTGACGAGAGCTTTTACATATATGAGGGCACAATACAAGGATGGAGATTTTGAATTTCGAAATGTTATAAGTCGTTTAATTTATTTAAACCAAAACACTTTAATACTTCTTTTGAAAGATCTTTAAAAAAACGTCATCTTCCAAAAGCTTGCTGTGCTTTGCTAAGGATAGAGCAACAAAAAAAGGAATCTTTTCTTTCATATTTTTTCATATTGAAATTGGTCGATTGGCAAATTTTTCTTTTGAAACTTTAATTTCAGTTCATCTACTAATTTGGCCCTATCTAAATTTTAATTCAAAAATATCTTTTGGGATGTGTTATAATGCCTTTCAATGGTATGTTTGTGATTGCGTTTAGCATTATAACCACAAACCAAACATACGGGATCGCCGTCATTGTTTTCAATAAACAAAAGCAACTGTTCCCACGCTTTATTAAATGTATTTTTTTTAGTGAACATAGACTGATCGTTGTATGTTTCAAAAGTTATTTTCAAGTTGATGGAAAAGTACTAACGTACAGAATTTTCCGCCCCTAAAAAAAAAGCTCTTTACTACAAACGCAAATATCATAGTATTAGTGTTTGGACGCCACTGCTTTACAACTCCTAAGGTATACTTTATTTTTGACTATGATTACGCGCCATAGAATACAATTAATTTAATTGCAATCAATTCAATTGCAATCCAATTTTTGTTGAAATCATGCGATTTCAATCAATTCCCCTGAAATCACAACCACATCATTAAAAATTATGTTTACCAATTTTACAAAATTTGTGAACAAAAATTGAAAATTGCGTGCGGTTTGAAAAATATGATGATATAAGTTTATTGATGGTAAAATTACATTAAAAGTGCGTAAATATTAAATTGATGAATAAATTTACCAAATTTATGCGTAAAGAAACACGAGTTTCCTGTAAATGTACAAATAAAGTGAGGAAATATCCTACAAAAATGCGCATATTTTCCACGATGTTGAAAATTAAATAGCCTATATATGTTTGTTTTGTAATTGTTTAGATTGATAGTTTTCAACCCGGTGTCGCCGATTAAAAAAAGTAAACCTTTATTTATTGTGTTACAAATTTTCAAATTTTATTATTTTATTTTTCTATGTTGATTAAACAGTATTCAAACCGGTATTGACGATTACAATAATTGAAATGAACTAACTATGCATACATTTCTTTTGACAATTTATTTATTTTATAAACAAGATGTACCAAAAAGAAACTTATGTTGAATGTTAATAATTATTCTTAGGCAGTAACGACGATAAGATGTAGCTAATTTGTTGACTTAACAAAACATATCGATGCCTAGTTTGACAATGCTCTACACATTTAATGTAGAGTGTCCACTAACGGCTGTTATGTTTTTTTGTTGGTTGAAATGAAGAGACAAATTAGTTAAATTTAAATGAGAGTTTTGTGTGCAATATAAAAAATAAACAATTAGCAGAAATAAAGTAAATAGAAACTGTAAACTGGTTAATATTCTTATTAACCCATTAAGAACTCAACATACTCCCCCGCCTTAAACTGGTTCAATTATTTAAATTGTTTTCTATTGGCAATCTACATATTTTTGTAATAGCTCTTTTGTGTTGACCATCACGGGTTTTAACAACCACGACTCTTACTAGGCCATCTGGGCCCTTTATTACTTCTACTATGCGACCTAATTGCCATTTTAATGGAGGAGCATTATCTTCCTTTACTAGTATCATATCATTTAGTTGTAGATTAGTTTGTTGCGAAGTCCATTTGGTTTTCTTTTGTAGTTCATTGATATATTCCCTTTGCCACCGTTGCCAAAAACATTGATGGGCCCATTGTATTTGTTGATATCTTTTAAGTGTTCCAGAAACTGTGTTGCCAACAGGTGGCTCATGGATTGTATTTGCGGTTCTGCCAATTAAAAAATGTGATGGTGTTAAAGCACGAAGGTCATTAGGATCACTAGACATGGGTGTTAGTGGTCTGCTATTTATAACAGCTTCAGCTTGGCAACAAACGGTTTGCAGCTCATCATATGTAAAAAGATAAGTACCCACAGCTCTTCGAAGAAAATATTTGGCTTGCTTGACTGCACTTTCCCACAAGCCCCCAAAATGTGGGGATCTTGGGGGTATGAACTTCCATGTTATACCTTGTTGTCTACAAAAATCTTCCACTGCTACTTTATGGGTCGATGTTAAAAAATGTTGAAGTAGTGTTTTTAATTCTCTATTTGATCCCACAAAGTTAGTAGCATTATCGGAATATATTGTGTTGCATTTACCTCTTCTGGCAATAAAGCGCTTCAAAGCAGCTATAAATGACACCGTTGTGAGATCCAATACCAGCTCCATGTGTATAGCTTTTGTTGTGAAGCAAATGAATACGGCAATATACACCTTTGTTGGTTGTTTACCTCTTATTCTATGAGTTATCAAGAATGGGCCACAGTAATCTACGCCAGTAATGGAGAATGGGTACGAAGGTTTAATTCTGTCTTCTGGCAGTGGTCCCATTATTTGGTGAGTGATTTCAGGTCGACAACGATAACAAGTTATGCATTTATGTATTATGTGGCGAATTGTGTTGCGAGCATTTATTATCCAAAAACGATCACGAAGAAGACTGTTGAGTGTTTGAGTTCCAGCGTGCATGTGAATTCGATGATAGTGATTAATTAATGTGCGAACGAATGGGTGGTGATTTGGGAGAACAATAGGGTGAATTGTATCAAAAGGCAACGAAGCATTCATAAGGCGACCGCCAACACGGATTAAATCATCTCTTATGAATGGTGACAGCGACACTAGTTTTGAACGACGATCTACTGCTTTGTTTGTAGACAACATTTTATATTCTTTGGGAAATTCGTCTCGTTGAATTGCAGAACATAACATCAATAATGTTTGTTGTTCTTCATCGGCTGTAGGCGATCCAGTCTGGACCTCCTTTAGCTTTTTAACTAACCCAATGAATCGTTTTACGTAAGTGAAAATCCGAATCATTTTGTTGTAGTTATTAACATATTTAAAATCATTGAATATATTTGACGATGTATCTACTAAAAGGGAAGTAACCTCCCTTCTTTGTTCAGGAATATCTTCTTTATTTAGAGGTGAAAGATGTGGCCAGAAATCAGAGGGTTTCTTCAAAAATCCTGGACCTTCAAACCATAACTTATTGTTGATGAGATCAATCACCTTAACTCCTCTTGATACCAAATCGGCAGGGTTGTCTGCTGTTGGACAGTGATGCCATTTAAAACTTGCTGTACAAGTTTGTATTTTTCTGACTCTGTTCGATACAAATTGAGTCCATTTTGATGAATCCCCACTAATCCATGCTAAAGTTATTGATGAATCCGACCAGCAGTGAACATTGTTAGAAAATGGGTTAAGAATTTGGCATATCACTTCAAGCAACTCTGCCAATAATAATGCCGCAGACAGTTCCAGTCTAGGCAAAGTGACTGCCTTAGTTGGTGCTATACGGGATTTCGCACATAACAACGATGAAAAGGTTTTACCATCACTTCTAGATACAGCGTATATGCATGCCCCATAGGCCTTGGTACTAGCATCTGCAAAGGCATGAATTTCAGTACTGGTATCAAAATGTACTAACCTTTGAATTTTTATATGAGAGATTTGTGGAAGTTGTTGACAAATTATCTCCCATTGTGTGGCAATTGATTGCGGAACACTTTCGTCCCAATCCAGCTTTAATATCCATAACCGCTGCATGAGTAATTTACAAGTAACGATGATAGGATTTATCCAACCTAGTGGATCAAAAAACGTGGCTATGTGTGATAATATTTTGCGTTTAGTTATTTTTGTTGATGATTGTGGCATTTCATAACTAAAAAGAAATTTATCTTCATGCGGTGACCACTTTAAACCGAGAGCCTTTATAAATTCACTACCATGTAATTGAATGACTTGCTCTCTGTCTGCTAGGTTGATATCTTCGATAATGTGTGGCACGTTTGTTGCAAATTTTCGTAATGGAAATCCACCAGTTTTAAGTAGCTGAACCACTTGAGATTTTATTTCCATTATTTCTTCTATTGTATTAGCGCCGGTCATGAGATTATCTACGTAAAAATCTCTTAAAGTAATCGCAGAACCAACAGGAAATATTGATGCACTTTCTTTAGCGAGTTGCTGCAAACACTTTATAGCTAAATATGTTGCACAGCTAGTGCCATATGTTATTGTTTGTAGTTGATAAAAATTCACATCTTCTGTTGATGCGTTTCTCCATAAAATACACTGATACCTTGTTTCTTCAGGATGGACGAACACTTGTCGAAACATTTTGGCGATATCGGCCATTAAAACAAATCGATGCATTCGAAAGCGAAATAATATAGTAAACAAGTCATCTTGCAAGGTTGGGCCAGTTTGAAGTATATCATTTAGCGATACCCCATTTGATGTTTTGCAAGAAGCATCGAAAACTACTCGAAGCCTTGTTGTTGAACTGTCAATTTTAGTTACACAGTGATGAGGAATAAAATTAAGTGATTCATACATTGTTTGATGTTTGGGAACTAACTTCATATGACCCATGTTGATGTATTCTTTGATGAATGCTGAATATTCTTCCCTAAGTTGCTCGTTTTGTTCAAGCCGCTTTTCTAATGACAAAAATCGTTTAAATGTGATATCATAAGATTTACCAAGAATTTGGGGAGTTTGTTTAAATAATAATCGAACAACGAATTTGTTTGTTTTTGGGCATCTTGTTGTTGTATCTTGAAAATACCTTTCACATTCTTGGTCTTCGACATCAAAATTATTTGCACCTTGAGTATTTATATCTTCCATTAACCAAAACCTTTCTAATGTTTCATCTAGCTTATCGAAAACGTTCGTAAAAACTGAGTTGTTGGTTGGAGAACAGTGCGATTGTAGTGTCGATAATAAAGCTCCTGCGACTATCCACCCCAATGTGGTTTTTTGCAAAATTGGAAGATTTTCATTAAGTTTTATTTGACCAATCATTAAAAGTTCATAAAAAATACCACCACCTATAAGCAAATCTATCATACCAGGGTGATTAAAATTTGGATCAGCTAAATTTATATTTGATGGAATGTTCCATGATTCGATATCGACGTGTTCATGTGGCTGGCATTTTGTTATTGAAGGTAATATGATGGCATCGAACGAAAATATTTGAGCACAATGCAAAGACTTAAACGTAAGAGAACAATAAAAATATGCCTTTACTGAATTGTCGCCAATAGCTGACATGTCAATTTTGCCCTTTTGGCGTGATAAATGAAGACTTTGGGCTACTCATTCAGTAATAAAATTTGGTTGAGATGCTGAGTCTAGTAGTGCTCTGGCTATCATTTTCTTACCAGATGTTGTTGATAATTCAACTAGCGCAGTTGCTAATATAACATCACAATTATTTCTCATAACATTTAAGGCTATTGGTGCGTTATTTCCAAAATCAGTTTCATTTGGCCTTTCTTGAGTGTTTACGACAGGTTTCGGTTTCTCTCTATGTAGTAGTGTATGGTGAGTTACTCTACAGTGTTGGCATCGATTATTAGACGGACAGTTGTTAGCTACATGATTAGAAGCTAAGCAATTCAAACAAAGGCCCTTGTGTTTCACAAGCTCGTAACGGGCAATTGGATCAAGTTTCATAAATTGTGTACATTTAAATGGATTGTGGTAATTAGGTTGATCACACAATTTACAAGATTGATATCCTGAAACCAGAAATGTTGTTTGTTTACGTTGTGGTTGTATAATGGGTTTTGATAACGTGTTATTGCTAGCGATAATATTAAGGGTTTGACATCTTCTTTCGAGAAATTGAGATAATTCATCCCAAGATGGAAGATATACAGAATTTGTGTTATTGGCTTTAGAATTATTAGCAATTTCTTCTTCCCATTTCGATGCCGTTTCTGCGTCTAGTTTCGAAACAAGCATGTGTAATATTATGCCATCTGAAATTTGGTTCTTTGATGCAAACGATTGCAATGCTCGAAGATTGCTATTGATATTATCGACGAAACTGCGTAATTGTATTACATTTGGATTTGCAATATCCTTGACTCTAAATATTTCTTGAATATGAGCGTTAAAAATGTAACGTTTATTATCATATCTAGAAACCAGTAGCTGTAAAGCTTCGTGATAATTGTTTTCAGAGACTTCCAGTGATTGTAATAATGTTTCTGCTTCACCTTCTAAACATGATTTTAAATACTGAAGCTTTGAAGTGTTACATAATTCGTCGTTTTTGTCAACCATCACTAAAAACATGTTGTAAAAATCTATCCATTGCCTTTGTGTACCATCAAAAGTAGGTAATTTAATTTTTGGAAGATTAACAGTTGGTCGCGATGATAATTCATGTTGATTGATTTGCGTACTTGACAATGGATTTGTCAGAGGCCTTTGTAATGACATCTTATTCGAAATTTTAGATTTTACTGTGCAATATACATCTTCAAATTTGTCTCGATGATCTTCTTCAATTTGCGACTCATCAATATGCTCTAATTCGGATTGTAATGTATCAAATTGTTTATATTTTTTCTCTAGCAATTCTAATTTAACATCTAATTCTGCAAGTGACATTTCATCAAAATTTAGCGAACTTAAATCAATAAGACGTTTTATTAATTTATTACGTTGTAATATTTTAACACGATACCCTTTTACTGTTAGATCGAGCGATGGAGTGTGTACCTCCACATTTTGAGTGGTATCATTGGGTGAATTGTTTTCCGATGTTGACATTTTCATTTAATTTAATTTAAACTAGCACCGCGGTCCAGTTCGAAGGACCTTATGTTTAGATTGATAGTTTTCAACCCGGTGTCGCCGATTAAAAAAAGTAAACCTTTATTTATTGTGTTACAAATTTTCAAATTTTATTATTTTATTTTTCTATGTTGATTAAACAGTATTCCAACCGGTATTGACGATTACAATAATTGAAATGAACTAACTATGCATACATTTCTTTTGACAATTTATTTATTTTATAAACAAGATGTACCAAAAAGAAACTTATGTTGAATGTTAATAATTATTCTTAGGCAGTAACGACGATAAGATGTAGCTAATTTGTTGACTTAACAAAACATATCGATGCCTAGTTTGACAATGCTCTACACATTTAATGTAGAGTGTCCACTAACGGCTGTTATGTTTTTTTGTTGGTTGAAATGAAGAGACAAATTAGTTAAATTTAAATGAGAGTTTTGTGTGCAATATAAAAAATAAACAATTAGCAGAAATAAAGTAAATAGAAACTGTAAACTGGTTAATATTCTTATTAACCCATTAAGAACTCAACAGTAATAAAAACAATAATTTTATTGTTTAGTAATTTACAATAAAAATAAAAACAATAAATTTATTGTTTAGTAATTCAAAATAACTTTTTGTTTAGTAATTTCAAATAATTGATAAAAACTAATAAAGTTTTGTTTTTTAATTTTGAAAATTTTTAGATTATTTTTTAAATATCAAAATCTCATAGTTTTTTAGCTTATAAGTTGGAAAATTTATAAACTTTGTGCCTAAAATTTTTATTCAACAAAATAATAATATTAATTTTAGGCATAATGTGTTTAATTGTAAACACATAGTGTCTAAAAATACTTCGTTGTATTATTGTATATGAAAGTGTGGCCAAAAGGTTTTACGTATTTGGTGTTTGTATTTACCGAATTTTCGTAATATTACATAAAAGTTTACCCATTTTATAGAAGTAAATTTATAAGCATGTTTTAGAGTGTATATCATGGTCTACCGTATCGAAAGCTTTATAATGGTCTAGAAGCACTACAAAGTAAATGTTTCCATTTTCTAACTCTTGCCGTATACGTTTTATAAAATTCTTTTAAACGCCTAGTTTCCAGCATTTAAAGGGTGTCCCAAGAAGAACGCAATTTTTAAATCTGGCAACATTCGAAGTGTCATTGTTTGACATTTGAACAATTGTTATTGTTTGCTAGTAGAAGGTACGAGGTTAGTAAAAATGGAGCGCTACACGAATGAACAACGCATTCTCATTATGAAATTGTTTTACCAAAATGGTGAAAGTTTTGCGGCTACAGTTCACAAATTGCGATCAATTTGGGGTCACAATAATGCTCCAAAAGAGTCAACTGTAAAGAGATTAATGGATAAATTTGCCGAAACTGGGTCTGTTAGTGATGTAAAGACAACAACGCGCCATCGACCAGGTCGATCGACCGAAAATGTCGCAGCTGCACGTGATGATGTCGCTCAAACTCCATCCACCTCAATTCGACACCGAGCTCAGCAAATTGGTGTCTCCAAATCCACTTTGCAGCGAATTTTGACGAAAGATTTGCATCTTCATGCATACAAAGTTCAATTGACTCAGGAACTGAAGCCAGCTGACCATGGACAGCGAAGGGAGTTCGTTAATTGGGTATTGGAGAGACAACATGAAAATGCTGAATTTGCCGATAAAATCATCTTCAGTGACGAGGCCCATTTTCATCTTGATGGCTTCGTCAATAGGCAGAATTGTCGCATTTGGGGTGAGGAAAATCCTCGAGTGATTCACGAGAAGCAAATGCATCCTCAACGTGTCACTGTGTGGTGTGGTTTTTGGGCTGGAGGAATCATTGGACCTTTTTTTATGAAAATGAGGCAGTTCAAGCGCAAACAGTCAATGGTGTTCGGTATCGTGAAATGATAACCAGTTTTTTCTTGCCTAGAATTGAAGAAATGAATGTGGAGGGCATGTGGTTCCAACAAGACGGCGCCACATGTCATACAGCCAGAGAAACAATTCAATTGCTGCATCAGTCATTTCCCGGTCGTGTTATTTCGCGTTTTGGAGATCAGAATTGGCCGCCTAGATCGTGCGATTTAACACCATTATATTTTTTTCTTTGGGGTTTTTTGAAGTCGATGGTTTACGGGAATAAGCCGACGACGACTCAAGCCTTAAAAGAGGAAATTGGACGCAGCATTCATGCAAAACGGTCATTGAAAATTTCATTAAAAGATCGCGTGCATGCCAGCAAAGCCGCGGCGGCCATCTGCACGATATATTGTTCCATACATAATCTCATTCTGCCTACTTTACGATATAATAAAGTTTCACGATTTTTTTTTTTTAAATATCTGTGTTTTATTTAAAATTTAAAAATTGCGTTCTTCTTATTAAATGCACTACAACATGTGATACAGCGGGCGAAACCAAAAAATAGCAATTGTAGGCTTTGAGTGCATATCCAACCAAATGCCGTTGGTGATTTTTCGGTGTATATTTTCTACACAAAACAAAACTGATTTAATTTTTCAGATGTGCCTTGAATTTTCAAAGTCTTTTCATTTAAATGCAATCAAAAAATCGCTGTAGTGAACACAAACTTAAAATCTAAATATCTTTTTAAAACGACCTAACTTTCCAACCGGTACGCCACGGAATTCTACGATCCAAATTAAATTTAAGTGTCCCGGGGGTTTCGTGTGTCACTTCAAAAGTTGAAATTTTACTTACAGTTTACTATGGGTCAAAACTAAATTTTTATGTGTTTCAAAATAGTTTCCCAGCAAAAAAAAGTAGCAAAAGAAGCAGAAAAAGAAGCAGTTATTTTAATTCCGGTGTTGTGAAAATTTTTTTTATGGTTTAGTGAATAATGAGATCATTTGATGTTCCCAAACAAATTTTGAATTTGAAATTAAGATTTAAACAGGACATCAGTAATCGGGCCTTAGCCTCATTTTTACAATCTGACCTGAGAATTTAAATGGTACATATGTTGTTGTTTCTCATATAAAGTTTGAATTTGACTGTTGGTTAAATTATAACGGGACATTCAGTGATCGGGCCTTATTTATTCAATTACTTTATTCAATAACTAAGATTTTAAGAATTAAAAACCTCGTAAATTGTAAGTTAAAGATTGAAACAAATCGCTTTTACTTAAACCATAGTTACAAGTGTCAAATTTTGTATAAAAATATCTATGATTAGTATTTAACTTTGGTTGTTTTTAAAATAAGTTACCCTTATACATTTGAAAAGTGTTAAATTTCATTAAAAATTACATTTTTAAAGTTCTGAAAAATAACTGCTTTAGAAGAGGAAAATCAGAATAAAACGATACTTTGGAATCAATGAAAAATTAATTCCTAAAGAATCACCATTTATTTTTCCTAGGTTTCTGTGATACCATTATAAGGTCAATTATTTAAAAGTAGGCTGGTTATATTTTTTCTCACTAATCATTTTATCGCTGGTACGTAAGCGTCACAGTAAATTGTTGTTTATTTTCTATAATTTTTAAGAACAAACCTTAAATATATTTTCTAAAATTTTTTAAAAGCTGGCAATTTCTAAACTTAAACTTTTTGACCTTTTTGCATTTAAAACAATATGTACAGCTTTTTAATTTATAAATAATTTTTATTTAAAACATATTTATTACTTCTTTCGCTTTTAGATCATTTTGATAAAAATCTATTATGCTACAAAATTTTTGCAAGTGTGTTGTGTTGACTTTATAACTCATAAACGGTCAAATCGAATACGATTTAATTTTAAGGGTTTGTTCATATGGTCATGTAGATGGTTTATCTGAAGTTTGCACGAAATCGATTGACGCGTTCGTGAGTTATTATTTTTCATGTCAACATGTGATTTTATCCATATAAAAAAACAACAAAAAATTCGTAGGCACCCATGAGCGTGTGCGGTGTGTATACTGTGTGCTGACTTCATACACACGGTAAATACACGTTGTAGCGCATTCACGCATACACATTGACAGCTTTCAGTGAGTGATCATTTTAAGGTTCTTTTTCATCGAACTCGCATTGTGGATTCATACGTAGCGAAGCACGCCGGGATCCGCTAGTATATTATAAATTTTTTAACACATTATCGTGACCGGAAAATCTATTTGTCAGCAGAAGTTGTAGTAGAAATTTTGTTTTTTATATATTAAGAACAAATATAATTCTTAACAAGTTTCAAAATTGCCAAGCTCTAAGACACAATGTCATAGAAAGCCATTCGCATATTTAATTTAGGAGGACACACTCATGGATGGAGAGGAGAAATTTTCTTAATTTTTAAACAATTTAAAAAGGCAGTGGTTGCGTATCACTAAAATATTTATATTAAATGGCCCAAGTATACTCTAATTAATTTCTGTTGAAAATTACCCAACTTATAGTAGGAAACTGTACTACTACTACTATACATTGGCTAAATTTACTCTGTGTGCGTAAATAAAAAAAAACGATGAACACAAAATAAAAAGTGCGTTAAAATTAACCAAATTTGTGCGTAAATTCACACGTTATTCCTGTAAATGTACACATAAAATGTGAAAAAATCCCACTAAAATGCGTATATTTACCCAATTTTTTTCACAAAAAAATCATACCAATTACTTTATTTTTTTAATAAATCTGAATTTATTTATGTATTTAAAAAAAATATGAAAGTACATGTAAATTTCACAAATTATATAATTAAAAAAAAAACTATTTAAATACATAAAATATTAACATAGATTAGCGGGTTTCTATAAAAAGTATCAGATTTTTCTTAACAAAAAACTCCAAATTTTAGAACTAAAAAGGCTGATGATGAATTCATATGAATTGATTTTAAATAATGCTTATTGATATGCATTCATCTCGATGGAAAGCATCAATAAAATTATTTTTTTGTGAATCTTGAATGAATATTTTCAGCAACTTTTCACATTTCTACACATTTATATTTCCATGATTGGCCTATGTTTTTCTTCTATCTCTATTTTCTTTATCCATTACCCACTGCAAAGTTCTGAGATGCCTGTATTATGTCCTTGAACTTTAAGACGTTTTACAACCGACATATAATTACCGCCGGGATTACTACCGACTGAAAATTGGATTTTATTTATGTTAAAGGGTGTAATATAATTCATTTAAAAATTCATTTAAAAATTTTTTATTTTTTCAAAATTTTCTTCAAATAAATTTTTGTTGTCCATTATTGTTGTTTCTAGTATAAATTTTAATCTAATAGCCACAACACAATTTATTTTTAATTATTTTTGAAATTTGTTTACTATTTTAAACATAGACGATTTTACGCAAACATTTAATATTATATTTTTTGAGCATTTAATATAATTTTAATTTGACAAGATGAAAAAAAAAATGTGCAAATGGTACGATAATTCATAAATTTAACAAACTAATACAGTTTTGTTTTTAATTTTAAAATTTTTATTTTTTTTTATTTAAAAATGTCATATTTTTACCAATATAAGTTAACATATTTACAAACTTTGTGCGTAAAATTTTTATTCAACAAAATGATACTAGTTTTAGGCATAATGTGTTTAATTGTAAACACATACAGCGGTATTCATAAAAATTTTAAGCAGTGTTTCAAACCAATTTTAAGCAAAATTTGCTAAAATTGTATTCATAAACGAATTTTAGCTTAAAATACCTTTTTTAAACCTTGTTCAAATAAACGAATTTTAAAATTGGTTCGACCCTATTTTAAACCTATTTTAAGATGACATAATTGCTTTGTGTTTATTTTCATTTTAAACATTTTTGCAAAAAATTGGCATTTAAACAAAAGAAGTTATTTGTTTTTGTTTAATAAATAATGGACCCTCTATATTTGATGAAAAGAATTAGTAAGAACCATTTTTATATGGAAATTGTGATATTTTTAGTTGTATTTTGTTTATAATAAAAACTATTGCCCAAATTTCAAACAATCGTCAGACGAAAATTTACAAAAAGAGGAGCGACCCGTTTTCAATTTTGGATAAAAAATTTTACCAAAAATAATAATATTTTTGGATATTATTCATTGTGTTTTATAGTGGTGTGTTGTTTAATCAAAACAAAGAAAATAAAACCGGTTATTTGAATACTTTTTTTTTCTACAATAAAATCATTATCTATGTAACACTTTTATTGGGCATTTTGTTTTGACTCTTTTTCTTTTTTTAGTTAATAAACAAGTTTTCATAAATTTTTTGTTTTATAAAAACAATATTTTTCTGAAAAACGACAAAAAAAAATACATAGAAACGAGTACCGTATGGTTTAGTAGTCATTGATTTGCATCATTACGATTAATATGACAAATAAAAAAATACAGTGTTGCCATCTTCAAGTTAAAAAATCATTAAATCGTTTATTAGTTAAAATACTGATTATGAATACGAATTTTTAATAAACCTTTTTTAGGCTTAAAATGTTTTTTAACTAAAATGCATTTGAAACTTGAATTAAGATTTTTTTATGAATACCGCTGATAGTATCTAAGAATACTTTTTTTGTGTATATGAAAGTGTGCGCATTTGGTGCTTATATTTACCGAATTTTTGTAATATGAACATTTCAACATTTCTTAGCTTTGCATTCTTTATTTCTTCAAATTGGTGTTATTGTACATATTAAATAAATGCCTCAATAAATAAATGAAAATATGCCCAAACTCACCGTGAACTACATTGAATTTTTAAAAATAAAAAAGCACAGATAAAATGGAAACGTGGAACAACCACGTGTAAATTTTTACTCGAATTCAAAGACCACTTCAAAAACCACTAGATTGTTTCAAAAACTTTTGGAATGACTCAAAATGTATCTTATAAAGCATTAATTGAAATTCAAAAACACCAAATTAAAAAATATAAATATTTGTTGAATTTCAATAATTTTATATAACAAATATTTTTTTTACATTTAAAAGAGTAAAGCCTGGAATTTCCAAGACATAATCTGTATAAAATCCTTCTTTTTTAATACTATAACTACTTTGAAAGTCTATATAAGTGTTGTTAATTAAATATTTTCAGTTTTTAATAACTGTTTTGATATAAAAACAGTTTAGACTTAACGTGGTATTTGAATTTCAGATTTTTAATAAAAAAAAGTAATATAATTGGAAACACGATTTTTTTTTTGTTTTAAATGAAAATATCCAAATTAAATAATTCCACTTAGGACCTGTGCGAGGTAGCTAAATAAATTCTAAACTAAATACAAATTGACAAAAGATTTTAAAATTTCTTTGACAAAATATTTGAACAATTTTGAAAATTTCATAGAAATTTGGATACCTGAATTTAGTTTGGATTTTATTTAGCCAGCTCGCACCCACACAAAGTATAATATTTAAAAACAATAAACTATTATTTTGTTGTTTTACCGATTTTTAAAGCCAATATTGAGTGATAGCGTGTAAATCAATCTTTAATTACTCCTTTTTTAGAAAATGTTCGAAAAAATTTAATTAAATAAAAAGGCAATTGATTAACTTTTAAAAACTTAAGTGTATTTTTGTTTGTTTTCACCTAAATAATATTACGAGTGTGGAAATAATTTACAAAAGAGGAAGGCTAAGTATAGAGATTTCATTGAAGAAGCGGCCAAATAAAATTTTACATTAACTGAGAGAAAATTTCCATGATTTCAAAGCAAATTTTCTTATTTCTGCACAAATTTCAGCATGATCTGGTAAATCCTAATTGGACTTGCAAAAAAATTAATTGAGCTTGCAAAGAAAATCAATTGGAAACAAAAAATTAAAGCTATTTTGTTTTAATGTATACTAATCGTAGTAAAAAATTTTTTTGGAAATAATTTCGGGGGGGGGGGGGGGCCTGCCCACTGGGCCCTCCTCCAGGGAACACCGCTGTGGAGAGTTATCGTGCGTATTAATAGAAGATGGCATTTTTGAAATTAGAGAGCGTTCCCGGTCATTAGCTTTCACTATTCTAGGAGACTCTGGTAGATAAATTAAAAACCACACATAATTAAAAACCATTCTCGTAATTCATACAAATATTTCCGGTTCAAGATTTATACACATCAACGATTTTATATATGTAGAAGATCATGTATAATTCGTTAAAAGCGGCCGTAATCATGTCCGATCATTCCAATTTTTTATTCAGAGCCTAAAAACTTCACGCCAAATAACATTGCCAAATTCCGAGTCGATACCTCGAAACTTTTAAACAAATAATTGTATTAAATATGTAAAATAAAGTAAAATTGTTAATTTAAGTAAATATAAATTAAGGAAATAATTTAAATAAACAAAACAAAAAACAGTGATCTCCCAGTACTGTTTTTTCATACCGTCGGCAATTTCTTTACCTGGATACGTTTGCTAACTTTTAAACCATTTGAGATATCGAGAAGTGCTTTGGTGGGTAAATGGATGCCCAATAGAAAAAAAACGTAAAATTTTAAAGTTAATTTCCTATGCGCAGCGACGAAATGATTACCCAAAAGTTTTAATTTTATAATTTTATTTAGATTTTTGGCCATTTTATCCGTAGGCCTAATTCAAGGTCTGGTAACAACCTCTGCAAAAACTTTGAAAAATCTAAAAAATTTTCTCTCTTGAATATTAAAAAAATGAGTGTTTCCTGGTCAAAAATATCAATGTTTCTTCTTAGAGAAATATTAGTAACCCCCTAATGTAGATGCATACAATTTAAGCATATGATTTTTTTTTTTTTGCTGAAAAAACGAGGAAAAGATAAAAGTGAAGGCTATAAATGTTACTGCGGAAGCGTTATTGAATGGCGACGAAACGTCTTATGACTTTAACAATTTTCTGAGTAACGATGATAATCGCAAATGTTACTGACTATCGCTGTCGGCTGCTCGGACTCCAAAAAGGAACTCCAATCAATAGCTAAGGTGTTGGTTGCCGACTAAAATAGCCAATTATGTTCTGATCGTTTTGGATTGTTGTTGATGATGATGGTGATGCGGGAAACAAAATTATGTGTTTCTTCTTAGTGTATAAATACACACTTATTTATAAGTCTCTTGTTTGTTGTATTATTGCACCTCTTGATAGTGTTGCCGATGCATGATGATTATTGTTGTTGATGTTGGTCTTGTTCTTATGGTACTTGGTGTGAATTTAATGACATGGTTTGTTGTCTTTGGATTGTTGCCACAATATAATCACATGAAATGGTTTTAAGGAGAAGATACCACAGTTTATATATATTAGGGTAGTTTATTTATATGATTTTTTTTTAAATTCGTGGAGCCCGGGTTGGAATAATGTGACACTTGGTAAAAATCGGACAAGCTGATCGAAATTTAGAATTAAAAAAAAAACAGATTTTTGTAAAAAGTTTGATATTAAAATTTTTACAAAAAATCATATTTTTTAAATTTTTTCTGCATAAATTCCAAATGATATATTTTATAAAACTTTTCTAAAAAATTGTAAAATTCAGAGTTAGCAAACGACCTCAAATATAAACCAAAAATAGGCCCAAAATAAATTACTAATTAATCACTAACTGGGACTTTAGATGACACATTTGTTGTTGTTTGGACTCACATAATAAGAACCGTCGAAAAAGTATCAAAATTTCGCTGTCCAATCTGATTTTTGAAAATTGTGCTTATTTGCAAAAAATTCTTTGTATTTAACCGATTTTCCATAAAAATTTCTAATTGAATTTAAGCATATTTTTTGTTTTTTTTATTTCTGCTTTAAATTTTAATCATTTTGCTAAATAAATTAATTTGGTGGTAGGTAGTTGAATTAAAAAATTTTTCGTAGTGGCTGCGATCAATAAAAATAAGGTTCGAAAATGTTCTCTGTTGGCAAGATCTAAAAACGGTCCAGATTCTAGACTCCAAAACAGAAGGAAATAAAAGAAAAAGATTAATACAATAAATAGAAGGACAGAGTGGTTTAATGGTAATTGACCAGAGTTATTAAATCCAGAGAATTATTTCCATTCTACACATTTTTATTTGTAGAAAAGCGTTTAAATAATTTGAAATTAGGTCGGTATTAAAACATTTTTAGAATTCCTACGAAATCAACAGAAGAAAAGAATAAATTTAGAGTTGGGGAGAATTTGTTTTAATATATATGGAATTGTGGAAAAATAATATACCAGAAAAATTTTGTAGTGACCCACATAGCAAAAGGGATATTAAATATATGTAAATTACGCTCGAGATGTTAGAAACTACGTGGGCCCCACGTTGGGCGCCAAAGATACTAATTACTATGTAGCATATAACGTATAAAATTCAAAATATGGTTGTTAATGCTCAGTTAAGTCGGGGCATGCATATTTCCGGCTCTTGCTCGTCGCAATCGGGAGTGAGTTATTTCATATCATAACTTGGCCCTATCTCAAAACTACACAATAATGTCATATCTTAAAATTGCATGCTTATGGTGAAAATAAAACAAAACAAAACTACACAATAATGTCATATCTTAAAATTGCATGCTTATGGTGAAAATAAAACAAATATAGTAAATGAGCAAAAAATAAAATATAGAAATCTAAGATACGGCGGAAGGAAATTGAAGAAAAATTATGAGCTGAAAACGTTGAAACGGAAGGAAATGAAGAAAAAAAGGTTAACCAAAATTTGGGTTAAATGCAATCTCTAGTGGGAACCCATTTTTTCCAGAAATCGTTTCCATTGTTAAAATTTTATGTGAATTGTTGTTGTTTCTGGTAATTTGAATTTCCGCTTGTACACAACGCACAGCGGCACATATTTAGAGACGGCGGCAAAAAGTATGAAAGAGCAGACTAAAGGACCTCGGGAGCCAAAAATTCAAATCTCTCCACTATATATTTTTGTTTTAGTTGAAAGTATAGATTTTTTTTTATAAATTTTGAAACTTTAAGTGATAATATATTCTTTGATTTCAAATTGATTTAAATCCGGTGAATTGTGTTGGATAATATGGTTCATTTTCTATTATGGTGCTTAAACTTGAATTTGGAAATTACCAAGCTTTTTTATATAATTTTTTTTTTTGTTAAATCCAAATATTTAAAATATGTCCAACTTTTCGAGTATAACTCTCTAGCATCAAAAGTCTTAAAAAAATATCTGGTTACACATCAGGATATTTTACTTTTGATATATACCACATTGTGGTTTCGCATATTTAGACATATGGGAGCTAGAGCCATTTCTCTCCTCCAAGATCTAAAAACTTGCGTGAAAAATCTGACAGTAAGCACATAACTTACAAAAGCTGAATTTAATACGTAACAAGTAGGATTGCGTGAATCAAGCGTGAAAGCAAAAAAGATGCAAATACTAGAAAAATATCTGCCTGATGGCAAACCAAGGCGAAGGAAACACATCTAGAAGATTTTTGTCAATCTTTTTGATTGCAGCAAAAAGATCGATCCTAGGAAATTTGGCCAGTATGCAAAAGTTACAGCTACACTTTAAAATGAAAAGTACTCTTGACGACACATGTCTACCACAGTTTATAAAATTTGGTTTCATGGTTAACAAATTATTCAACACATATTCTACCAATCCGAGATCTGTCAGATGAATCACAAGAGAAAAGAACTAAATTATACACATTTACAACACAAGAAAAATGGCAAGATGTTATACTAATAAAGATCTTCTCACTATTTTGATTTGCACATCAGATCCATATTTTACCAACATCCGACATAAGTGGAAATCGACCTCAATTAAGTTAGATGAAGAAGCTAAACAGCTACATGAAGACGAACAGCAAGGTTACTTAGAATCCATTTTTACAGAAATTGGTCAATTTACACATTATTGTTAATTTACCCAATAATTAAAATAATCAAACATAAATAGTTTTTTACCTATGATAGGATTATTTTTGATCAAAGTGTATTTAACAAAGTTTTTTTTGTTTATTTAAAAGAGATTATTTTCACTAAAAATATACAGAAAAAAACAATTTTAAAAAACCCAACTTAAACAAATCGCATTAATAAAGACGAATATATAAAAAAAAACTGTTCTGAACTGAATTATATTATGTAGTTTATCCAAAAAACGGACAAACTTGTCACAACATTTCAGTTTTGTGCTGAAATTAAACAAAAACACGAGGTGTGAAAACGAAACATTTTATAAATATTCTTGTTGTTACTCGATTTTCATGGTTCATATCCAAAATGAAAGCTAAATGTCATATCTAGTCAACAATAAAAAAACCGTACTAAAATAGGATAACTACTACCAAAAATCTGCAAATGTGCCACTGTGCGATGTGAAACAGACCTATTATGTTAGAACTACCCGGCATAAACCGGTCCTTTAGTTGTTTCTCTTATACGAAAGTATCCGGTAACATGGGCTTGCCATAGGAGATGACAATTTCTACCTTTTAAGCTACTTGCGACATATCGCTGACCTTGTTTAGGGTACCATATCACTGCATTGGTGTAAGTAAATGCGCAGAATTATCTTACACATAACTATGTTCGTCTCATGATAGACACTACGTAATGTTTATCAGAACTAGTGCAAAATAAAACATTACGTGGCTGGCTCAATATAAAAAAACCGGTTTAATAGCAATCGCAATGTGTTATGTCACAGAACTCGTGGGGAATGAATAGTTTCATAATATCATGAACATGACACAGAGCAAACGAAAAATAAATAGCATGTAATCTCTTAATATTTTTTCCGTGTGAGTCATATCAAGAACGTGTTTCTGCAAAGCTGATCACAAAAGTGTTTACAAGTTTTTATATTTTGTGATTTTTAAACTATTTTTTCAAAAAAAAATTAAAAATACAATCACAAAATATGAATTATTTTCAAAGTTATTCAATTAATTTAATTTTGTTGTTACCAGCAGGTCTGTGGAGGGAGTCTGCCACAAACAATCCTAATCACGCTAATGCTCTAGAACACAGTTTAGCTCTTTAGCTGCCAATTATTTTACGACTTTTCCTTTAATTTAACTCGCAAAAACTCATCCGATCTCCCCAAGAAATATTTTTTCAAATGGAGAATTTGTATATAATAATAAATCAACATAAAAACTGTTTTTGATTCGCGAATTAAAATTGATTGCTTATGAATTAATGTATTTTATATGTAAGAAATTTTTATAAAATCAATGTAGTAAATGTAAGATCAAATCAAATTTGCTACTAATAAATTAATGTTTTAATAAAAATCGAGTACTTAAAACAAATAACAAATTTACATTTCGCAAATCAAAAAGAAAAACGTTCTTCTGGAATTAGTACGAATTCAATTTTTTTTTTAATTCACGATGTTTTTAAATTCTGTCGTTTTTGGTTTTTGTTTAAAAATATTCTTTTTTGGATTTTCCAACAGATAAATCTAAGAGATTTCTACAAAATTGTCCAATAAAAGTTCTCTCACAGAAAATTTATTTGATTTAGAAAACGCTTTAGATATAAAATATTTTTAAGTCCGTATCGGGTTTTCTACGGCTTAAAAACATTCTAGAAAGTAGCTAGTTGTGTAAGACGTATCAGTGGCTGCTAACTTTTCAATATGAGTACGAAGGATAAAGAATTCGTTTTTTCATTCACTCTTTTAAAATGAATTAAATTTCATTCGAATATCGTTCCACAAACGTATTCAAGGCTTGTTTTGGATTCTCTTCAGAAAATGTTAGTTTAACCTAACGCAAACACATTTTAATGAAATACAAAAAAAAAAAAAAAAAATTAAGTGTCTTGCTATTTGAAAATTTAAAAAAATAATCGCTATATTTTTACGAGTCTAAAATTTTAATCTCTATAATTTCAAACATTAATTTATGTTATAGGTTAGAATAGTATCAAAACCGCTCTAAGTAGTGGGGCATATTGAAAATTATTTGGTGGTTCATCGGATTTATATAAAAATTTACACTTAGGGTGGAGTGTTTAAGCGTCTTTCAGTTTCACATTTCCCGAATTTTTTACTCCTATGCAATTTTTGTGATCGTTACATGTTATGAATTAATATTTATCAAGGAATAAACTTTAACAAATCATTCCAACAAAAAAATGTGTACAATTTGATTTATATTTCGCGAATTAATACATAAAACAAATTATTCTATCGAAACAAAATTGATTTAATTAATTAAATCGTATCCCACTTTATTCAATACCAAATTATTCTTTAAAAGTGATCAGAAATTAATCACAGACTTGTGAAAAATGTTTGTTCAAATTAATATGGAAAATGGATTAATATAATTTAATCAAATAAAGTCTAAAGGCCAGTATTATAGTCACAACTTATTAGGATTTTTGACTTAAATTTCAAGCAGATGGTCATTTTCAATTATATAGTCGTTTAAATGAAATGGAAAACACTTTTGTTTTGTTTTTTAATATAACTAATTTTTAATAAAATTTTAACAATGTTAAGGGAAACACTGTTAAAACTCTTAGGCCCACTATTATAACTTGCCGATAGCTAAAGTTAGGATATTAACGGACAGATTATTAGTTTTTCGTTATAAGTATACTCTAACCAAAAAGTGACCGATAAGCTAAAGGTAAGTTCTTACCTTTAACTTTTAACCTAAGTTTTAAGTTGCGACATTTTCTGCTCTGCAGTGTAGTTGCCGTATAGTTTTTTGACCGTTTCTTTGCTGTTTGTTTTATTTCTGTTCGACGTGGGCAATGTAAATTTTTTACAACAAACATTTTAATTTTTTACACAATTCGAAGAAATTTGGTTTTTCGTTTGTATTTTTTGTTTATTGTAAGCAAATGAATAAATAAAAGTACGTCGTTGCCACAACGTATTTTTAAGAACCATTTTAATTTGTCAAAAGTAATCGGTTTTTACTCTGGTAATGCCATATTTTCAAAAAACTTAATTTTATTTTATAAGGAAGTTGTAATAACTAAAAAAAGTTAAAGGCCACTTTATTGCTCACTTTAGCTAAAGTTACATTTGACTAACACGCATCTTAAAGGCAAGTTATAATAATGGGCCTTAGGAGAATAACATCCCCCCTAAGTGTTTCTATATAAATCCTTAAATGTTGTGGTACCTATTAGTCAGTCGCCTGTCATTGGCACTTCATCACGTACATTGGCATTTCATAACGTACATTGGCTACATTTTTAATTAATGGAGTTATACAGGGTGAACCATTTAAAATTTTAAATTTGAACTACCCATTACTTTGACTTTGAAAGGTAGAATAACATTCATTTTTGTTTTCAGGTTTATGTTTGACATATGCAAAATGGGACGCTTGTTGTGCAAACCATCCAGGTGTGCAAACCATCCAGAGACAATTGAAGCGTTGAAACATGAAATCGAATTTGCCATTGAAGAGATTCGAGCCGAAACAATCGAAAATGTATTGAAGAATTGGGTTGATCGGATGAGGTACTGCCGAGTCAGTCGTGGTAGTCATATAAATGATATTGTGATCCATTCTTAAACGACAAGGTAAAACCAGAAATTAAAAAAAAAAAATTAGTACTTTTTTTATAGCCGATTCAAATTCAAAATTTTAAATAGCCCACCCTGTATGTTACTTATCTAAACAGTTGCGTAATCACTTCTTTTTGAACTAGCTTAACATAGTGTTATGTAATCATTTCTGCAGTCACAAATTCGGTTCTGTTTAAATCAGTTCAGTATTATGTCAGTTTGTAACAGTAGCGGGTCTTTTATACACAGTAAAATTTTTTGCACCAGTTGCATGTTCTGTTATTATTTCAACTATGACAGTCCCAATTTATTTAGTTCACATTGGTGTTATGTTAATTTCTCTCTAGTTTCATGATATATCTAAAACGAATCAGTCAATATTCTGCCACCATTTCAATAGTTGAGTAAATGGTAACTTTCTGAGACACTCAATTATATTTTACACCAGCTTTGTAACATGTCATGCATTTAGTTATCCCAGATTAATCACCTTGGATAAATCGACCCTTTATTTCCCGTATAGTAAGGATAGGAAGTTCATGTTTGTTGTCGGTAGCTGGAGATTCTCCTGTGGATAACTATGTTAACCAAAAAGATTTGCGAATCAACAAAATGGCATCGACTTGTTAATTGTTTACATATTTCGCTAAAAATGCATATTTTGAATCACGGTTTTAGGCACATTTCTTGATTCCTTTTTTTTAGCAATTATATATTTTATAAAATAATAAAACTATTTTTAAACACTTATTTTTTTATCACGACTACTGGAAGATACAAATATTAACTTTCTGACAATGACAAAAAGTGTTAAAAATTAAAAAATACATATTTATGTTTTGCATTTTCCGAGTTTTAGTTTATATTTTATGTACATAAAACACGATTATAAATGCACGAACTTCCTAGCCCTAGTTATAACCAGGGTAGTAACATTCATGCACTAAAAATCAAAATCTAAACATTAAAATATTGGTACTAAAATCGGACTATTTTTATAAATTATATTTATGTGTGATTGCCGTTTATTTAAAAATTAAATCCAACAAAATATATGAGTATGTGTTTACAATATTTCAAATTGGTGACAGGCAGAGATCCTAGCGATCTAGAGGGCCACGTGATAGAGGGATCTGTAGTGACAATTTATGGGGATAGTCAGGAAGCACTTAGGGCTTTGAAGTATCATTAAGTATGTTCAAGCGTTGTGATGGACTGTAAAGGGGTCCTAGAAGCGGTAATGGAATTCTACACAATCAGTTTGTTTTGGGTACTTGGGCACTGTAACATACTGGGTAATGAGATAGCGGATGAATTCGCCAGACAGAGTTCGAGTCTGGACTTTATACAGTAGAATCTCGAAAAAGTTAACTCGCGTAAAAGTTAATCGCTCGGTTAAGTTAACCGAACTTTAGCGGCAACGTGCCGCTTTAAAAAGTTAACTATTTAGCTATTGAGCGTATGAAATTTTTGAAGCCACTTTTTAAAAATTCTCAGTGGCAACGCTGAGCTCTAATTTTGTTTATTGGTATTCCCTGAATTTCTTTTCTGTTTTGAGCTGCAAAACATACAATCATCTTCATCGTCAAACAACATATTGATTTAGTCAGTCGTGAGCGTTTAATTTTAGAATTGTGCATTGTTTATTTAAAAAATGTCAACAAGCAGAACAAATCATCGCAAATCAGATTAGATTTTATAGGGACGGAGATTTAAAAAAAAAATATCAAGGTATTCACGGAAAACCACTGGCGTTGGATTATGGTGTATCTAAAATAGCCATCTCAAAAATAAAAAAAACGTCATGAAATTTTCGAGGCTGTGGCGAACCGCAATGAAAATGCACACAAGGAAACACTATATAAACCGAAATATGCTAATCTTGAAGCAAGCTTGTATAAATGGTTCTTGGACCAACGACAGCATAATTGTGCAACGACTGGTCCAATTTTAAAATCAAGAGTTAAGCACGAATTAGTCACACTAGGAAATCATTTCAAGCCTTACGTCGGATGTAACATCTTTCATTCATAATTTACGGGCCCTCAATTCATTACCTTTTATTTATTCTTTTATCCGAAGGGTATTAAAATCGATCCTATGGGTCTCCGAGTGGTAGTAGACTTTATTATAGTACACAATCCTTATAATTTAATCTAAATATTTCAAAAAATTTGCACTTATATACCATTCCATGGCATATAAACGATTTCAAACATGGTCACCAATTAATGTGACTATATATAATTCAGTTTCTATAATAACGATGGATATAGTGTAATGGTAAGCGGGGTGAACTGTTACACAGAAGGCTGCCGCTTCAATCCTTAACGACGGCACCTATAACTTAGGAAAGTAATATGTATGAGTTTGAAATTCTTTATACATATCACAATGCCCTCCTTCGGTATTTCCATAGCACTAAATAAAATTACAAAACAGGGCTATAAACTAAAATAAATCCAACTCTCCATCAACTGTTCTAAGATGTATCATATCGCGAAATTACATTGTAGCTATATTTAAAGCCCTTCATCTTTCATCAACTTTTAACTGTTCTCTTTTCAAAGAAAACAACACATTAACTAGGAAGAATAAATAAGTGTCGTTTTTCTTTTAAAAAATAACAGTAGAGAAATCGGAATATAAAAACAATGTTTAAAAAGCTTTAGATCTATCTTACGATTACGCTTTTAAGCATAAGCATCTTAAAATTTTAAAGAATTTTTACTCAAAAATTTTTGGTCTTTAGAATAAACCAAAAACTGTTTGCAGGAAATTTTACTTTTAGTAAACATTGTTACGTGGTCCAAATGGACTCTATCGTTAATATTTTGTATGAAAATGTCTATTAGAGGGCAGTGAAAGCATATAATGTGGGAAGTCCCTAATTAGAAAGTTCTGTAATATTTAACAAAATTTTTATTTGTTATAAATATTTAAAGTTTCAATCGGGATTTCCTTAAAATTTTAACTAAATTTTTAGTACACAATATTCCGAATCGCGCTCCTTTGAATTCGAACATAAGTAAAAAAAAACCACCCTAGTATGTATGCATGCACGTAATTCATAAATTTTTCTATATGATGATGTATGATCAGTCAGTCTAAGAGGAAGGAAAGGTACCTGCCTTCTATAAACATTTGAACATGTTGCACATTCATACATATTTAGTTATAGTAACATAAGTATACATCATACAAACATACTTACCACATACATATTAAAGTTTTTATATTTTTGCGGCTAGTTAACAGAAAATCATAAAGATCACAATAGTGTGTATTTGTGGTAGCCCTTTAACGATTTATAATCACTAAAAACGTAAAATATTAATGGGAGTTTATGTGAGTAAATATTTCCAAAAGACTAAAAATAATTTAATTTCAAAATGTTTCAGATTTTGCTGTTCTTCGAACTAGTTAAAGAGTAACAAACTTAACTTACATAATTTTTCATTCTAATGTTCCTCAACTAACGAGTTCATTTCCACTATTACGTATCGGGTTAAGTACGGACGTAACCGGCTTTAAAACTTAATTTAAAAATTACAGAAGCAGGATAGATTAATTTTTTTAGTGCTTCATGTAATATAAAATATGTTTATTTGTACTAGAACTGTACTAAAAAAGTATTAAAATATTGTAACTTTTTAATTTTATCGACACAAAATTTCAGGCTTCTATCTAGTCAGTCTACGGTTTTTACCACAATATGTAATCAAAAATTTTTAAACGAAATTTTATTATATTTCGCGTTTTGGTTAGCGAGTTGGAATGTTACATGTTACGATCAAAAGAGACGGCAACATCAATTTAGAAAAATAATATGTATGAGTTTTTATCTCCGGCCCTGGGGCCGTCCCCCCCCCCCCCCCCCCGAAATAATTTCCAAAATAAAATTTTTTTACTATGCTTGGTATACAAAATAGCTTGTATTTTTTGTTTCTAATTGATTTTCTTTGCAAGACCAATTGATTTTGTTGCAAGTCACATTGGGTTTTTCCAGATTTTGCTGAAATTTGTGCAGAAATGAAAGGAATTTGCTTTAAAATCAGGGAAATTTGCACAATTTCGCCGCAGTACCAAAACTTGTAATATATAAACAATTTTATTTGGCCGCTTCTTTCGATGAAATCTCTTACTTAGCCTTCCTCTATTATTAATTATTACCGCACTTGTAATATTGTTTTTGTAAAAACAACTAAAAATACACTTAAGTTTTAAAACCTGATCAATTGCCTTTTTCATTTAATTTAACCCTTTTTACCTTTTTTCAAACGTTTTCTAAAAAAGCAGTAATTAAAGGTTGAATTACACGTCGACTATTCTTATCTGCTTTAATTAGGTTTAAGAATCAGGAAAACAACAAAATTATTTTGTGTGGGAGTGAGCTTGCTAAATAAAATCTAAACTCAATTCAGGTATCAAAAGTTCTACGAAATTTTAAAAATTGTCAATTTGTATTTAGTTTAGAATTTATTTAGCTACCCCGCACAGGTCCTAAGTGGCATTATTTAATTTGTATATTTTCTTTTAAAACAAAAAAATCCTTTTTCCAATTGTATTACTTTTTTAACTAAAAATCTGAGATACAAATACCACATTAAGTCTTAACTGGAATCCCCATAAATCCCCATATCAAAACACATGTACTTAAAATATTTAATTAACAAATTAACTTATATAGACTTTCAAAATAGTTATAGTAGCTAAAAAGTAAGAATTTATTAAAATGATGTCAAGTCTGGGCAATTATTGGCTTTTCTCTTCTAAATGTAATCAAAAATATTTGTCAAAAAAATATTTGAAATTTTTCTATTTGTAATTTGATAAAATATTTAAAACAACAAAATCTACAATCATGTGTTGTTAGTAAATGTAGATAATTGCTATATTTCGTGTTCCGTTGATGTCCATACATATATGGAATCAACTAGTAAAAGATATAGAGATATAAAAATAAATTTTTTTTCATAAAAAAATAAATAAAAACGCAATTAAAAAAATTATTGAAATTCAACAAATATTTATTTCATTTAATTTGGTGTTTTTGAATTTCAAATGATGCTTTATAAATTACATTTGCAGTCATTCCAAAAGTTTTTGAAACAATCTAATCGTTTTTGAAATGGGCTTTAAATTTGAGTAAAAATTTGCACGTGGCTATTCCACGTTCCCATGATATTTGTGTTATTATTATTTATTTTTAAAAATTTAATGTAGTTCACGGTGGCTTTGTGCAAAATGGCTCCCAATCGTAAAATATTTTGTGGCAAAATTTCATAATGAAAATTAACACTAAAAACATGATAAAAAAATATGATGAAGAATTAAAAAATGACCCCAAATATAATGAAATAAAAAATGAACCCAAAATATGATAACCAAAGAAATGTTGCTTATGCACACCATTATACTCATTTATATTGCATGGAGTCAATAACACCCATATGTACTTCTTAGAAACAATAAAGTGTCTTGTGCCAACCTAAATTGAAATATTTCAAAGAATTATAATAAAAATAATTTTATAAAAATCAAATATTTGAGTGATGCGCAACCACTGCCTTTTAAAATAGTTAAAAAATAAAGTAAATTTCTGCTCTCCGTCCATGAGTGTGTCCTTCCAGCCTGTTCTTATATATTCTGATATGTGGTTTTTAAAGCATCCGACGAAATTATAAAATTTTAGAGGGAATGGTTTTCTATGACAAAATCTTCGCCTGCGGCGCCAACTTCTACAACTATTAATATACGAAAAACAAACTGAATATTTTTAACAAAAATCGAGGGATTTTTGGTTTAAATTTTCGCCTGCCAAATAGATTTTCGGGTCACGATAATGTGGTTAAGAATTTATTATATATTGCACCAAGCCGAGTATTTGACGTTTCGTCAAAAGAATTTTGTAGCATAAGAGATTTTTTCAAAATGATATAAAAGTGGAGAGAAGCTTTACAGCACAAAAACAATCAAAATGTACTTAATATTAAACGTATACATTAGATCTTAGTCAATGTAATAAATAACTTTAAATAAAAAATTTGTATGAATTTAATAGCTGAAATTTTTGTTTTAAATTCTTCAAAAAGGTCAAAAAATTAAGGTTTAGAAATTGCCAGCTTTTAAAAAAAAATTTTAGAAAATATATTTTTTACCAGAACTTACCCGTACTTTTTGTTTTGGTAAACTGATAAAACTGTCAAATCATCACCTGCTGCTAATAAATCAGCTGTTTTCTATTTGTGAAAAATATTAAAATTAAATTAAAAATTTAATATAAAGAACTTTTTCTTCTTTTTGAAAATGTAAATAATTATTTGCCATTCCAAATGTATTTATTAATTAAGATGTTTTTTAATATGAATAAATTTGACGTTTATTTTTGGGTGTGAAATGTGCTTTTGTGCGTTCGCGGTATTTTGGGCATTTTAATGGTTTTGCGAGAGAATTTTTTGCTTACTCTCATTTTACCAGACTTTACCCAAAATTACCTCGTACAGTTCTAATGTATACATTTCGCACTTGATCAACAAGAGCGTAATAACTCAAAATTTGTAAAATGTTAAGTAGAGGGGAAAACTGTTTGTGGTTTCATTTTAAGATACTTTAAAAATCCAAATACACCAGAGTAATCAAATTTCATTTGAAAATATATTTACATTGTTTTTCTTTTTAATTTTTGCACATATTGCAATAAAAAATCAATTTTTTTTACTTAATACCATTTTTCTGAAAATTCTCTACATTTTTTTTATTATTTTGAGTTGTGACGCTTTAGTTGAAATTTAATTAATTAAATTAATTAATTAAATTTAATTTTTTTATATCTTGAATACAGTATTCAAAAAACCGGCCTTTTGGAAAAACCGGTTTCGGTTTTCTTCGAAAAATCGAATTTTTAAAAAACCGGTTTCGGTTTTTGCAGATAAAACCGGTCAACCGGTTTATTTTAATTTGATTAAAAAGCTTATATAATTTGTTAATTGTTTTTATTACAAAAAACAGAAATTTAATATATAAAGTAATAAAAATAAAAAAAATACATACATTCATTTAAATTTAATTTTTTTATTGTATTTCATTTCAACAAAAAATTAACTTAAAACCATATTTTTTATATTTATATTTATAAAATCATATTTTAGAAATAATATGCAATTTAAATGTTTCGTTTTAAGACGATTTTTTGTTTGCTTTTGATACAGCTAGAAGTGGAAAATACTCTTTCACTAATAGTAGATGTTGGACAAATAGTCAAAAGACAATTATATAAATTTTCCAACTTTTCAGTACTTTTGTCGCATTTATCAAGATATATGAAATCATCATATGTGACCGCCTCCGAGAAAAGGGACCTAGTGTGTCAAAAAACGTGTTTGGACTTAAGAGTGGATTCTGGTACCTAAAAGGGTGTAGAATAAGATGAAATGAGTTAGATTTCTGATAAAAATTTATTTACCCCATAAAAACGTACAATACGAACTTGGGAAAATCAATAAAAATGAGAAAAACTTAAAATTTTACTTTTTTGGTTTTAAATTGTCACTCTAAAAGCGAAAAAAAGACGTCACCACATAGGCATGACGTCACCAAAGTCGGCATCGGTTGGGAGATGCGATTTGGTACGGTTACCAAATTGCATCTCCCAACTAAAAGTGTGTTCACAATGATAAACTTTAAATGCGTTTTTCTCAAAACTTAATTTTCACACACTAGGTCCCTTTTCTCGGAGAAGGTTACATATAATGTGAATGATTTTGTACAGTCTCTTTTTTAGGATTTTGAATACTGTTTATTGTGTTATTTAGATCAGAAATTAAACTATTTGAATTTGTAATATCCAAAGTAAAGTCTTCATCGGAATCTATCAGACTTACATCTAAATCTTCATAACCAAACAAGCAATTATAACAGTGTACGGAAAAAATAAAAGAGACCAGGTAACCCAGTTGGTGATGTAATTAAAAAAACCGGTTAGCCGAACAAAAAAGACCGGTTTTCGGTTTTCTTCGATTTTACAAAATATTCGAAACCGATTGGTTTAAAAAAAAGAAACCGGTTGACCGGTTCTCGGTTTCGGTTTTTGAATACTCTAATCTTAAATACATGTTCTTAATTTCAGATATACTACGAGTAGTCTTTATTACATAAATGATAATATAATTTAAATGATAATATACATATTATGTATAAAGTTAACAACAATTATTAAGTGTTTAAATTAAGTATCTATTAAATTTTTGTAATACAACTCATAAATATGTTTTTGGATTATATTTTTTTACAAGTTCCTTAAGATCCTTTTTCTTATTTTCCGGCAGAGGAAGCCTTTCCGAATAAATAGAGGATAAACTAAATAAAACCGCATTCTGCATTTCTATGTCCGAAGAACTGCTTTGACTTACCAACGACGGATTGAAATCGTCATTCGAATCATCGCTGAATGGATCTGCAGAGCTATAACTATTATTGTCACTATGTATGTCCTCTAAACGTAAAGACGCAGAAAAGTGTCGCATGTTTAAACACGTCATATCAAATTTTAAGTAACTATTGCTTGTTCGTACAATATAAAATACAATAATTTTTTATATTTCAATATTTTTATTATTACTGCAATGAGCAATTGATTTCGTTATCAGAAAGTAGTTATGTTAAAGTAAATTTATTATAAACACGATATCATGAAAATTGTTATAACTAATAGATTGAAATATTTCATGAAAAGGGTCACGACTCAAAAAAAATTTCAACATTTTTATCAAAAAAAGAGTCACATTTCGAGTTAAAATCATACAGTTAAACAAATTTTATCAATAAAACAGTATCAACTCAAAATACAACAAAATTTAAACGAAACAGTTTGATTTTGTTTTTCGTGAATAAAGGCTCAAATCAAAGTAATACCTTTTTTATGAATAAATGCGATTCATTTCTATTTCAATTTTTGTTTTAACTCAAAATAATACCTTTTTGTTGATATAAAGGTAGTCACTACATTATCAAGAAAATGGTCTCAAATGTGCTTTTCGAGATGAAAGTGTAATCGCAACTAGTTGAAATTTTTAACGTAGATAGATATTGATGTTTTAATTGATTTCTTGAAAAAAGTGAAATTTTAAAAATTTTGAGTTATTACTCTTTTGTTGATCAAGTGCGATTTGTTAAAATACACATTTTCCCTATTAAACCTTTAATAAAAAATTGAAAAAACAATAGAAAGGTGACAGAGCTTAGTGTAGGTGATTTAAAATCGATTATTAAAGAATTAAACAAAGAAGTTTTGGAAAGATTATAGCACTTATCTGGTGATGTTACTAAATTGAAAAAAGAAAAAAAGATGTGGAACCAGGAAGTGAAAAGCCTTAAAGCAGAAAAAATTCAAATAGGAAGAGAATGGAATGTCTAGAAAATCAATTTAAACCAAAAAATTTAATATTCAAAGGATTACCAAGTAATAAGTCAGCAGAGAGTGCGGTAAGGAAAGTTTTTAGAAATGCCTGATACCAAAATTTTAAAGTCAGCTAAAAAACTTTCTGAACGGAATGCCAAATTAACATTTCTAGCAGAATTGGACTCAGAACAAAGCATGTATGTTGTGCTTGATAACACAAAAAAGCTAAAAGGAACCGACATTTAAATAGAAAAGGATTTAAATCTCGAAAAGCAAAATAAAAAAAGAGCTATCTTGAACTTGAAGAAGGAAATTATGAAGAACAGCAAGATTCATCGTGTAATTGTGAGGGATGATCGAATTAAAATTGGTGAAACATACTTTACATGGAACTTTAACAAGCAGTTGGTATGTGGATAAGAAGAAGCTGAAACACAATTAAAGCAGCTGTATGGAGCAAAATTATTAGGCAACAACTTACAATATAATTATTTATTAAACAAAATTTCATCAAAAAACTACAAAATTTCAATAATAATATTGATTGTAATAGAAATCTCTTGTGTAATTCTGTAAATTTTGATCCTGTAAGCAAAGTTTCGACCTATATATTGAATTTTCTCGTATTTAATATAAATGATTTAGAAAATAAAAAAGTTTTCTCTGATTTTTTTAATTATTTCGGGGATTGTGATGTACGAGGGCGGATCAATAAGTCCGTGACTTTTCGAACTTCCCTCGTAGTTATATGAAATGCAACACTGCTCCCATCAAGTACCACCTGTTTGTAGACCACGGTCAAATTTTGAGTAAGTTCCGTCATTTACTTTGCCTTTAACAGCTGTTCAAAACATACAACCTCGAGGAATTTTTAAAAATGGATAAAAGTGAATTTGTAGTGCTTATTAAACATTATTTTTTGCGAAAAAAACCCGTCAATCAAACCAAGGAAAAGCTTGATAAATACTATGGGGATTCTGCGTCATCGATTTCAATGGTAAAAAAGTTGTTTACTGACTTTCGTTGTGGTTGCACAAGTTCAAATGACGCTGAACGTTCTAGACCGCAAATTGAGGTCAATATACCCGAAAATGTCAAAAAATCCACGATATGGCGGTGGCCGATCGAAGAGTAAAAATGCGTGAGATTGTTGATGCTATAGGCATTTCATATGGCAGTGTGGTTTCGATTTTAAATTATCAGTTGGATTTAAGAAAGCTGTCTGCAAGATGGGTGCCGCGTTTGCTCTCAATTGACCATAATGCACAGGTGCACACGTGTGTAGTCTCAATGGCAAAATTCTATGAATTGGGGTACGAATTGGTACCTCATCCGTCATATTCTCCGGATTTAGCCCCCAGTGACTATTTCCAAACCTAAAAAAATTGCTCGGTGGAAAGAGATTTAGCTCCAACGATGAAATTATTGATCAAACAAATGCCTATTTTATGGACCTCGAAAAAGTCCTATTGTTTGGAAGGGATACGAAAATTGGAGAAACGTTGGACTAAGTGTATTGAGCTAAGTGTATTTTTTTTTTTTTTTTGCAAAAAAAACTGTATTTCATGCAAAAAGTCACGGACTTATTGATTCGCCCTTTTGTTTATGCTCATATAAACCCATATAACTGATGTAAATAAAACAAGAATGAATAATTATTCTACTTATTTATTGGAAGCCGGCAATTAGAAGAGAGAGGTGTGGAAGAGCGAGTGGCGGATGCGTGTATGGTGTTAAGAAACAAATTAAAACGAAAGGATTTAAGTATTCGTTTACGAGAGAAAATGGCATAGGTCCAGTTCGGATTATTCAGGAAAGTTCTGGTAGAGCAAAGGCCCCCACTTTGGACGGCAGTGTACCGTTGAATGTTTTCAAGTTCCAGTTGGAGACAGTTGCCGCCAGAAATATGTGGAACATCGAAGAAAAAGCTATCGAGTTGATTCTGGCCTTAAAAGGAAACGCTGCAGAAATTCTAGAAAGTGTGCCAATCACCTGCAGAAATAATTATGACGACATAATGGTGGCACTGCAGCGAAAGTATGGTGGCGAACACAAAAAGGAAATTTACCGAATGGAACTTAGAGGTAGACTGCAGAAAGCAAAAAAGTCGGTGCAGGATTTCGCAACAGAAATTGAGCGGTTGGTGCAGCTGTCGTATCCGGGCAAAAATCATCCATTTTTAGATAAATTCAAAACTGAAGCACTTGTGAGCGGAATTCATGATCCTGATGTAAGGTACGCGGTGTGTGCTACAAGAAAATCGTCTTTTGCGGAAACTGTTTCATTCGCGCTGTCACAGGAGACTGCGAAAATAATTGCTAAACCGCAAATATTTAATGTGCGTAGCCTCAAAGTAATTGAAGGAAAAGATGTAAGAAATATGCTAGCAGATGGGTTCAGAGAGATGCTCACAGAGCTAAAAGAGGCAGTTCTGCAGGCATTAGGGAAAAAGCAAGTTAAGGCCGAGTGCTATAACTGCGGAAGAGTGGGACATTTTCAGCGGAACTGCCGAGCACCAAGAAAAAGCTTCCGGTCGGTTAATCAATTAGAACAGGAGTCACCGTTAAAACGAAAAAGAGCTAGCACTGCGGGACACGATCCAGCTCATGCAAGTAAGGGCCCCACAATCTCCATATCTGGAATACAGCAGAGAAAAAGCAGTCTTACTGCTTGTGGATATATTAACGGCAGAAAGCACATTTGTACTATAGACAGAGGAGCATCACATTCTGTCCGATTTAGTAAGGAGGCAATTGAACCATTGTGTGGGATGAGACTGCGCACAGCTACTGGGGAGACTGGTACTGTCTATGGCAAAGTGAATGTAAAACTAACGATTTCCAAAGTAAGCGTCAATCATGCATTTCTTGTTTTGCCGATATTGTGGACGAAGTAATCATTGGTGCAGATTCCATCATTAGTCACGGCATTAATCTGCATATGGGGCAAAAAGTTATGATTTGGCGAAATGTTGAAATACCCCTTGATGTTGGATATGAGCGCAAGGCTCAAGTAAGAAAACCGGTTACCATTAAGCACAGTAAGGGTAGGAAGCATGGCAAACACAGTCCAAAGGCTGAGGAAAAAGACGTATCGTGGACATTCGACAAACACATATTGAGTTGAGAGAAGCCTGGTCAGCGGCGCAACGGAGTGCGCCCATGTTGGCAAAGATTATATCATGGGAAAGTGCCGGCATCTAGAATTAACGAGGTATTGAAGGAGTTCCATGACGGTCCCAGTGGTGGTCATCTTGGTGTCACAAAAACCATAGAGAAGTTGAAACAACGGTTTTACTAGGTCGGCTGTCAACAAGCTGTAGGCGAATGGATAGCAAATTGCGCGCAATGCATCGCAGCTAAAGCACCAGTTAGAAGAAGCCGTGGACAACTTCAGGAGTACAAATCGAACGCTCACGACTCCACCTCCTGGACACCTGCAAGAACAATCTTTGGAACGGAACTCAGATTGCCTGGAAATTTAGAACTTGGTGTTAAGCCCGCCGCTATAGATAAAGACAACGATAACGCTTGTCGGGAACAAGAAAACCTTAACGAGCTTCATGAGTTTGTGCGCAATCGAATTAAAATAGTCAGCGATAAGATGAAGGCGAGGTACGATCGAGCAGCGATTTCTGAAGGATTTAATGATGGCGAGTTGGTTCTGCTGTTTAACCCGCAACGAAAGAAAGGATTATCTCCCAAACTACAAACGCTTTGGGACGGACCCTTTAGAGTAATTAAAGATTAAATGATGTAGTATACTGAATACAGAAAGATCAGAGCCCAAGATTCAAAATGAAGGTTGTTCATCTAGAACGACTAGCGAACTATGGAAAAGGAATATCTATGTCTGTTCGGGATGAACAGGCTTAAGTGGGCGGCAGTGTTACAAGAAATTTCTATCACTAGAAATTTCTTCACACGAATTGTAACAGCTGGAAAAAACTAGTATCGTAATAAACTGGAAATAACTAGAATACCTGACTACTCATATAAATACTGTTACTCGGTTCATAGGAAAAACGCAGAGTGTGAAGAACTTAAGTGTGGCAAACGTTTAATCTATATACATCGTGTAAATAAAGTGTGCTATTAAAGTGCTTTTCTGTAATTTTTAGTGACTGTTATAAATAAATAGAGCTATAAATAATTTCAAACAGTGTTTATTATTTGCAATATAAAAAGAACTCGATTTATTTAAAAGGTAAATAAATCAACGATTTTTTAAAGGGTAAAATCGTAACAATATATTGAATATATAAAAAAAAAATATTTTTTAATCATATGGGCATGTCCCAGAAATTGTCCACCAAACCAAAAATTTTTGAAATCTATCCAGCTTAATTTTTTTTAATGGAACTTTAGACTAGATATGTAATATTGTATATATAAAAATAAAATGTATTTGGATGATCATTAATACAAAAATTATTTCCAAAGCCTACCCCAGATCTCTTAATGTTATACAAAAATTAACATTTTTAAGGTGTTCATATCATTAGCTAGTGTTAACATAGATGGTCCGATCGAAGGCCATATTTTTATTTATTTAATTCTCTTCAATTTTAGTAAATTTTTTTTAAATTATTTTGGAAAGATTTAAATAAGGTATGAAATGTTAGGTCCATGCGTTGTAGCGTGCGTCACAGAAAATAAGGATTTTTTTATGTTGTGAGTAGAATGAATTTTATTTTATACGTTTAAATTAATTTTATATACTGCTTTAAGTAAATACAAAAATCAAAATTCTACAATTAAAAAAAATATATTAATTTATGTAGCGTGCGTCACGATTTGAGTTTTCTCAAAAATTTGCAATACAAATTTTTTTTCAATTATTCGATCCTGGCGGTTAACCGGTTCGGGCATTGTTCTAAAAATTACGGAAATTGATTAATCAGTTATTCGGATCGATTAATCGATAATTCGTTAAATGCAAAATAAAAATATATCTTTCACCAATAAGGACACAGAGTGCTGAAGTAAACTGTAATGTATGTATACTGTAGGGTATTCAAGGTGTGCATGAATATAAAACTACTCAAGTTAACATAAAAAAACATATGTTAACTACAAGACATAGAAAACCCCAAATTAAGCACAAGCTAAAAGGGTTTCTTATTACATTGATTTGTTCAATTGTTTATGACGCCACCATAAATAATATATTTTTAGTTGTGTCTGCTAGACACATTGATCACCCGAAAAAATGTTTGACGCATGCAAGAACTTGACACATGTATGATATTTGACACATGTGTGAAGATCACTCAAAAATTATTGCAAACGCACTTGATAGTTTTAAGTCATATTTTAGAATAAAACATAGATATTTTAGTTTTTAAGTTTAGAGTTAATTTGGATTTAAAAGAAAAAACATTTCTTGGTCATAAATAAAAAAAGATCACACCATCTAAAAACCAAAATCTACCGTAGTTTCATTTGGAGAGTCATAACTATAAGGAGCCCATCCCTAAGATTTATAAAACCCTTAAACCTAAACCAGAAAAATGCAGTGCATACAGTGTTTTGCAGCAGAGAAATTATTATATAAAATTTTCAAAATAAACCAGAGACGCCTTAAAACACTATTCAATAAATAATTTTTAAAAATATTGTATTGTTTTTGCGAAATTTACAAAGTTTGACAAAACTGTCGCTGCCACTTTAACTTTCTGGTTTGGGCTTTAAAGTTAAAAAAGCTCAAAAGTCCTCGTAGTCTAAAAAAAGTGGTGAATACGCATATTCCTTTCAGGTACTTACCCAGTAACGATTTTGTTGGTTATACTTAAGCTTTTCTACTCTTTCAAATTTTATGACAGATCAACTTTTTTCTTAAAAATTTTGTTATTTCCAATTGAAAACAATGCTGGTGGTGCTGAGGCCAAAATAATACTGAATTATGACTGCACATGAAATGTTAATATTTATTTTTTTAATCAATACAGTACAACAATAGCTATTCTTATATTGTTACAATATGTGGCTGTTATAAAAACTTTTAAAATAATTAAAGCTAAATCTTTCAATTTATTAAATACGTTAAATATTAAAAATATTAAATTAAAATATTAATATTAAAAAAAATATATATATTAAAATAAATATTAAAATAAAAGATATATTAAAAAATTATTAAAGTAATTAAAAATATAGAACAATATATTTAGTGAAAATATTTCTGTTGTTATCTTAAACGGTCAAGTATGGCAGATTTAAAGTGCTTTGTATTGCTAATATTTTGAATGTTTGGGGGAAGTTTGGTCGAAAGGCGAACTGCATTTAAGAAAAAGTGTCTTTCCGATATCAACTTAAAATGTAAATTGAATTTATTTTGTTTCCTCTGTCAGACATTGAAAAATTGATTCTTTTATAGAGGTAATCAGGTTGCTTTGTGTAAATTATTTTATGAAAGAACAAAAGTGTACGGCATTTCAATAAACTTTCAAACGGCATACCACATATCTGTTTTAAGAACTCCTAGATCCGACTCCGCCTACTGTGACTGTTAATAGATACAAAGGGTGGATCCAATCCAAGCGCATAAACTTGTATTGACACTGACCTTCTATCTATTTTTGTTACCCTTCAAGCACTTGTAACTTGAAAGGGAGGGCTCAACAAATATTCTGAGTGAAAAGATCAGAGGTTTCTGCTAAACTCCAAAGTTTTATTTATTTCTATTTCTTTTACACAAAAATATTGCTGATTAATAAAATGCAAATAATAAATAATAAAGTACAATAATGAAATACAAATTAATAATAAAATAAAATGTTGATCGCTGTACTTTCTCATGGTCTGAGGAATTTAAATTTTTTTGTTTATCACAGTACGTTCTCATTGTACGTGAAATTTGATATCTTATTTATGAAGTACTTGTGACCATGAAATCGTACATTGTCATCATGAGTTTAATAAACCGTACTTAAGCTAGTGTCAACAGAGTTATAACAAAATGTATTTATATATAGGTCAGCATTATTGTATTGAAATACATAAGGGTGACATTTATGTATCTTAACATTCTCCCCCCCTTTGAACGACTGTTCCAAAAATAAGGCGGATTGTGCTAGTTAAAAAGATACGTTTTGTTATGTCTGAGAATTAATGCAAAATTTTATAAAGTAAACAAATATCAGGGGAATTCACTCAATAAGAATAGATTACAACATTGAAAAATCTAAGTTAGACAATTTCTAGGATGATGCTGGCTTTCTAGTGTTAAACATCAAGGCTAAATTTAGGATGCTGGCGTGGCATTGGTACTGGTGTCATCTTGTGTTCGTTGATGTATTGTTGAAGTTCAATGTCCTCTTCAGTGGATTCAGTTGATGTAATAGGATGTGATTTTTGGGCAGCTTTACGTAACTTGCATCTTGACAGCAATATAATTAATGCGATAATGCTGAATAACAGTGACAGGTAACCAATGATATAGCTGTGCGTTTGAGTATGATTTGTGTGTCGAACGCTCCTGAATTTCGGATGAATCGGATAATATATCCCACTGTTACTTGTAATTTCCTGAATGAATTTTTGTGAGGGATTTGGTATAAGAACTCATTGTTATAGAGGTAGCCAGCTGACACTAGTATTGGCCTGTTTTTCTCAATGTCATTTGGAATGTGGAGTTGATGTGAGAATTTTGGAGGCCATATTTCCTCTCTTCCATGCAGAAATAGTGGTCCATAAAGCCATAAATTACATTTGGCAATTTTCGTTGCTGGCAATCCTCTGGAGAGTATGTCAGCTGGATTATATTTTGATCCGACATGGCGCCATTGTTCAGGCACTGTTAGGGACTGAATCGTGGCTACTCAATTAGCCACAAACGTTTGATACAGAGATGATTGTGCATTTATCCACGACAACATAATTTCTGAATCAGTCCATAGGAAGATAGCTTGATTTTTGATTTGTAAATCCATTTTAATCCTTTGAGCAAGTTGTGCTGCGATGACAGCAGCACATAACTCCAATCGAGGCAGTGTCTGCTGCTTCAGTGGAGCAACCCGTGTCTTTGCACATAGCAATTGTACAATGATTTGTCCGTTTTCTAGTTCTGTACGGATGTATGCAACCGCACCAAACGCCTTTTCGGAAGCATCAGCATATATATGTAGTTGCGTGTTTGTCGGAATTTCCCCTTTAATAATGTGTCGGGAAAATTACATGTTGTTTAAGGTGTCTAACTCATTTCTGAAGTTAGTCCATCTCGCGTGAAGATTCTCAGAAAGTGGTTCATCCCAGTCTAACTTGTGCTGCCATAATTGTTGTATCAATATTTTTGCCTTGACAACCACAGGCGCCAACAACCCCAGTGAGTCAAACAATCTCGCGAGATCCGATGTGGCCGTACGCTTGAAAAAACACTTTTGTCGGATTCAGTTTTGCCTTGACGCATAAGTCATCAGTTTGCGGCTGCCATAATAATCCTAATGTTTTAATGGTGTTGGTGCTGTCATTATTGAAATCCAGATTTACCTCCTGATCGCCAAGTGGAATATTTTTTAATAGCTGTGGATGATTTGTACACCATTTTCTCAAATTAAATCTACGATCATATAGAATTTGTATCAGCTCCCTTTGCATTGCAAGCGCTACGTTTAGACTATTGGAACCACCAAGCCCATCATCAACGTAAAAATTATCCCGAAGCATTTGAGCGCCGTTGGGATAGTTTATGGCGATTTCGCCAGCGATTTTTTGTAAACATTTTGTGGCGAGATACGGAGCCGCTCGAGTTCCATAAGTAAAAGTGTTAAGTTTGAAGTAACTGATTGGAAATTTTGAGTTTTCGCTCCATATTATTAGCTTATACTGTTGGTGCTCGGTATCAAGATCTATTTGTCGATACATTTTCTCAATATCTGTGGTGAAGACAAATTTCGGTAATCGAAAACGAAGCAGAATTGAGAATAGTTCACTTTGAATAGTTGGACCGGTAAACATTAAATCATTAAATCAAACTGTGTCAATGTTGACCTTTTGCATATGTCCTAATTGTTCATACTCTTGCATGAACTGCACATATTGGGTTCGTACTTCATTGTCCCTTGAGAGTCGGCGTTCTAGTGGCAAAAATCTGTTGTACGCCATAGCGTGGGATTCCCCAAGCGCAGATGGTCCTTCTCGGAATGGAAGGCTGACGGTGAAACGGCCCTTTTCGTTGATGCGTATATGCTGATTGAAATGTGCTTCACACTGTCTTTCTGATGGCGAAAGAGCCCTTTCGGTTGGTTCGATTACATCGAGTTTCCAGTTTCTATATCCTCCCCTACCGATGATTCGTCGCTAAATATTGCACACGTGAGTATATATGGTAAATTAGGAATTGAACTTTCTTCAATAGCACCCCCTACAATCCAACCAAGTACCGTGTTTAGTAATGTTGGCAGATTGTCAGCAAGCCGTATTGTTCCGTTTAACATCAATTTGTAATAGAGTTCTGCACCGAGCAGAATGTCTATCTTCTCTGACTGGTTGAACTGGGGATCTACTACTTCAATGTTGCTTGGGATGCCCCAGGTTGAAATCTTAATGTGTTGATTTGGTTGTGGTGGAACTATGCTTGGGAGTATGTATGCCTCCAGGTTTGTTGAAAATTGAAAGTTCCTGGACTGCATGACCAAATTTTTGCGCTGTTTTGATTTCCTTTGAATTTCACCTACTCCATCAATGCAGAGTGACGCTTGAGATGGCGAGATGAAGAGTCTCTGACTTACACGTTGTGATATCAAATTCACCTATGAACCGGAATCTAAAATTGCTCGAAATTCACCTGAAGCACCATTTAGAGCAGTGATAACTACCCTTTCTGTAGCTAGCAAGACATAGCTCTGCCGTTTCCCAGCAGAGTTAGTTGCTGTCGATGTAACTGCGACGGTGTTAGTCGTTGCTTCAGACTTCTGTGTTTTCGGATCGATTTTGGTGGACTGGTTGGCCAATGTTGAGTTGTGCTGGTTCTGTCCTAAATGCAGTAGTGTATTGTGTTTCTTCTTACATTTTCTGCAACCTCCTGCGGGACAATTTTTCGCAGTTTTGAAGCACAATGTGTGTTGTTGTACCCTCTTTAATCGCTCGGGTGCCGATAGTTGTATAAATTTGGTGCAGTGATACAACGCTCAACTTCCATTATTTCATAGGTTACAGTCATGACTGCCTCCAGCGGATGAAACTACGGATGAAAAAGCCTTGTGTGTCGATTTGTCCCTTGTGCCTACTGCTTCCATTGATTGGAATTGATTTTCTAAAAATGATAAGAAATCCGCAATCTTTGGTACCTCCTTTGGATCTTCAAATAATTGTACAAATCTGAGATGAGTGTTTCTATCAAGTTTTTTGATTAGGAGTTGGAGAAGAATTGCATCCCATGAGAATGTTTCAACTCCAATATTGTTTAATGCCAACAAGCATTCTTTTGTTACATCATGAAGGTTTTTAATGGCAGTTGTAGATGATGTTCCCGATGGTTGGTTTAGTATTCTGTCAACTAGTGTTGCTACTAGAACTCGTTTATTGTTGAATCGTTCTTTTAGAGTTTTCCAACCTGCGCTATAATTTTCTTCAGTTAACGTGAACTGGCTAATTAATTGGTTAGCCTCTCCAGTTAGGTTCGTTTTTAGGTACCATAATTTTTGTATCGCTGTTATTGGTTGCTTGTAAACCATTTCTGAGAACAGGTCATGGAATTGTCCCCACTTTAAATAATCCCCATAAAATTCGGGGATTGTCACCTTAGGTAATGGTAACGAATTGTGTGGATATGTCGTCATTGATTAAGCTGTAATAGTGTGTTGTTGGTTTAAATTGTGGCATTTGACAAATTGACGAACTGGTTCCGCCTAGTGCGTAAAATTCGTCCATATTAAAGCCAGCTCGTGATGGGTCTTCAATTCTCTCGCATATGTCGCCACATAAACCTTGGACTTGATTCCATTGATCTCTTATGTCGTTAATCATAAGATAGTAATAGTGACGGGATCGAGCGTCTTCTGAAGTCAACACATTTAAGAATTGCTTTAGTGTAGACATTCGCTTCTTGGCCTTCCGAATCAGACCCTGATGATTCTCGTCCTGTAGTTTCTCGATTAATGGCGGCTTCTGTCGTGGTTCTGATAGCTCCGTTAGCCGTTTTGCTTTTCTGGTGAATACTTCCATAATGCGATAATGTTATACGTTACGTTAAGCCTCTTCATTGATAGTGCATCACAGTTAGTGAAAAGTTCACATCCGTACATAAGTGTAGGCAATAAATACGTCTTTGCAAGTAACATTCTAACATTGAAAGGTGTATAATACTGCATTAGAGATAGATTCCGTAACATCTCATAATTTTTACCACATAATGCACTGATATGATCAGACCAATCAAGTTTTTTATTGAAAATAACACCCAAATTTTTGGCAGTATCAACAAGTTCAATTTCTGAGTTGTTAATTAGGATTGGTAATACATCAGTATTAATTTTTCCAATTATCATGGCATACGATTTCCCTGCATTTAAGCTGAGGCCGTTCGCTGATGCCCACTCTTTAATGCGATCTAGATCATGATTAATTTTTTGGCAACACAGTCATTGACATTAAATGGATTACAACTGCTCATCATTTGCATCAGCTCTTCGGTCACATCAATTAAGGCAGATACACAACTATGCTTAGGTCTAAATCCAGATTTCCTATCTGTAAGCAACGAATTTTTATGCAGAAATTGGCTCATCTGGTTATGCATTAGACGTTCAAAAACCTTCGATAAGTAGGGTAAAATTGCTATCGGCCGATAAGTGTTATCACACTTCGGTATAGAAGTGATCTTAGCGTGTTTCCAAGCAGTAGGGAATGTCGATGTTGTTATTATTGAATTGGCAGGTATGTTATATATGGTAAGATGTAAGTAAGTACTAATTTTAAAAATTTGGGATGAACCTCATCATGTCCAATATAATTTGATTTTATGCTAAGAACAGATTCCAGAACATCTTCCTGGGAAAAATTAATTAAATTAAAGCACACTGAAGTTTGCAGATTCGGTCTGTTGTTTACATCAACCGTCTATATCCTAATACTATTATTAGTCCTGTTGGCATAAGCATTGTTGGTACGAGTGGTGTTTGTAGAGTTGTTATAAAGTTATAATTTAATTGATTAACATCTATTGTAGAATTGGATTGAATGTCGCTTTTAACAATACCCATTTTGCGAATGTCTCTCCATTTCTTTTTGCAGCAAGCAGCTGACTTCAATTTTTGTTCATAGAACCTTGACTTCGCAGATATTATCTTTGAATTCACGTTTCTCCTATCTTCCTTAAAAAAAATTATGAATTTATGGCGTTTTAAAACGTTTCCACCTATCATTGGCAAGATTTCTCCTCTCTATTAAGGACTTAATGTCATTTAAAAACCATGGTTTTTAATTATTAATTTTGTTAGTTTTAATAGGGATATATTTATTATACAGGTAAGGTAAATTTTTATTCAAAAAGGGTTGTTTTTTCATCTACAGTTGGCATGAAGAAGATTCGATTCCGCGGAGTGTTCGAGAGTTCCGATTCATTATCTATATTAAAAAAGTCTCTGAAGGTTATGGTTTTTACTTTTTTAGAGGCCGTTGTCTCATAATCATATGATATAAATCTGATCAAATGCCAATAATTGGAAATAGTTATTAATGAAACAAATATCAAGTAGACTAGGGCAGTGCTTGTAAAATGAGGGCATCAAATTATTAACAAGAATAAGTCCGATGGTGTTCATGTGCTCCATTAAGATTTTGTCAATTAATTTATTTTCGTTGAAGTCTCCTGTAATAATAACATCGTTGTATCCAAGAGTAAGTGTTGCCAGTTTGTCCAGTAGTGGGTCATAATCAATATTTTTATGAGGCCTATAAATAGAGCCAATTAAACGTTTTTCTCCGTTATTGTTTAATATTTCGAGAAAAAGATTTTCTTTTAGAAGAGACTTACACTTAAATTGACCACCAGCGTGAGCAGTCCTATCTGCTCTGAAGGACTGTAGCCATTCAGATTGTAAACACAGTCCTGTGCGTCGGCATAAAAACAGGTTTCAGAAATGTATAAAATATCAATTCCAGATTCTTCAAAGATAAAACGAAATTCATCCATCTTATTGTTAAGGCTTTGAGCGTTGATATGGCATTAACATATGCCAGAAGTTGTTTTAGATAATATTCTGATCATTGTGTACAGATTTTCCTTAGAACCAATTTCCCTATTATCATTCGTTAAGACCATTATTGTAAAATATAATTTTATTAACAATGAAAAAACTATATGCATATTGGTTAAATTATTAACAGTGTGTTTTGTTAATGTATAATAGAATTGTAAGTTATAAAATATGTTTGTTTCTAAAATAAATAATTATTATTTAAGTTATGATGTCACTCGGAATAGGTAATAAGTTGTTATGGCTATCAAAACAATAACGTCATAGTGCTTTTCGATTTATTGGAACAATATATGCATTTTAAAATGTATTGTTTAACATCAGACTATTCTGGAGGCTTTAGCTTCTACAATATATAAGGTTGAATTTTTGAGAGTGAATTATTATTTCTCAGAACCTGTGTCCAGGTTTTATAAGAGTATTATCTTTATCGTCCACTTTCGAAATTAAATATCTATAATATTACATCAAAATTGTAAACTGTTGTTATAAATTTGGTAAACGACAGTAATTTTCAATCTTATAGTTCAACAGTTTGGTAAGTAGTGGGCGATAATCGTCGGTCGTCTTATAGAATCTGAGCACTAAATCAATAATTTAACAGGAAAATTTTCTGTTTCTAAGAACGACTTGTTGAACAACTTCTTGCCCTATATATACAGAATAACAGCTGTCGGTTTTTACACCAATAATTTTTGTTTTGAAATTGTTCCAAAAGTAATCATATATTCCTAGAACCACTTCTGGAGCTAGTTCTAGTTGGTTATATTGTATCTAAAATTTGGTTGGCAACCGATTTCAAAAGAATTTTATTGGCAGAATTCTTAAAGAGTTAAGATATTAATTTTCTGTTATGACATCGAAAACAAATGTAACCTTACCTTGAAATACATGAAAATAAAATTTACATGATTAAGAGTTTTTAAAGGAATTAGAACAAAAATTTAAAATTTTCTATTGTATTTCCTAAAGGCTACCCAGCACTTGTTTTGAGTTGGTTGGTTAAAAATTTGTATTAAGAGATGGTATTAAAAAATTTAATTATGTTTTTTGTCAAAATATATTCAATTGTGTTTATTTATATACTATTGGAAAAAATGTAACTGCTTTTGCTTAAAAACAATAAAAATTTTTGGCTGCAAATAAGTTATTTTAGAATTCCCCTATACATATTCATCTTTCTTTTAGGTATTAGACTTTATGTGCTTTCTTATTTTTATTCGCTAGAATTACTAAAATATACTCCAACTTTCTAAATTACTTCCATTTTTTGTAGCGTTGTGATTAAATATTGTGATTAAATATTTCGCAACAAATACCTGTTAAAAATTATGTTTTAGGCCATTCGAAGGTACACCTAAATTCCACTAAGCACTATGTTTAAGTTGAAGGTATCGCATTTGAAAGGCCAAACAATTTCAATATTTTAATCCAAAAACGTGTACGAATGTAGCGTTCGTCACGCAGGATTTGTCCATATCAATTATATTTTTAATCAAAAATCTTCAACATTTTTAATTAAAGTTTTAATTATATCAATTAAAACTTCAATTAAATTTCTAACCAAAAATTAGGAGCCAAGTGTTCCCTTGCTTGATTCCTAAAGTTTGGCGTAGTAATTATTATCAAATCGAAATTTAGGAGACAGGCAGCAAGAACACAGGGGGTCCTTGAAGCTATATACAGCACATCGATCGATGATGCCTTAGCCTATCAGAACTCCAATGACCGTCCATGCGTGGAGTTTAAGCTAGACTTATCCAGATGCAGACGTGGTTCCTTGTGATAAAAGACACGGAGTCGCATCTGCGGCTGGATAATCCATGCTTCAATCCACATCCTGCTTTTACAGAACATGGAGGATCTAGAGCGGACACTCGATAAAAACCCGTAATCCCAGGTGTTATCTGTACCGTGCCTATGGGACGAATAGCACTACGTTAGTGTGGTTTTGAACGGTGGCCTCCAGGGCGTGGCGTACCCTAGTTGTATCAGCTCACTGGTAGCATAGGGCTCTGCCACTTTGTGTTCTGTTGTAATCCCTTTTTTTTTCCTTTTTAGATGGACTCAACTAATCTAATGAACAAAGAACAAGAGGAACAAGGAAAAGGGTGCGCTCAGATGACTCAACACCACCTGACACTAGACATCCTGCAAAGCGGACAGCTGATATGGCTGCAGTTGGCACACCTTGTTTTAGATAATATTCTGATCATTGTGTACAGATTTTCCTTAGAACCAATTTCCCTATTATCATTCGTTAAGACCATTATTGTAAAATATAATTTTATTAACAATGAAAAAACTATATGCATATTGGTTAAATTATTAACAGTGTGTTTTGTTAATGTATAATAGAATTGTAAGTTATAAAATATGTTTGTTTCTAAAATAAATAATTATTATTTAAGTTATGATGTCACTCGGAATAGGTAATAAGTTGTTATGGCTATCAAAACAATAACGTCATAGTGCTTTTCGATTTATTGGAACAATATATGCATTTTAAAATGTATTGTTTAACATCAGACTATTCTGGAGGCTTTAGCTTCTACAATATATAAGGTTGAATTTTTGAGAGTGAATTATTATTTCTCAGAACCTGTGTCCAGGTTTTATAAGAGTATTATCTTTATCGTCCACTTTCGAAATTAAATATCTATAATATTACATCAAAATTGTAAACTGTTGTTATAAATTTGGTAAACGACAGTAATTTTCAATCTTATAGTTCAACAGTTTGGTAAGTAGTGGGCGATAATCGTCGGTCGTCTTATAGAATCTGAGCACTAAATCAATAATTTAACAGGAAAATTTTCTGTTTCTAAGAACGACTTGTTGAACAACTTCTTGCCCTATATATACAGAATAACAGCTGTCGGTTTTTACACCAATAATTTTTGTTTTGAAATTGTTCCAAAAGTAATCATATATTCCTAGAACCACTTCTGGAGCTAGTTCTAGTTGGTTATATTGTATCTAAAATTTGGTTGGCAACCGATTTCAAAAGAATTTTATTGGCAGAATTCTTAAAGAGTTAAGATATTAATTTTCTGTTATGACATCGAAAACAAATGTAACCTTACCTTGAAATACATGAAAATAAAATTTACATGATTAAGAGTTTTTAAAGGAATTAGAACAAAAATTTAAAATTTTCTATTGTATTTCCTAAAGGCTACCCAGCACTTGTTTTGAGTTGGTTGGTTAAAAATTTGTATTAAGAGATGGTATTAAAAAATTTAATTATGTTTTTTGTCAAAATATATTCAATTGTGTTTATTTATATACTATTGGAAAAAATGTAACTGCTTTTGCTTAAAAACAATAAAAATTTTTGGCTGCAAATAAGTTATTTTAGAATTCCCCTATACATATTCATCTTTCTTTTAGGTATTAGACTTTATGTGCTTTCTTATTTTTATTCGCTAGAATTACTAAAATATACTCCAACTTTCTAAATTACTTCCATTTTTTGTAGCGTTGTGATTAAATATTGTGATTAAATATTTCGCAACAAATACCTGTTAAAAATTATGTTTTAGGCCATTCGAAGGTACACCTAAATTCCACTAAGCACTATGTTTAAGTTGAAGGTATCGCATTTGAAAGGCCAAACAATTTCAATATTTTAATCCAAAAACGTGTACGAATGTAGCGTTCGTCACGCAGGATTTGTCCATATCAATTATATTTTTAATCAAAAATCTTCAACATTTTTAATTAAAGTTTTAATTATATCAATTAAAACTTCAATTAAATTTCTAACCAAAAATTAGGAGCCAAGTGTTCCCTTGCTTGATTCCTAAAGTTTGGCGTAGTAATTATTATCAAATCGAAATTTAGGAGACAGGCAGCAAGAACACAGGGGGTCCTTGAAGCTATATACAGCACATCGATCGATGATGCCTTAGCCTATCAGAACTCCAATGACCGTCCATGCGTGGAGTTTAAGCTAGACTTATCCAGATGCAGACGTGGTTCCTTGTGATAAAAGACACGGAGTCGCATCTGCGGCTGGATAATCCATGCTTCAATCCACATCCTGCTTTTACAGAACATGGAGGATCTAGAGCGGACACTCGATAAAAACCCGTAATCCCAGGTGTTATCTGTACCGTGCCTATGGGACGAATAGCACTACGTTAGTGTGGTTTTGAACGGTGGCCTCCAGGGCGTGGCGTACCCTAGTTGTATCAGCTCACTGGTAGCATAGGGCTCTGCCACTTTGTGTTCTGTTGTAATCCCTTTTTTTTTCCTTTTTAGATGGACTCAACTAATCTAATGAACAAAGAACAAGAGGAACAAGGAAAAGGGTGCGCTCAGATGACTCAACACCACCTGACACTAGACATCCTGCAAAGCGGACAGCTGATATGGCTGCAGTTGGCACACCTTGCAAGGCTGTAGGCGCTATACTGCCGAAACCAGCCTTGCCAGTTCTGGCCAATCAGCAGAAACAAGAGGTATCCTGCAAGGATGCAGTTGCAACCGTGAAGATTGGTGTTATTCCACCTGATTTCGCGGCAACTAGATGGACGGATGAGCAGCTCTAGTCCATCCAAAGAGCTACACAAAATATCGGAGCTGAGTAAGGGAACAATTAAGCCAAGTTTTTCGAGTTGATCCTTTAAGCCAGGGTGGCTCAGTTTTGTTTGCCGCGACAAGAACACGACGCAGTAGCTGGAGACTCATGTACCCACTCTAAAGCCATGGAGCGACGCTGTGTTGAAGGTGGTAGCGGAGGAAAAAGTGCCGAAGGCCCAAGTGTTCGTGGGTTATATCCTGAGAAGGAGGACACGTCTAATAATTTAATTCTTAGACTAGTTGAGGGCCAGAACTGCGAGCTTTCGGTTGGGTATTGGAAGGTGTTGAATAGGGTTATCAAGGGTGGCATAGTTGTCTATTGACCCTATCTCAGCTGACATACTCAAGTGAAAGGATCACAGGGTGAATTTTGGGGTTGGAACAGCGCTGGTAAGACCCACCCGACGGCAGGCAAAGGCAAGCATTTCAGCAGCCACGGCCAAATCTGACACACGATTTGTTACTAGCTCACATACGTCGGATGATAAACCGTGCTGTTCGAAGGACCTTGCTATGCCTAGTTCTACTGAGCCCACAACTAAAAAACGGGTCGATTTAAAGGCTTCCGAAATGCGGAAAAATGGCGAGAGGCACTCGGCAGAAGAAGCTGTGCTGCTAAATTCCAATCGTGGCAGAAAGGTGGCAAAGCGTTCGCCAAACGCAAGTAATGGCTGCCAAGAAAGCTGGAGCACCAAAGCACCTCAGGTGCTTACAAGTGAACCTTCACCATGCAAAGGCAGCATCGGATATCGCCAGCAGAAAGTTCACAACAGATGTCCTGGATGTAATGTTCATCCAGGAGCCTTGGGTGCACAATGGAGCCATAAAAGACCTCAATGCAAGTCAAGCTAAGCTGATCTATAATTCTCATCTGACTAGGCCCAGAGTGGCCATCTTTGTGAGGAATAGTCTAAACTTTCTTCCAATTTCAGAATTTGTCTTCGGAGATTTGGTATCAAACTCTGCAACGTTACCCTCCCTATCCGGGGTACATGAGGTAGTACTCGCCTCCGCGTACTTGCCTGGCGACGTAGAACCAACAGCTGAGGTTTCGGCCTTGGTTGAAAATTTCCGAAAGAGGTCAGTGAGCTGGATCCTAGCTTGCGACGCCAACGCACATCACACGGTATGGGGGAGTAAAAATATCAACAAACGTGGTGAGTACCTGCTAGAATTTATATGTAGGAATAATATTTTTTACTTTTAGGAATGCAATTAGGTCGGAGGTCTTGGATCTCACTCTTACGAGCTCCAATTTACCTTTTGCCATTTCTAACTGGCATGTCTCCAATGAGCTCTCAATGTCTGACCATCAACATCTGATCTTTGATGTTATCAGTGCATTGAATTCTAATCAGGTTTACCGTAATCCTAGACGTACGAACTGGTAAAACTTCCGTCATCACTTGGAAAGCGATACCAACTTTTCCAAGGGGTTCATTCTGAGCTCAGGGGAAATTGATTGTGAGGCGGCGGAAATTCAAGAGAATTTAGCTTCTGCTTACGTTGCGAGCTGCCCATTGTTCAATGGTCTGGTGGAGCTCAAAAGAAAAGCCAGAAAGCTCTTTAATAATGCCAAACGAACAGTTGACTGGGTCCCCTATAGGGCTGCACTCACTGCATACAACAGGGAACTACGCATATCCAAAAGTCCACGTGGCGCAGTTATTGTGAGAGGATCTCGAATCTTTCTGAAGCTGTGCGACTTCAAAAGGCTCTATCATGGGATCATACGAATGGTATCTGTACTCTGAGGAGACCAGACGGTTCCTACACTGAATCTCCCGTCGAAACCTGCAAACTCCTGCTAGATACGCACTTCCCGGGATGCGTAATCTCCGGTGGGTCGGATGACAAATTGTGAATCCCAAACCTGACGGTGAGGAATGTACGTCTATCGGGGTCTATCTTTCAGGAGAACAGGGTAAGTTGGGCGGTGAATGAGTTTTCTCCATACAAATCTCCAGGTGTACGTAATTATCCCAAGGCTGGTTAGGATATGTAGATCCAGTCTGCTATTTGGTCATGTACCAACACCGTGGAGAGAGGTGAAAGTGGTCTTCATACCAAAGGCAGGGAGAAAATCCGAACAGTTGCCTAAATCGTATAGACCAATTAGCCTCAGCTCGTTTCTCTTTAAGACTGTGGAGAAAGTCCTGGATCGCTATATTAGGGACACTTACCTCGCACAGAGACCGATACATGGTCTTCAGTTCGCGTATCAGCGGGGAAAGTCTACCGAAACAGCTGTTTATCACGTTGTCGATATGGTTGAGAGGGCACTAGGGGCAAAGCATATTGCCCTATGTGCCTTTATAGATATACAGATAGATATATAGTAGATTGGGCTCTGGAGATGCTAAGGTCCAGGGTAATCACCGTTGGTATAGAGTCTGCACTCAGGACCGTAAATGTGACCATAGGGTGTCCTCAGGGAGGTGTTTTATCGCCATTATTATGGACACTGGTCATAGATGAGTTGCTCGAGGGTCTAAACGACAAGGGCTTCAAAACCTACTGCTACGCAGATGAACTTGTCATATCCGTCGTTGGATGGGATAACAGGACGATCTCAGAGCGCATGCAAGAGGCTCTGAACTTTACTCTTTCATGGTACCAGGGAAGGGGCTTATCCATCAATCCGTCGAAGACGATACTGGTACCATTTACAAACAGGAGGAAGGTTAATCTTCATGCCGTTGTGGGGGGCATGGAGATAGATTACTCTGATAAGGTTAGGTATTTGGGGGTTACTCTTGACAAATCTCTAACCTGGAATGATCATATTGACTCGCTGTCAAAAAAGGCCACCAGAGCTCTCTATGCCTGCCAAAGGCTCTTTGGGAGGACTCCGCGGATGGTGTATTGGTCATTCATTACTATTGTCAAACCTATGATTACCTATGCGCATGGTGGCCTAAGGTTGAACAGTCGCAAACGATGAATGCTCTTAAGAGGATCTACCGTCTGGCGTGCATTGGTATAACAGGCGCCAGCGGGACGTGCTGGGAATTCCTCCGTTGCATATCTCTGTAATGGAGGAGGCCGTCATGTGCTCAACTAAACTTAGGGAATTCGGTAGCATGAGAAGCGGCAACCTAAGGGGTGACATGAGGACCGCTAAGGTTCTTATGGATGACCCAATCAGAATGGTCACGGATAAGATGCTGCCGGAAGAGATTTTGGTCAGGTATTTTGATGCTATGTCTTTTGATAGGAACATGTGGACCAACTGGACTTGGGAACCTGAAGTTAGGGCCCAGTTATGGTTCACAGATGGCTCGAGACAGCTGAAAAAGGATACGGGTGCGGGGTTTTAGGGCCCGGATTCCAGCGCGCCCTTCCCATGGGCAAATATCCCTCCATTTTTCAGGCGGAAATTTACGCCATATGTGTGTGTGTGGAGGAATGCCTACGGAGCGTGTGGTCAGATCTCGTATCTATATTCTCTCTGACAGTAAGGCCGCACTTATGGCTCTTATGTCCCACGAGGTGTCATCTAAACTTGTGCTGGAATGTATTACGGCACTCAACCGACTCTGTAGGAGAAACTCCCTTACCCTGGGATGAATTCCGGGCCATGAGGGGCAACGAAAGGGCGGACTCTCTGGCCAACCGAGGTGCCCGTCGGCCCTTCATAGACCCTGAACCTTTCTGCGGGTTGTGGAGAGAGTCGAGATTTTACGATTTTTGGCAAACATCTTGTGGCCAACGACAAGCTAAGAGATTTATATCTATGCCCAGTGGTGGGTCTGGGCGACTACTGGCCCTTGGTCGAAGGGACCTAAGGACCCTGACTGGATACTTTACTGGGCATTGCGACTTTAGGTACCATAGGCACAAGAAGGGTCAATCGGACACTTAGCTGTGCAGGTTTTGCGGGTTGGAATCAGAGACGTCAGAGCATGTCCTCTGCGATTGTCCTGGGCTTTGTGTCAGGAGGATCAACTTGTTGGGTGACCGTTTCTTGTCGCCTTCCGACATTTGGAACACTTCACCCGGTAAGTTTCTTGGCTTCATCAATAGCTTGAACCTTTAGGGTGGTTCTGGGCAGCACAAAAGATCTATTGTGGTCGCGGTGCGTAGTGCCATTTGAAATAATAATAACCAAAAATGAATTAAAATTTTAATCAAATTTTTAATTGAAATTCTATATTCAAATCAAATTTTCAATATTTGTTTTTATCAAATATTCATATGAATGTGTGTAATTCTTCAACGCACTGTGGGTCTAATTATTGGTTTTTGAGGCAACAAATCACGGGAAGTAGCTGGACCTTTGAAATTTCGCACAGATGCCTTTGGAAGTAACCAAAAACGTCAGTTAAAACTTAAAGTTTATCTGCCAAGTGCCACGCCCACTTGCAGTGAAGGGGTACTATGCTTTTATAAAAAAGATTACTGGAAATGAATAAAGTATTATAATTTCATTATGATGCTTTCTTAAGACTTTGGTAAAAATTTCAAGTCAATCAGACAGTTCTCTATGAAAAAATAAGTCGATCTGCTCACTGCCACATCTACTTTCGTCGGTGGGCGTATCATTATCAACAAAATGCTTTTGAATTTAGTGACAACATTTTGCTAGAGATAACATTTATTCATTAATTTTTGTATTGAATAAATAGTTAACAAAAACAAGTAAAAAAGGGCTAAATTCGGCTTCTTTGAATACCCTCCACCAATATCCTAAAAAGATGTTCTCTTCTGTTTTTGATACAAATAATATAAAAAAACTTTAAAAGTAAAATTATTTAGGTGAAAAAATTTTTTGAGGTGAAAAACTTTTTTAGATGTGAAAAGAACTTTTTGGTGGAAAAAAGTATTAGAGGTGAAAAAAAAATTTTTAAGGTGAAAAAATTTTTTGTGGTGAAAAACAATTCTAGTGGTGGAAAAATGTTTGAGGTGAATAGAAAATATTAACTGCTAAGCGACTGGTGAAAAATATGAGAAAATATGTTATGTACCAGTCGCTACTATGAAATTGTACTAAATTTGTATAGGCAATTTAGAGGCACCTTTACATTTTCACTAGTTTTTTTAAACGTGGACTGCACAAAAAACACATTTTAAAGCATAGTTTTTGTCAAATACTCGATTTCGTTCCGGCTAATGCGAACTAGCTCTGCAGCTGAATATGCCTAATGTATTTTTGAGATTTGAGATATTGACAAATGTATATTTATGTTAATTTTTTCTTTTATAAAAAAATACAGATGAATAAAGTGCGATATTGTGCTCTTAAACATCGAAATGTATATTGATTTAGTAAATTAAAGTATAATATACACATAAAACATATATTTTGCATAGCTTATGGTAAACATTCTTTTATGTTATGAACGAAATAGAAAATCAATAATACCCTGTTGTATATTGTAGCAGAATATGCCTTATGGGGAGAATTTTTTTTCAGATGCGCCACCTATTGGGAAATAGTTTCAACCAATGTTCTTTCTTTAACAAATTATTGTCTTTGATTTATGTAACAAAACTTTTGTTATTTAGTTTTAGTAATGTTATTTACAGAGGTCTGCTCTGTTAGCGACTCTAACATTTCTACTTACTTAACAGAAAAAAATAGATACAGAAAAATTGTACCAATTTGTATGGAAAATTTAGAGGTATCTTCACATTTTCACTCATAACTTTTGAACCGCTTGACCGATTTTGCTCATTTTAAATACCAAACTGTTCGGGAGGATGTTTAATAATCTGGGTAAAAATAGGCAAGCCCGCTTGCGTCTTCGCGTCGTGATCGCCATTTCAACAGACAGACAGACGGACAGACAGACAGACAGACAGACAGACAGACAGACGGACATCGCTAAATCGACTTAAAATTGCATAAGGATCACGAATATATATACTTTATGGGGTCTTAAACCTATATTTCGACATATTACAAACGGAATGACAAACTGATATATACCCTCACCATATATGGTGGAGGGTATAATAAAGTTTATTGAACATTAAATTAGAAAATCAATAAAGTAATATTCTTCTTTTGCTAATGTTTATTTGCTGACAATACTATAAAGATTTAATCCAAATAAAAAAACAAAATTTGATTAAACTATATATGTAAAATTTGGAATTCGATAACAAAACCTACTTCAGAAATCATCCAACATTTCATCAACTTCTAATTCTAAATCAAAACAAGTAAAAAAGGGCTAAATTCGGCTGTGCCGAATCTTTGAATACCCTCCACCATATGGGCTGAAGATGATATACGTATATACTAAATTTTGCATGAACTGAAATATGAATATGTTTTGTCAATTTATGTAACGAACTTTTGTTATTTAGTTTTAGTAATGTTATTTATTTAGTTTAAGCAATGTTATTTACAGAGGTCTGCTCTGTTAGCGACTTTAACATTGTTGATTTTTACGTTAACTTAGTTATCAGAGTAACACACATATAGCTCTAAGGATGTTATTATTCTCATACTATGTAATCGAACAATAAGAAGACTTAATAACATTTTTACTTACTTTACAGAAAAAAAAATAGATACAGAAAAATTGTACAAATTTGTATGGAAAATTTAGAGGTACCTTCAGATTTTCACTCATAACTTTTGAACCGCTTAACCGATTTTGCTCATTTTAAATACCAAACTGCCCGGGAGGATGTTCAATAATCTGGGTAAAAATAGGCAACCCCGCTTGCGTCTTTGCGTCGTGATCGCCATTTCAACAGACAGACAGACAGACGGACATCGCTAAATCGACTTAAAATTGCATAAGGATCACGAATATAAAGGGTGTTCCAAGAAGAACGCAATTTTTAAATCTGGCAACATTCGAAGTGTCATTGTTTGACATTTGAACAATTGTTATTGTTTGCTAGTAGAAGGTACGAGGTTAGTAAAAATGGAGCGCTACACGCATTCTCATTGTGAAATTGTTTTACCAAAATGGTGAAAGTTTTGCGGCTACAGTTCGCAAATTGCGATCAATTTGGGGTCACAATAATGCTCCAAAAGAGTCAACTGTAAAGAGATTAATGGATAAATTTGCCGAAACTGGGTCTGTTAGTGATGTAACGACAACAACGCGCCATCGACCAGGTCGATCGACCGAAAATGTCGCAGCTGTACGTGATGATGTCGCTCAAACTCCATCCACCTCAATTCGACACCGAGCTCAGCAAATTGGTGTCTCCAAATCCACCTTGCAGCGAATTTTGACGAAAGATTTGCATCTTCATGCATACAAAGTTCAATTGACTCAGGAACTGAAGCCAGCTGACCATGGACAGCGAAGGGAGTTCGTTAATTGGGTATTGGAGAGACAACATGAAAATGCTGATTTTGCCGATAAAATCATCTTTAGTGACGAGGCCCATTTTCATCTTGATGGCTTTGTCAATAGGCAGAATTGTCGCATTTGGGGTGAGGAAAATCCTCGAGTGATTCACGAGAAGCAAATGCATCCTCAACGTGTCACTGTGTGGTGTGGTTTTTGGGCTGGAGGAATCATTGGACCTTTTTTTTTATGAAAATGAGGCAGGTCAAGCGCAAACAGTCAATGGTATTCGGTATCGTGAAATGATAACCAGTTTTTTCTTGCCTAGAATTGAAGAAATGAATGTGGAGGGCATGTGGTTCCAACAAGACGGCGCCACATGTCATACAGCCAGAGAAACAATTCAATTGCTGCATCAGTCATTTCCCGGTCGTGTTATTTCGCGTTTTGGAGATCAGAATTGGCCGCCTAGATCGTGCGATTTAACACCATTAGATTTTTTCTTTGGGGTTTTTTGAAGTCGATGGTTTACGCGAATAAGCTGACGACGACTCAAGCCTTAAAAGAGGAAATTGGACGCTGCATTAATGAAATACCGCAGCATTCATGCAAAACGGTCATTGAAAATTTCATTAAAAGATCGCGTGCATGCCAGCAAAGCCGCGGCGGCCATCTGCACGATATATTGTTTCATACATAACCTCATTCTGTCTACTTTACGATATAATAAAGTTTCACGATTTTTTTTTTAAATATCTGTGTTTTATTTAAAATTTCAAAATTGCATTCTTCTTGGACACCCTTTATATACTTTATGGGGTCTTAAACCTATATTTCGACATGTTACAAACGGAATGACAAACTGATATATACCCTCACCATATATGGTGGAGGGTATAATGATATAGAATTTCAGTGTCCTCTTCACAATCAGAAACATCATAATTTTCAACGGCACTTAACGTAGTTGGAAATTGAAATTAAGGAATTTCATGAATCTTGAAAAGAGCAATAATTTCTCTTGGCAGCTGCAACCTTTTCTTTGCTGATTGGCGATTTTTTATACAAATACTAGATAATAACAAATCAGAAGAATTAATTGCTCTGTTAAAAACATCCCTTATATTGTGTTCTCTAGATTTTTCGAGCATGCTCAATGCTGTCCTTTTTATAGAATTTCTTTTAAGCTTAAGAAGCATTTTCTCCAGCACACTTGAGGCTTGTAGCATTTGTGAAGAATGTGCTAAAATTTTATGCAAGGTCGCCGACATTGGATACCATTCGTAGTTTTTTAAATATATTTCGGCAGTTGCATAACAAAAATTCTTTAAGTTTTCGACACTTGTTTCAAATTCACTGGAAATTCCAATAAGTTTGCAATAAATGTTTTATAAGCTCGATATCAACGATTGTTATAGATGCAAATAATTTTGGTTTTGAAAATGCTTTTCGCGCAGTGTTGCCGTCATTCGTTGATCCGCTGCCATTACTTTTCGTCTTATGGTTATGAAGACCCATTTTCTGCCAGAATTGTTATTGAATTTCACTTTTTCTCTGTTGCATAAGTACATTATCGTCAGCTTTTCGTATTTGCTGAGTGGCGATTTTTCATACAAATACTAGATAATAACGGATCAGAAGAATCCATTGCTCTGTTGAAAACATCCCTTATATTGTATTCTCTAGAATCCTTTCGAGCATGCTTAATGCTGTCCTTTTTATAGAATTTGTTTTTAGCTTAAGAAGCATTTTATCCAGCACATCCAAGAGGCACACTTGAGGCTTGTAGCATTTGTGAAGAATGTGCTAAAATTTTATGCAAGGTCGCCGACATTGGATACCATTCGTAGTTTTTTAAATATATTTCGGCAGTTGCATAACAAAAATTCTTTAAGTTTTCGACACTTGTTTCAAGTTCAGTGGAAATTGCAATAAGTTTGCAATATATTTTTTATAAACTCGATATCAACGTTTGTTAAAGATGCAAATAATTCCGGTTTTGAAAATGCTTTTCGCGCAGTGTTGCCGTCATTCGTTGATCCGCTGCCTTTACTTTTCGGCTTATGGTCATGAAAATCCATTTTCTGCCAGAATTGTTCTTGAATTTCACTTTTTCTCTGTTGCATAAGTACATTATCGTCAGTACTTCGTATTTCGAAAGATTAAGAACAAATTCAAGACATCGGATCCTTTATCGACAAAAACTGCTTCGGATTAGCCCCACATATTGGACATAACTGAGAAGACTTAGTTTCTGTTAGCACGTTCAGCGCTTTCCCATAAATTAAAGTCACAATAAGTTCATACTTTACTGAGATCTTTCTACTATGTACCAAAAAATATTCTAAAGGCATAAGATTTGATATCTGATGATTCAGATTGCTTTTTTCTTACAAAATATGCTCCTTGGTTTCCTTATAAATTAAATTTTTGTTGGTCGGCAAGAACGGACAGATTGAGGAGTACGGTTTATACAAACGATTTCATTATGTGACGTGATTATTTTTAATGGTATAACTGAGGTTACAAATAGCGAGTTGTCTAAGCTTTCTGGCTTATTGCTATTAAATATTTGCTTGAATGAACTTTGCCCCGTGGAACCGTCAAACCCATAACTTAGAACTAAGGCGACTTCACTCAAATCAGCCATTTGCATTACAACTTCTTCTTGGTATGATAAAATTCTCAACCAAGTTTTGTAGAGGAATTTGTGCCAATGGTTCTGTTATCATAAGTCCTTTAAGTCGGCATTACAGCTTATATTCTTGAATTTTTTTGTAACTTGGATAAATGTCACAGTTGTGTGACTTGTTCTCATATTAATATATTGTTGTTTTGTTAAATTATTGTCTATGAAAAATACTAATGCTTCTGCAGGAGAGAGTGGTAATGGCTTTTTGCCATCAGAAGTTAGCAATTTTCTAATTTTAGTTGGCCTTGATTGAGACGAAGCTGCTTCCCTTAAACGTGGACGATACTTTTGAAGCAAGTTTTCGTTTTGCCATACACTCTACGCCATCAGTTTTAAAATTTAAAGCTCAGTCACATAAGATAACCATATCCTTTTGTTTTTGTTCCACTTTTGGTTAGCTTGTGCGCAAAAATTATTAATTTTCTCTTTAACAGTTATCATAGAGTCCTCATTAGCGTTTTTAAAATTTCGTAGAAATCCAGCTCATAACATTATTGACATTATGGTTATTTTCCAACCAAAATTTTACAATATCCGCATTTTTAATTTTAATGCAATCTAAAATCAGAAATATTATAATTTACGGCAAATTCCTGCAGTTAATTTTATGAACACATGAAAGAACACATTATTACCTTTCTACCGTATACGTTTTTTAACCAATACTCACCAGAGATGTAGATAAGTTTATTCACTTTTTTCTGTATGTATGAACTCACTGCTTTTGTTTTGTTTTCAATCGTCAACATGTGCTAATAATATTGCTTGCAGTGTTTGCGCCCTCACAATTGCTTGTCATTTTAGCAATCACTTTTTAAATGCCGTTAGAAATAAAGGCTCAAAAATTATAACAGTGTTTTGATTTGTATGCAAAGCATTCAAATGATTCATAAAAGCTGGTAAGTTGATTGCATAGTGCAAAATCAGTGCGTTAATTTGTATTAAATAAATTTTCAAGATGAACTCGGAAATAATAAAAAATATTGAAAGTGTTTTTTTTTTTGTATTGTAAAAAATAAACAAACAAACCAATCACAATAATTTATAAAAACAACAAATACATACATTTTTCTTTAAATAATAAAATATTGAACACGAAGTACTACCTTATTTCTTTTGTTAAGCTCTGAAAAATGGCTGAAATTTGTACTTATTTTTTCCATCATTATCATTATTATAATATAAACAGAATATGCACTTACAAATAAAATAAAACAGAATATGCAATAAACATCCCCTTAAATTAATTCAAACATACTCATATAGGAAAGTGTGTATTTACTCAAAAAGTTCTGCGTATATTCATATCACGCATACTGATTCAATGCTTTTGTGAATGGCAAGAGCTTTCAGAATAAGCAAGCAATTACATGCATCATCATACAATAACAGCATTGGTTTAGTTTATGTTTAGTGATAACTCAGTCTTCACTTTTGCATAATAAATATGTCATTTGAATGGGATTCATGGACATCTCTAATACGCACCAATAAACAAAGTACTGCTCCAACAAACACAGGGACTATTACCAAAACTACATACAAGAGAAGACACATTTAAAACACTCAATTATATATTTCAACATCATTTTTATAAAATTTCGTAATAATATCTTAATTTACATAACTGTAAGAGTATTTTCCATTCTGCAAAATTTTTATACACTAAAAACTTTTTGTTAAACAAACATATGTTTTTCATTTTAATTTGGGCTCAAATGTCTTAAAATGAAACACAACAAAGAACTTCAACTTTGGCAGACTGGCTTTAAATCAAGAGTTGCCACCTGACTCTAATATTTTATTTTTGTGTATTTCCAAATGTTAGGTAAAAATTGCTGTCGTTACTCTTTGAAAATAGTTCACTTCAAATATGGACTTCTTGTCTCATAAACCTGACATTGCCCATAGTGGCAACGCATGAAAATTTCTAAATATTTTGTTCCAAATAGTTCATAGGAGCACCATAGTACTTTTCAATACTTTTCAAAAAAGTTACTATGGTACCAACATTATCATAACTGGTGCATGCGTATCCGCAGTGTGGCCAAACAAGTTTGTTCCCATTTTCAAGTTAAAACACACAAAAATCCTTAACAAATTGTTAAATAATTAAATTTTTCCTTTTTCTTAAATAATTTTCAAAAGATTTTGTTTGCCAAAACTTAACAAATTCAAATTTTAACAATTTTTTAAATTTTAAAATAGACCTTTGAAAACATGTTTTAATTTTTAAACCTGATTAAATTTTTAACGAAAGGATTTCAATATCAATTAATATCAAATTCAGATAATCAATTTGATTTTTGTTGATTATTTTCATGGAATAAACAAAATCAGGGACCGGAAATAAGAGTTATTTTTCAATTTTTGAAGAAATGAATCATACATAAATGAACATCGTAGAAAACTTTTAATTACACCATCATGATTTTTAGGCGAAATGCATCCAACATATTGCATGATTTTTAAATTTTTGATTTTTATTTTAACAATCAAAAATAAGAGTTATTTTTGATTTTTATTTTTTTAAATGAAAAATAAAAGTTATTTTTGATTTTTATATTTTTAAATGAAAAATAAAAGTTATTTTTGATTTTTATATTTTTAAATGAAAAATAAAAGTTATTTTTGATTTTTATATTTTTATATCAATAATAAAAATCAATTCAAAACTCTTATTTATTTGTTGATGCCGTATGTATTATAATATGCTGCTTCATTCAAATTTCTATATGAATATAATATATTATGTGACTTATTCATTATCAGCTATAAAAACATGAATGCATAGAAATAGCTTATAAGTTTTGGCTGCCATTCAAGTCAGTGTTAAGAGGTCGTTTTCAGGTGTTCAATTTTACCATCATAATTGATTTTAAATGTTCCTCAGATAAATTATATCTCAAATCTCCCAATATTAATCTGAGTACTGAAAATTACCTTTCTACACTGACTTGAGTGGCAGGTACAGAATGAACAATTAAAGCTAATTTTCGAAGCCATGGAAACACAAATTTTTTGCTCTCCCAATATTCCAATAAATTGGCAGAAGTATCGAAACGCTTTTCTTTGTAATTGTCTATTTCCAAATAAGCTTTGCGGACGCTGTCATTTATTGTCGTAGGAGTATCATCGTCGTCCGAAGACGAATAATTCATCTCCATTGACAATTTGCATTGCAATTAATAAATTAAAAACAACAATAAGATTACGCTAATAATAACAACAACAAAAATGAAAGAACAAATAATAGCGTTATTTCAAGTTCAAGGGCAATGCACAGCGTAATTTAGAAACTTTGTTACACACATTTTGTTGTTATTATAACTGTGTACTTTATTTTTACTTTAATACGTAACAAAGATTAATAAACATATTACCTATGTCACGAATTTTGAATTGATTTTTATTATTGATATAAAAATATAAAAATCAAAAATAACTTTTATTTTTCATTTAAAAATATAAAAATCAAAAATAACTTTTATTTTTCATTTAAAAAAATAAAAATCAAAAATAACTCTTATTTTCTATCTAAAAATATAAAAATCAAAAATAACTCTTATTTCTTGATTTTTTTGATAAAAGTCATAACAGTTACGGTCCCTGAACAAAATTGATTAAATTTTAACAAATCAAATAGCCAAAAATCGTTCTCGAACAGAATAAAAAGACAAATTATTCAATTGAGTTAAAATTGAATCATTGATATGAAGTGATTATAATTTATTCATAGATTCATTAAATTAATTATATGAAATAAAATGAATTATCAAGCTCTGCATTAAAACAAAAAATAAAAAAATGGCAGATCAAATTAGATCTAGCAATATATTTGGGTACTTAGAAGGATCTTCATTGATCCGAAAAATTGCAGATCAAATTAGGTCCAGCAATATATAGCGAGATCCATTTCGAGGTTCCCTATTCCATCCGTTGAGTCCAATTTTCGATGACTCGTTCGAGCATTTCGACTGGTAACTGCCGAATGACACGCGTGATGCTTTCCTCCAAGGCCTTGAAACGAAGCGGGTTTGTCCGCATAAACTTTAGATTTTACATATCCCCGCAGGAAAAAGTCTAACGGTGTGATATCACACGATCTTGGTGGCCAATCGACCGGCCCAAAACGTGAAATTGTGTGCTCACCGAAGTGATCTCTCAATAAATACATTTATTGATGCGATGTGTGGGAAGTGGCGCCGTCTTGTTGAAACCAAATGTCGCCGAGATCACGAGCTTCAATTTCAGGCATCATATAGTCGGTTATCATGGCACGATAACGGTCGCCATTAACAGTTACGTTCGCACCGGGCTTCGTCTACACTTTCAGCTACGGCCGCTATATTTTCTTCACAGCGTGCTAGTCGTGGTCTATTCGGTCGAATATTATCCAACAATGAATGTTGGGTCTTAAAATGGGTGATGGTATTGCGAATAGTACGCTTAGTAGGCCGATTATGTTCACCATAAGTTGAGTGAAGTGCACGAAACACATTCCCCACAGAACGTGAATTTTCGTAATAAAGTTGAACGATTTGTAAACGTTGTTCAGGCGTAAGTCTTTACATTATGAAATGCCAAACAATACTAAACAAAAATAACATGACAGCATGACACGACTCACACGTGATCTGTCAAAAAAAGGCTATTGAAAAAAGTATCTCTACTTGGATCGCCCTTTATTTGGGGATCTAGAAGGATCAAAATTGATGACAAAAATGGTAGGTCGAATTGTATCAGATTAAATCCGCCTGAGTTGAAGTGAGTTAACCACTCAGCTACACACTTCTATACATAAGGACTGACTTTATTACAGTATATTTTTCGAATAATTGTGTCATATATTTGGTTAATCAATTTACTTTATTAAAATATTAATTTATTTTGAATAAATAATATGTATAGGGTCCACCAAAAAACTTTTTTTTTGAAAATGCTATAAAAAAAACTACTGAATATTTTCTCAAATTTATTTTTTTATTTGAAAGTACAATCCTTCCGGTTAATAATGGAAAAATTTCATTCAAATGCCTGCCTCGGCTGGCCATGCAGTAGCCTACACGGTTTGTCCAATTTTTAAGCACATTATCGATTGTGTGCAGCTGTATTTCACCAATGGCTTCACGAATATTGTCCTTTAAAGCGTCAATTGTCTCTGGTTTGTCGGCGTATCACTTATCTTTGACGGCACCCCACAAATAATAGTCCAACGGTCTGTCCAATTTTTAAGCACATTATCGATTGTGTGCAGCTGTATTTCACCAATGGCTTCACGAATATTGTCCTTTAAAGCGTCAATTGTCTCTGGTTTGTCGGCGTATCACTTATCTTTGACGGCACCCCACAAATAATAGTCCAACGGTGTCAAATCGCAGCTCCGAGGTGGCCCAACGACAACAGCTCTGCGGCTGATAATGCGATCTTCAAAAACAGGGCGCAAAACATCGAGTGTAGCTTCGGCTGTGTGGCACGTAGCGACGTCCTGTTGAAACCAAATGTTGCCAATATCCTCCTCTTCAATTTTTGTAAACGAAAATTCGTTCAACATGGCCCGATAACGATCGCCATTGACTGAAAGGATCAGTCGAGGCAGCCATTTGAATGAAATTATTTTTCATTATTAACCGGAAGGATTGTACTTTCAAATAAAAAAAGATATTTGAGAAAATATTCAGTAGTTTTTTTTATAGCATTTTCAAAAAAAAAAGTTATTTGGGGGACCCTATACATTTAAATTGATACTTTAATGATTAAATAAATTAAGAAAATCGAACGATCTAAATTAATGATGGTGGTTGGTTTTTAATAGTGATATTGGTACTTAGAGTAACTTAGTAGATGGTACAACGAGTAACTTAGTAGTGGGTACTACAAGTAGTAGGGTGCCACATATATTATAATATCTTCGGGACATACACTCGTGCTCATAGAAAAGCCGATTTAATTTGTAAGTCTTATCAGTACATTTTCTGCAAAAAATTAATAATCTAATACACTCAGGTGTTATTATTTGTTAATATTCAGTTTAAATAAAGTGCCTAAAGAGTTTTTCCGTGGGATAATAAGATTATAATTTTAATAGATTTTACATTTTTGAAACTCAGTATATTCTACAAAAAAGGTAGTTTATATACTAAAAATTTAATATGCAAAGTAAGAAGAACAAAAACACTTTTTAAATGACAAAAAGGTTTTCTAAACCTTATTTATAATGGTGTTTTCTTTAGATATTCCTAAATACAGGCTTCCAAGGTCATTGATTTTAAAAACTCAAATAAAAAGACTGTCATATTCATGCAGATTTTCGTAACAGTTATACATACCTATGTATTAGTATTAATATACAATGTAAATAGCAATAAGAAAGAATAAATAAATGTCAGTCGTATGAAGTAAACGATCAGAATCAAACGTGCAGTTATTACAGATTTTGGCGACGAGTTCTAAGGAAAATTCACTTGTGATATAAAAAACGAAATTAATGTTTTAACGCGGTAAAACTTTTTACAGTACAAGAATTGCCGGTTTAAAATGGGTAACGAGGATAAAGCCCAAGTGAAAGAGGCGGTTTCGTTTTTTAGTTTCGAGCCTTTTGATTCTACAAAATCAACTTGGTCGCGTTGGGTAAAACGTTTTAAAACGGCATTGGAATTGTACGAATGCCAAAGTGCTAAGCATCAACGGTTGTTGCTTCAGTTCGTGGGAGCACAAAGATATAACATTTTGTGTGATAAGGTTATTCCAACGGTGCCCGAGGATATGAAATTTGCTGAAATTGTACAAATATTGGAAGAACACTACGACCCAAAGCCTAACGAGTTATTGGAAAATTTCCGTTTTAATTTGCGTAAGCAAAAATCGGATGAAACGTGTGCAGAATTTGCAGTGGCATTACGTAGGTTAGCGGTCGGGTGTAACTTTGCTTCGCATTTAAATGTAGCCTTGAGAAATCAATTCGTTTTCGGATTGTTGGACAACAAAATACAACATCGTTTATTGGAAAAGAAAACGTTGAATATAGAAGAAGCTATTAATATGGCGACCGCATATGAGTTAGCTGAAAAAGGAGGGGAGGAGCTTCAGCAGAAAAACATAGACAAATGCTATGTTAATAAAGTGTTTGAAAAGAACAAAAAAGGAGAAACAAAGAAGAAGAAAATAAACTGCGGCGAATTAAACAATAACAAACAAAAGTGTTTTCGATGTGGCAGTGCTTCACATTTGGCAGATAAGTGCAAATACATTAAAGAAAAATTTCACTATTGTAAAAAACAGGGACACCTTCGCAAAATGTGCTTTAAAGAAAAAGAGCAACAATTAAATCAAATTGAAGAAATAACATGTGGTGCAGTGGAAGATCTTTTCAAAATCGAGGCAATCGGGGATCTTTGTAATCTGCGGGATAAATTTCTATATAATTTTAGGGTAAATGGAAACTTAATTGAGTTTGAATTGGATTCAGGATCGCCAGTTGCATTAATGAATTGTAAAGATACCAAAAAGATAGTGCCTCCTAGTACAAAAGTTTATAAATCAGATTTGGAACTAAGTAGTTTTTGTGAACAACCATTAACAGTTGTTGGTTATGTTTATGTGAAGGTAAAAATTAACAACAGAAATATAAACGTGCGGTTGTACATAGTAAGGTCAAATCGTAAACCACTCTGTGGCAGAGAGTGGCTACGACAAATTACTTTAGATTGGAAAAAATTTTTTTCAACAACAGATAAGAGTTTATGGGTTAATCAAATAGAACAATTCCGAGTAAATGATTTAAAACAGAAATACCCCACCGTATTTTCTCCATCTGTCGGAAAAATTAAAGATTTACAAACTCGTATTTATGTAAAGCAAAACGTTACACCAAAATTTATTCGTGCCAGAAGAGTGCCGTTCCCGTTGATGGAGGCTGTGGAAAAGTAACTGGAAAGGGAGGTAGCTGACGGTTTACTAGTTAAAGTAGACACGAGTGAATGGGCTACGCCAATTGTGGTGGTGCCCAAAAAGAACGGTGATATTCGTATTTGTGGTGATTATAAGGTTACCCTTAATCCAGCACTTCTAGTCGATGAACACCCTTTGCCAACCATCGATGAATTGTTCAGCAAGATGGCTGGTGGTACAAAATTTTCCAAAATTGATCTCTCGAAAGCTTATTTAGAATTAGAAGTTCATCCAAGTGACAGACACCTGTTAACGTTAAGTACCCACAAGGGGCTATATCAACCAACCCGTTTGATGTTCGGAGTTGCCAGTGCACCGGCTAAGTGGCAGCGGTTAATGGAACAACTATTGTGTGATATACCTGGTGTGTCAGTCTTTTTAGATGACATTAAAATTACAGCTCCAGATGATGAAACACATATACGGCGTATTGATGAAGTATTAAATCGTCTTCAAAAATACAACATGAGGGTCAATCTGGAAAAATCTGAATTTTTGAAAGAGAGTATTACCTACTGTGGATATGTTATTAATAAAGATGGCATTCAACGTATGAAGAGTAAAATCGATGCCATTAAACAAATCAAAAAACCTGCCAGTAAAGATGATGTGCGTGCGTTCATGGGTCTGGTCAACTACTATGGTCGATTCGTTAAAAATTTAAGTGATATAGTTTATCCTCTAAATCGACTTCTGCAAAATGAGGTGCCTTTTGAATTCGACGAAAAATGTGACAACGCTTTTAATGAAATTAAACAACAAATGCAGTCCGGAACAATACTCGTTCATTATGACCCAAAACGACCCGTAGTATTAGCTGTGGATGCAAGTCCTATTGGAGTGGGAGCCGTCCTGAGTCACGTTTACGATGATGGTTCTGAGAGGCCGGTACAATTTGCATCGCAGACACTCAATAAAGTGCAGCAACGTTATTCTCAGATTGACAAGGAAGCATATGCAGTCGTTTTCAGTATACGTAAGTTTCACCAATACTTATATGGGAGAAAATTTACTCTCGTTACAGATAATCGGGCGATTTCCCAAATATTTTCACCAAGTAAGGGATTATCAACACTGTCTTCTACAAGTATGCAGCATTACGCTTTGTTCTTGAAACAGTTCGACTACACAGTCAAGTTAAAAAAATCCAAGGAAAACGCTAACGCGGATGCTATGTCACGTTTACCAAATTCTGAGTCGTATAAATTCACTGAAGAAGTTTATGTCATCGAGGAAGAATACATTGATAATCTACCAGTTACGGCAAAGGAGCTTAAAATTGAAACAAAATCCGAGGGTGAAGTACAAAAATTGGTGGAATGCTTAAAATACGGTCGAGATTGTGATAGTAAAAATCGTTTCGGAATACCACAAATAGAATTCACTCTACATGATGGATGCCTTCTATTATGTTTATGTGTTTATGTACCCAAAAGGTTACGCGAGAAGGTATTAGAAGAGTTACATACTGCTCATTTCGGTATGTCAAGAATGAAAAGTCTGGCAAGAGCTTACGTGTGGTGGAACAATATCGATAAAGATGTCGAAAGAGTGGTGACAAATTGTTTTGCATGTCAGTCAACACGACGTGATCCTAAAAAAGTGATGCCAATACGTGGATGGGGAACGCCAAGTAAACCTTTCGAAAGATTGCACCGGATTATGCCGGGCCAGTGTTAGGAAAATATTTATTTGTTTTGATTGACGCCTACACTAAATGGCCGGAAGTACACGTAGTCTCAAATATGACAACAGAAACAACAATTCAAAAATGCAGGGAAATTTTTTTAACATTTGGCACACCAAATGCGTTTGTTAGCGACCATGGCCGCCAATTTGACTCAGCAGAATTTAAAAATTTTCTAAATTTAAATGCCATTGTGCATAAGCAAGGAGCACCGTATCATTCGGCAACTAACGGTCAAGCCGAGCGGTACGTACAAATAATTAAGAACAAATTAGCAGCAGCAAAGTGTACTCAGTATCAATCGTGCCTTTATTGAGACAAGTCGCTAACTATGCCAACGGAAAAAAATATTTGTTCAAAATGTTTTAAAAACATTCAAGTTAACTGTGAAATTGCATGTGAGATTTGTCAATGCAAATTTCATAAAATCTGTGCCAAAGTTGAAAGTGAAGATGCTATTAATGCTCTTTTAAATTATGACAATATTGTTTTTAATTGTGATAACTGTTTGTTGTCATCTCGCGATTTGATAAAAAAATTAGTTTAATGTCTTTTGAAATTGAGCAATTAAAAAACTTATTCACTCAATTTTTGAATAATAATAAAGATAATAACATTACAATTTCCAATAACAAAAAACATCATAGTTTGCCTGCGCTCAAAACCAGTTTAAGCTCTGGTTTGCCTATTGCTGCTGCTTCACAAACAATTTCAACATTTTCTTTTGATGCTAATGATAGCAATAACAGTGTAAACATTGTTAATCGTTCTTCTGCTAATAATGCTAAATAAACCTACTGATGTCGTCAATGCATCTGTTAACTCTGTTAATTCAGCTGGGTCTGTTAACCATTCAATCAGTAATGCTAATTTTTAGGTTTTAAATCCGAATAACGTAATTGATGCTAATAGTTCTTCAAATTGGATTAATGTTACAAATAGAAAGAAAAAGCCTAAAAAACATAATTTCATTATTGGTGGTAGTGATAATTTTGAATTGGATGTGGTTCTTAAAATGAAGTGGGTTCATTTATCGTCATTTAAGCCAACAGTTATTGAAGAAAATATATTATCGTACGTTGCTAAACATCTTAATGCTGATAAATCACGCATAGCTTGTTATAAACTTGTGAAAAAAGATGCTTCGTTGGCTGAGTTAAAATTTGTTAATTTTAAACTTGGAATTTCTGCTGATTTGTATGATAAGCTTTTTAAGCCTGAACTGTGGACTTCTGCCGTAAGAGTCCGTCCTTTTAATTTTTTTCCGAAAGCGCCGTTAGTTCAACATCAAGAGTAACGTCATGCATCAATTCATTAAGAATTTATTACCAAAATGTCTCCGGCATGAGGACTAAGTCGTCAATATTTACTTCTTTTACTTCACAATGTGAATATGATATTTTTGTGATCACGGAAACCTGGCTGAATTCAGATTTCTATAGTGAGGAGTTCTTTAATCCTAATTTGTATGTTGTCTATCGAAGTGATAGAGATGCGGTTAAAACTGGTCATAATAGGGGTGGTGGAGTTCTTATAGCGGTTTATAAATCTCTCATCTCGAAACTTGTTCATCTGCCTAATATGGATTCTTTATTGGATCAATTATGTATCTCTGTAAAAGCTGTTAATTATGATTTATATATTTATACTTCCTACATTCCGCCTGATAAATCTGAAAGCCTGTATGCTGCTCATGCTTATAATATTGCTCATCTTTCCGATTTCATCCGTGATGGTGATAGATTATGTGTATTAGGTGATTTCAATTTATCTGATATCGTTTGGTCCATGGTACCTAACTCCGGTATGTTTCTTCCTCATAACGTTAATAAATGTTATGAAATTAGTATATTAGATGCAGCTTTTAGTCTTGATCTTATGCAAATTAACACTGTATTTAATAACTTTCATAATATTCTTGATCTGGTATTTATAAGTTCTGATTTAAAGTTTGCCTTAAGTGTATCTGATTTTCCAATTTCACCTTCTACTTCTCATCATTGTGCTTTGGAAATTCAGATCGAATTTTATGAATATGCCTTTCTTAATGTAATTGATAATGCTCGTTATAACTATTATGCGTGTAACTTTTATGCCTTAAATACCTTTCTTTATAATTTAAATTGGTATGATTTATTAAATAATAATATTATTTCAATTTGTTATGAAGTTTTTTTATCTAATGTTTTAAGAGTTATTAAAGATAATGTACCTTTACGTAATCCTAAAGTGTATAAACTTCCCTGGTACACTAAGGGATTGAAGAAATTGAAAAATCTAAGAAATAAGTATCATAATAAATTTAAAGCCACTTATAATGACTGTGATAAGCAAAAATTTTTACAGTATGAACGCGAATTTAATTTTCTTAATAAATATTTATACAATCAGTATCTTTTGAGTTTTAATGACTCAATTAAGTATAACCCTAAGTGCTTCTGGAGTTTTATAAAATCTAAGAAAACTAATTCCACTATTCCTTTAAGGATGTCTTTTAATGATTTATCTTCGAGCAACCTTTCGGACTCTCTTAATCTTTTTTCTATTTATTTTCAATCAAATTTTAATGACAACTCTTTCCCTCTAGATGGGTTTGATTTAAATAATATTAGTACTGTGCTTGATTTTGGTCCTATGGAAATTTCTGATGAAGATATTGCAACAGGTATTGGTAAACTATCCAATCCATTTAAATGTGATAATGATGGTCTATCCGCTTTTCTGTTAAAAAAATGTTTTTCTGCTTTTATTTTACCACTGAGAATTATATTTAATAAATCTTTAAGTGGTGGTTATTTTATTCAGAAATGGAAATATACAACTATTTTTCCTATTCATAAATCTGGTGACAAAAGTAATATTACTAACTATAGACCGATTTCTAAATTGACAAACGTTGCTAAAATTTTTGAACATATTGTCTATGATAAACTTTTTTTCTCTTTAAAACGTCATATTACTGTATACCAGCATGGATTTATGGCTGGTAGGTCTACTACTACTAATTTGGCAACTTTTACTAATTATTGTATATCTTGCTTTGAAAAAGGTATTCAAATTGATGCAATTTATACTGATTTTGCAAAAGCATTTGACCGTGTGCCTCATGATCTCCTATTACTTAAACTCTCTAAGATTGGGTTTCATTCCAATTTGCTTAGTTGGTTTCGTTTTTACTTAATTGGCAGACATGCAGTTGTCTCTGTTGATGGAGTGTGCTCTACTTCTTTTACTCCTTCTTCAGGTATTCCACAGGGTAGTATCTTGGGTCCATTGCTGTTTATTTTGTTTGTTAATGACATCTTTCATTGCTTTAAGAACTCACAGTTCTTAATGTATGCTGACGATCTTAAGATTTTTAAGCCTATTTATACCCAAAAAGACATTTCTGATCTTCAGGATGACTTAGATAGGGTAATTTTGTGGACGGAACGTAATGGTTTACCTTTCAATATTGGTAAATGTTTCTGTATGACGTTCCATAGATGTCGTCACATTTTATTTTCTGAGTACAGAATGAAATCCAATGTTTTATCCTCAGTAGATGAAATGTTGGATTTAGGAGTGGTTTTCGATCCTAAACTTTCTTTTTGTAGTCATTTGAATTTTATTATACCTAAGGCTTATTCGCTATCTGCTTTCATACGTCGGAATTCCGGCAAACATTTCGACCATTTCACTAAAAAAGTTTTATTTTCCTCCTTTGTTAGATCAAGATTGGAATATGCCTCCTTTATCTGGAGCCCAAATGCTAATATTCATATTAGTCGCGTTGAGAGAATACAAAAGAAATTTATTAAGTTCGCTCTTCCTTTTTTAAATGTCTCATATACTAGTAATTTTTCTAACATTCCTACATTTTCTCGTCCAACTTATCAAGATAAATGTAAATACCTTTTTTTGAAAACTTTAGAAGCTCGAAGAAATATTTGTTCTTTACTTTTCTTACACGGCATTATTTGTGGGGAAATAGATTCTCCTGAATTATTAAAATTAATTTCCATTTATGTACCTCCAAGAGTTTTTAGAACTAATGATAAGTTCTTTTATATTGATTTGCATAGAACTGAATTTTCTTTAAATGAACCTCTTACCAAATCTATGAGATTATTTAATAATTATTGTAATCAATTAGATATAAGTCTTCCTTCTTTGAATTTTAAATCTCTCTTATATGATTTACTTTAATTTATATAATAGTTTTAAGATGCTAGTCTGTAAGGATAATATTGTATCCATAGACTTAAATAAATAAATAAATAAATAAATAAATAAATACTATGAACGCTGAATTATCAAAAATATTATTAGCGTACAGACGTTCAATTCATCCAGTAACTGGAAAATCGCCAAATAAATTCGCGATTAGATTTGCTTTTACCAAAAAATAATAACAACTACGACTTCATGGAAACTACAAAAACATTTTCTGTGGGTGAAAAGGTTGCGGTACGTGATTATCTTCATAAAATTAAATGGCGTTTTGGTATAATAGAGGCAAGATTAGGTGAACTGCATTACAATATAATATTAGATGATGGTAGAATATGGAAGAGGCATGTAGACCAGATTCGTAAAGTTGGCGAAATGCTTCAAGAACCACAATGGCAAAAGAAGGTAAACATTTCCAACAGTTCAACGGATAATTCAACCAACAATCAATCAGTTCCTCGACCAATACCTAATCATTTTCAACGCGATAATTATTTATTACCAGCAACTCAACAGCAACAAACAACGGTTTCTAATGAACAAGAAGCTGAATCCAATGAAGACGTACCAGATATTGGTATTACTATATCAGATAATGTGCCTGCTACTTCAGAAGCTATTCAGGATAAAGCCGTAGGTGAAACCATACGTCGGTCTAATAGAGAAAGGAAAAAGCCTATGAAGCTAATAGAAGAAATTTAAATTTTTTATTTCAAGATGAGTATTTTATTAAAATTGTTATTCTATTGAATTCAACATGGATTTATGTTCTTAAAAGTAAATACTATTAATATTTTGGTAATTAAATTAATATATTTAGAATTAACAATGTATAATGACCGATTTACAAATTAGAGGGGAGAAAAGTGTCAAATTCATGCAGATTTTCGTAACAGTTATACATACCTATGTATTAGTATTAATATACAATGTAAATAGCAATAAGAAAGAATAAATAAATGTCAGTCGTATGAAGTAAACGATCAGAATCAAACGTGCAGTTATTCATTTTCATTATTTATTCCAATCCGACGTTTCGCTGCAGATTTTCCAGCATCTTCAGGAATGAATTTTTGTTAGATCTGGTAACCATATAGATATACAAGAAGAAAAAGACAATAACAATTAAAAAATAAATAACAATAAACTAAATCTAGCAACAGACAAAATGTTTTGTGAGGACGCAAATCTTCGTGGAAAATTTGTGCTCACATGCATTGAATTTTATGATTTTATAAAGAAAACGTTGAGTATATGAAGAATTATTTTGTTTTGTCCAAGGGGGTGGATTCTCATCCATCACATTGGGGATTGATTTCCATCCATCATACTGGGGACGGATTCTCATCCATCACATTGGGGATGGATTCCCCTCTATCATACTGGGAACGGATTCTCGTCCATCACATTGGGATGGATTCCCATCCATCACACTGGGGACGGATTATTATCTATCACATTGGAAATGGATTCCCATCCATCGCACTTGGGACGGATTTTTATCCATCACATTGGAGAGGGGTCCCTATACATCATACGGGGGATGGATCTCTATCCATTTCACCCCAAGAGAAATCGTTGCCCAGAGAAGGACAAGGAGCAAGACTACGACAGGAATACGCAGAAAGGAGAAAACTACCGGAGAACCCACAAAGGGGAACTACAAGAGATAACGCCAGGAGAAAGTAAAACAACACGAGGAAACTTCAAGAGAGAAAGTACAAGAGATGTACTACAAGAGAGTTACTACAATAGAGTAAACAGAAGAGATGTCCTTTAAGAGAGAAACTACAAGAGAAAAAACCACAAGAGATGAACTGTATGAGTGAAATTATCTTCTTGAGATATACTACAGAAGATGAACTACAAGAGAGGAACTGCAAGAAAGAAATACCAAAACAGCCACCAAATACAACAGATTACTCAACGACAAAGTAAAGAATATAAAGAGTATAAAACGAGATGTGTGTGAAGGATACAGATCTTAGTTTGGCAGCCGGCAAGCGGGCAACATCTGGTAAGAAAAGCATACTAGTGTGAAGTTATAGGGTGTTGGATTTCCATCTGAAAAAGACAGCGTCGGATTACATCCGTCAATAGCAGGATTTACATCCAGCACAGAGTTTAGGAGTATACAGAGAGGGTTCGGAGGAGAGGCTCCCGGGCGGATTACCAACCCCCACGGTTGGATTCCCATCCAACAGTTGGTTTCCCATCCGACCAGCTTAGGGAGATGAGAAAGAGTCAGGAGATATAGAGTTCACAATATTATCCCAGATAAACCGCTAGTCGGCCAGGCCAAGGAATCGAGTAAAATTAAGTTAAATCAAGTGCTAAATAAACTGTGAAATAAAAGTGAAATCAAAGCTGAACTATCCCAGCAGTTTGCAAACTTACATATAGTCTCTTTCGTAAATTATTACATTGTTATTTAAAATACATCTAAATACAGTAGTTAAAAAATATAAAATAAATAAAACATCACAGTAAAATTTTCTAGTCCTTTCTAACGCTAATATCACAGTTTTGAATATATTAAACTAATGCGACGATGTAGTTTGCATTTGTTTTGTCTATGTCTTCCTTTGTATTTAGCGAATAATATATTTAATATATTTTTCTTGCCAATGCATTTAATTTCGTACACTACAAATAGTTAATTGCTTGTTCTAAAGGGTGGTTCAACCATAATGCACGATGTTAATTGTAAATAAAACAAAAAGTTTTCAAAGAATTATCTTAATAATTTTTATTATAATAGAAGGATCTATGACAATTTTGTGTGAAACAAAATATTGGCTAAATGCTTGCCACGTCTTCGGTAGAATACCTCTATCTGATGGTCCATATTTTCAATGACTGAGACATAATTGAGGTTCAGTGTCGTTAATGTGCCGCATTATCTCATATTTAGCTCTTGAATTGTTCTTTGCTTATTGACATACAATTTTTATTTTAAATATCCCCAAAGAAAGAAGTCCAGCGATATCAAATCACATGATAGTGGCGGCCAACGCGCAGTTCAACTATGTACCTCTCCGTGATTGAATTTGTCAAACACTGAAACAAAGAAATGTCAAATTAAGTAGGGCAAAAAACTTGGACCACCCTTTACATTTTTTCTGTTTATATCATTTAAAAATATAAACTAAGAAAGAAAAACTATAATTTAAAAAATATATAATAAAAAATAAAGATATCGAATAAAAAATATATACAAAATTTACAAAATCCAGTACACTCAAAAATAAAACGTTAAAGTTTTGTTACAAGAAATTTCTACAACTAAAAATTTCTTCAAAAATTCTTTCAAACATTTTTTATTATTTGCAATATAGAAAGAGAAAGCAAGTTAAGGCCGAATGCTATAACTGCGGAAGAGTGGGACACTTACAGCGGAACTACCGAGCACCAAGAAAAAGCTTCCGGCCGGTTAATCAATTAGCACAGGAGTCACCGTTAAAACTAAAGAGAGCTAGCACTGCAGGGCACGATCCAGCTTGTGCAAATGAGGGCCCCACAATCTCCATATCAGTGTTAAAGCAGGGAAAAAGCAATCTTACTGCTTGCGGATATATCAACGGCAGAAAGCACATTTGCACTATAGACACAGGAGCATCACAGTCTGTCATCAGACCCGATTTAGTTAAGGAGGCAATTGAACCATAGTATGGGGAGACTGGTACTGTCTATGGCAAAGTGAATGTAAAACTAACGATTTCCAACTGAAGCGTCAATCACGTATTTATTGTTGCCGATAATGTGGACGAAGTAATCATTGGTGCAGATTTCATGATTAGTCACGGCATTAATCTGCATAAGGGGCAAAAAGTTACACTCACCAAAAAAAGTCTGTAATGGCAACTGAAAATTTTGCTGTTATTACGGGAAATTCTGCTAATTTGAGCCTAGCGGTATTTTTTGCTAATCTTAGCAACACATGTCTGCTGACGTGTAGTACAATAAAATCAGTAGAAAAATTAGTAGCCGCTATTAAATTTTAGTAGACTTTTTGTAAAGTGGAATTTAAAATCTATTTGCTAAAATCAGCAAAAAAAAATACTAAATACTATATAAGTACAAAATTTTAGATTTATTTTTTTTATCAAGCATATAAAGTACAAAATTTTAGATTTATTTTTTTTTTATCAAGCATCAAAAATTTTGATTATATTTTTTAAAAAATATTTTATACAAAATGAAAAAAAATCAAAGGCTTAAATATCTTAAAAATTGTTAAAACATAAACGAATTTATTATTTTGTTTTAATTTGGTAATTTCTTTTTTGAAAAATATTTTAGTCAATTTTGTTTTACTTTTAAGTTTAAATTTAATTGTTTTTAGGGCTGATTTTTAGAACTAAAAATCCTTTTTTAGTGCTATTTTAAGTGGATGTCCTCTTTTAAGACATGAGTCAGTATCTTAACTTCCGATCCCTTTTTTAATCCTATGTAACATTTTAGGGCAATTTAAGTTTGTATGTATGAGTGTTAATTATTAGAAATAACATTTCCTTCAATATCGACTTTTTTAAACTTAGTAATTTTTTTTTGCAAATTTTAGTAAATCGGTTTTCAAAAATTTGTAAAATGATTTCTGAAATTAACAACCAAAATTTGTAAATATTCTGTAAAAATTCTGTAATTTGTGAAATGTAAATAGCAAAAAGATTTGCTAAATAATAATTTTTTTACTAAAAATCAGTACGAAAATAGTAAAGTGGCATTGAAAACCGTTTACAAATTTTTCTACTAAATTTTTTTTTCTGAGTGTATGAATTAGCCGAATGATGAAATACCCATTGTTGTTGGATATGAGCGTAAGGTTCAAGTAAGAAAACCGGTTTCCATTAAGCACAGCAAGGGTGGGAAGCATGGTAAACACAGTCCAAAGGCTGAGGGAAAATACCGTATCGTGGACATTCGACAAACGCATATCGAGTCGAGTGAAGCCTGGTCAGCGGCACAGCGGAGTGACCCCATGTTAGCGAAGGTTATATCAGCCAAAGAAGAAAACAGGAGGCCTACCCGCGAGCAGATATCAGTCCGCTGATGAAGGCATATTGGGCCCAGTGGAATAGCCTACAGGTGTTAAATAGTTGCTAATACCGTACATGGGAAAGTGCCGATGGCAAAAATGTGACCAATTTAATTGTGGTGCCGGCATCTAGAATAAACGAGGTATTGAAATACTTTGATAACGGTCCCAGTGGTGGTCATCTTGGTGTCACAAAAACCTTAGAAAAGTTAAAACAACGGTTTTACTGGGTCGGCTGTCAACAAGCTGTAGGCGATTGGATAGCAAATTGCGCGCAATGCATCGCAGCTAAACCACCAGTTAGACAACTTCAGGAGTACAAATCGAACGCTCACGACTCCACTTCCTGGACACCTGCAAGAACAATCTTTGGAACGGAACTCAAATTGCTTGGAAATTTAGAATTTGGCGTTAAGACCGCCGCAATAGACAGTGAAAACGACAACTCTTCCCGGGAACAAGAAGACCTCAAGAAACGTCAGGAATTCGTGCGCAATCGAATTAAAATAGTCAGCGCTAAAATGAAGGCGAGGTACGATCGAGCAGCGAATTCTGAAGGATTTAATGAGGGCGAGTTGGTTCTGCTGTTTATCCCGCAACGAAAGAAAGGATTATCTCCCAAACTACAAACGCATTGGGACGGACCCTATAGAGTAATTAAAAGGTTGAATGATGTGGTATACAGAATACAGAAAGATCAGAGCCCAAGATCCAAAATGAAGTTTGTGCTTCTAGAGCGACTAGTCAACTATGGAAAAGGAATAACTATGTCTATTCGGGACGAACAGGCTTAAGTAGGCGGAAGTGTTACAAGAAATTTCTACAACTAGAAATTTCTTCACACGAATTTTGACAGCTGGAAAAATCTAATTTTAATAAACTGGAAATAACTAGAATACCTGACTACTCATATAAATACTGGTACTCGGTGACGCAGTAGTTCATTTCATAAGTAAAACGCAGAGTGTGAAGAACTAAAGTGTGGCTAACGTTTAGTCTATCCACATCGTGTCAATAAAGTGTGCTATTAAAGTGTTTTTCTGTAATTTTAGTGACATAAATAAATAGAGCTATAAATAATTTCAAACAGTGTTTATTAGTTGCAATATAGAAAGAACTCGATTTATTTAAAAGGTAAATAAATCAACGATTTTATAAAGGGTAAAATCGTAACAGTATATTAATAGGTAATACATCAATTAATTTGTTAACTAAATATTTTAAATCAGCGTTGGCAGGCAATACCGCTAAAATACCGTTATCGATTCAATACCTTTTCAATTGACTATCGTAACCCCTAATATACCGTTACCGAAATAACTGAAAATACCGTTACCCCTAAAATACCGTTACCGAAATATCTGAAAAAGGCTTTATCCTTAAAATACCGTTACCTAAATAATAGAAAATTACATTATCCTTAACATACCGTTACCAAAATAATAGAAAATATCGTTGTCGTTAAAATGCCGTTACCGAAATAAGAGAAAATATCGTTAACCTTAAAATAACGTTACCGAAATAATAGAAAATAGCGTTACCCTTAAAATAACGTTACTGAAATAATAGAAAATAGCGTCACCCGTATGTTTCGGTTACCATCCATGTTTTAAATACATACACTCAAAAAAATGAGCTAGAATTTAGAAAAATTAACTTATTTAGAGGAAAAATTGAAATGAAAACGGCGCCAAAGATACTTTTTACCTAGATTTATCAAATTTTTTCTTGAAATAAGGAAACAAATTTTACTTAAAATTTGGTAAAAATTTCTAAATTATAGAAAAATTTTACTACTGAGAAGTAAATTTTTATTAGAAAACAGTAAAATTTACTCCTAATTAGTTCATACATCATTTAAAATTTTACTGTTAGTTAGGAAATGTTTTCTTGGTTTCAAGAAAAATTTTATTTTATATAAGTTCATTAGATAATTGTTTTACTAAAAACTAAGAAAATATTTTTTAACCTCAAGTTAAATAGCACTTCTTTTAAGTGAAGATTATCCTTATCCTGCTTCTATGGTAAAGGTAATATATTTTAAAGTACTTAACAATCATTGAATAAGTATTTCCCCACTTTCGGAGGACTTCCGCTTTGTGAGGACACTGCTCTTAACAAGTTTTTTGCTATACATTTATGTCTTAAAATTAAATTGAACTCATGTATTTAAAATATAAATTAAATTTCATTAGCAAAAAGGTAAACAAATTAAAAAAATGTACTGCAGGATATCCTGAAACGTAATAAATTGTGACAAAGTCAGATCCTTCTCGTAGTTAATTAACGGTTCTGCTTGAGAGAACTACAAAAAGGGACGCCCTAAGTGACACACGGCACCTATGGCTAAGGAACACTATGGGTCCTTTGTATTCTTAAATTAACTAATTTAATGAAATTGGTTCAAAAATACAAAATATCACAGTTACATTTCATGTTATTATTGGAAAATGGAAAAATGTCATAAGTTTTAGCTTAAACTTTATTTGACATATACAAATTTAAAGTTTTTTATTATTGAGTGAAAGCCATTATGCTGCAATGTATAAAATTTGCTTGCGATATTTTGTATTGTAGTCAGCAAACAAAATTATTACATAAAAGCGCGAATTCGAAATTTTTAACCTTTTGCTAACAAAATTTTAAAAAAATATTTTAAGCTACTTTAAGTTCAATGTTAAAGACTATTAAGATTAGAGATGGGCATGTGAGCCATTTTTGAATTTTTTTAAATGGTTACATTAATTTGTTTCCTTTAATAATATTTTTTCTTGGAAATTAGGAAAACTAACTAGTTTGTTTTTAATTTATGTTTTTTTTGGAATAGAATATTTAAAATAATTTAAACGTTTTCCAACAAAAATCCTATATCAAATTTTATTATTTTTTAAAAATTAGAAAACTTTTACTTCAAAAAAAGAATATTTTTTTAAAATTTTTAAAATTTATCTGAAGTACAAATAGTTCATCAGTTTCTAAAATCAAGTAAATTTTTATTATTACATAGGAAAAAATTTATTACTTTTTGTTTTTAATTGTCTGAACTAATTTTTAGAAAACAATTCTTCAAAATTAGAAAGTGGTATACTTAAAAACTGCATTTTGAAATGGGTTTCTAAAATTTAGTTCATTTTACTACTCGCGAACAAAAAATTAACACACATTAAGTTCAAGTACTTTCTCGATTTAAGTTACACATTTTTTGAACTAAATGGGAGTAAATAATAACCTAAATTTTTTTAAACTAAACTTAATTTTATTACATTTGAGTATGCAAATTTTTTAAAACTAAGGTGTATTTTCTTAAAATTGATAAATTTTTATTTAATTGACTTGTTTTTTCCTAAAATCAACAAATATTACTTAGGAAAAATATGAACTGTTTCTGAGTATATAAACTGTTTCGTTTTTCCTCAAACTTAGAAATTTTCATTCTTTTTAAGAAAATTTTTCTAAGTTTTAATAAAATTTTACTTAAATTGAGGACAATTTATAAAGTATTTTGAAGGAAATTTTCATTAAATTATACCATTAAATACAAATTAACAAAAGGTTTTTAACATTCTTTGAAAAATTTTCAATATTAATAGAAATTTGGAAACCACACTAAATACAATATTTAAAAACTTACTCTTTCTCTCTTTTTTTATAATATCATTTATTGTATTATATAATTCTAATAAAATTAAAAATCAAAAATATTTAAAAACAATAAACCACTCATGTTAAGGGTAGTCGACGTGGAAATCAACCTTTAATTACTCATTTTTTAGAAGAGTTTGAAAAAAGTTAAATACGTTAAACTAAATAAAAAGCCAATTGACAGGATTTTAACCACTTGAAAGTGTATTTTTGGTTCTTTTTACCAAAACAATATTATGAGTGTGAACATAATTAATTAGATGTCGTCATAGAGGAAGGATAAGTATAGAGGTTTCATCGTAAGGAGCAGCCAATTAAATTTTGTACAGATTCCAAAGGTTCGGAAACTATGAGAGAATTGAGCAAATTTTCCTGATTTTAAAGCAAATTTTTCCTCGTTCTGCACAAATTTCCCTAAAATCTGCTGAAACCCAATTGGACTTGCAAAGAAAAAAATATTTAAAAAATAAAAATATTATTTGAACTCGTTCTGCGGAGTTGTTGTGATTCATATAATTGTGTTATATATATATATATATCATTATATCTTCGGGTCTTATATATAATTATATCCTCGGGAATTTCGGAAAAATTTCTACATATCATGACTAAATTAATGAGGCTTTTTGAGCGCCCCGTTAGGCTAATTGGTAGCGTGCTAGCGGGGGTTGTGGGTTCGATTCCCACCAGAGGCTCTGGTCTGTTTACGCTACAACGAGCCGATAGCCTTCGTTGCTAGCGCTCGGTTAAGGTATAAGTACATGATTTGTACTTATATGATTAATACAAATAAATAAATAAATAATGATGCTTAATTAGGCCTGTACTTATCTGATTAAATATAATTATATATAATATTATATATAATTGTGCATAATCATATCTTATGGACTAAGAAAAAAATGTGGAGAAATAATTATATCTAAAACAAAAATAATATAAAAATTATTTTTGGTTTCTTCGATCTTCTTGATTTGTGTATTATTTTTTATTGTGTATTATTTTATTGAGCTTAAGATCTTATATTTATAAAAAATTAATCATAAATACTTATTTATCCCAATATTTCGTCACCACATTGGGTGACTCTTCAGGGGAAATTGTTTTTTATAATTAATAAATGAAAATTAAAAATTGAAAACTTATATATAACAATTTGTTTAAACAAGGCGGTAAAACAAAATTTTTTTTGTCAATATTAAAAAATAGAAATATCACAAACAAAAATATTTGAAATATTTGAAACAAAAATATTTGAAATATTTGAAACAAAAATATTTGAAATACATGTTATTTAACATAATAATATTTATCCTAGTTTTTATTAACTAAATGTCTGTAATTTGGTGCAATATTTGCTATGTCTGTTTTAATAATTAATTCGGTGTGTAGATGGTACTCTCATAATTTGCAACATTTCTTACATATATCTGCTTCTGTAATTATTTTCCGTGTTTAAAATTGACGTCCTATCAAAATCAGGTTAATGATTCAAATAATGCTGTTTTTTGTGTAGAAGTAGTGTTCATGTATTTTTGATCAGATTTATGTCCTGCAATTCTTGTTTTTAATTTCTTCTTTGTCGTACCTACATATACCTTACCACAATTCTCATTATCATTTCCACTACAAGGTAATTTATTATCTAAATTGGACATTTCAGATTTATCTATTTTATCTTTCGGTTTGCTAAATAATCTACCTAATGTGTAATATGCTCTATGTGCTACTATATATTTCTTATTATCATAAATTTTCGATTTTTCTAATCTTTCAGATATAAGAGAAACATAAGTTAGAGATTTACAAATTTTTGGTTCAGTAACCGTTTTCGTAACTAAATTATTCTGTTTTTTACATTGTCTTATCAATCTACAGATTAATTGAATTGGGTAATTATTATTTAAAAAAATATTTTTAATTTTTTCTATATTAATTTTTTGAAATTCTGTATTGCTAATCTCTAATATCCTTTCAATTAAATTCTTGGCTGTATTAAGTAAGATTCTTTTCGGGTGTTTAGAAAAACAGTTAATAACTCTCCCAGAAGCTATTGGTTTCTGATACCAATATATTAATAAACTATCACCCTTTCATAGTATCAATGTATCTAAATAAGGAATTTGAGAATTACATTCTTTCTCAATCGTAAATTTTATATTGTCATGAAATGAATTTAAAGTTGATAAAATGTCATAAATTGAATCATTCGAAATAATGCAAAATAAATCATCAACATATTTTGTGATAATTTTTGGTTTCACATTTAATTTTTCTATACAAGAATCTAATAATTTTTCCATTACAATATCAGCTATAATTGGTGAAGCTGGAGATCCCATTGGAAGTCCTTGTTGTTGTAAATATATTTTATTATCATATTTAAAATATCGGTTGTCTATTATACAAAATTTAAAATACGTATAAAAAGGTTTTTCAATATTGGCTATATCAATTGGTATATTCAAAAATAAAGATACAACATCAAGTGAAATTCATTTTTCATCATTTTGTATCTTTAAATTTTGTATCTTTTCTCTAAAATGTAAATAATCTTTTACATTATATTTACAAAGTTCACATGATGGAGAATTAATAAATGAACATATTGGTCTTAAATGAAAATGTTCCTTATGGATTTTAGGTAACCCATATAATCTAGGTGCTACAGAAATATTTGTTTTAAGTTTGATCTTTTCCAAAGATGTTATAATCTTCAATTTGAACAGATCTTCAACTAAATTATTATTTATAATCTGTAGTTTGTTTGTTGGACCCCTATTTGTATGTGGTAATATCAACACTATTCATTCTTAAAATATAATCACACTTATTCATTGCCACAGTTGTATTTCTCTTGTTATTTTTTAAGAATTTTCTAGTCCTATTTACCTTATCTAACAAAAATTTATCTATATTTGTTAAACTATCTCTATTTAAATGGCCACCTAAAATATTCGTAAATCTATTCCTCGCTATTTCTTCTCTTTTGACTGGGAGTGCGTGTTTTTGTCTCAGAGAAAGAACCCATTCTACCTCAGTGGGAATGTGAAAGTTCGATTTATTCACAAACCATTTTTTATTATACTTAATATCTATATCTTTCTGTTGTAAATTGATAAGACAATTAAATTTCTTGTATAAAGTCCTCACCATCTGCTATCATTTCAAAAACAGGAAAATTCTCTCTTTTGACTGGGAGTGCGTGTTTTTGTCTCAGAGAAAGAACCCATTCTACCTCAGTGGGAATGTGAAAGTTCGATTTATTCACAAACCATTTTTTATTATACTTAATATCTAATTCTTTCTGTTGTAAATTGATAAGACAATTAAATTTATTATAATGTATATTTTTTACCTGTAAACTTAATGTTAAAGCTAATCTATCCTGGTGTTGAATAAATGTTTTGAATATGTACTGAGTTAAATTATCACTTAAATTAGTTTTGGTACTTTACAATTCCTTTAAAACTTATTTTTAATATCCATGTTTCCTTTTTATCGCCAAATTTAGAGTGTTATTTTGCAATAATATATATGTATGAAAATGTATTTTAAGTCTGGTTCAAGATCATAGAAAATATTTTTCCAAATGAAAAAATATTTAAGCTTTGATGAAAATTTAATTCATAAGAATGCAGAAAAATAAGTTTAGAGAATCGAACTTTATGCACTTATATAGAAATACTCTTTATTAGAACAAATAACATACATACATAATTTTGCATTGGTGAAAAAGCTTTTTTGGGCAACTGAAATATTTTTCAAAAATTTTAATGAATTTTTAGATCAATTTAACACATTTTTGTATAATTTAAAAAAATGGTTGGACAATTTCGAAACATTTTTAGACAATTTAAAAATATTTTTGAACAATTTTAAATAATATTTGGACAATTTTAAAACCTTTTTGGACATTTTTGAAACAATTTGTACACAATTTTAAAATTATTTTCGACTATTTTAAAACATTTTTACACAATTTTAAAATTATTTTGGAAAATTCTAAATTAAAGCTGGAAATGGTGAAGTGTTAAATAAAATACAAAGTACAAAAATGCACAGATTGTGTCGACATAACTACTTAATGCTGAAAAAATGTATTAAACAAAAATATAAAAATGATTTAATAAAAGAATTATAAAAGGTCTTCAGAACTCTTTTCACATTGAAATTTTTGACTTGAATAATCAGAAAACAATATTTTCAATAACTGCTTTAGATTAAAAAAATATACGATATACTATTACTTATGTTTTAGAAGCAATAAAGACTGATTTTTTTAGATATCCATCGGCTTTATATCCAAATCACTACATTTGATATATGAACATATGAATTCTTTTGGAGTTCCTTAGAATAACAGAGTAAATGAGAAAAGAATGTTAACTGAAGTTTAGGAGCAATGAAAGAAGTTATAGCCACAGAATGAGTATAACACATGTCTTTAATATTAGCTAATACCTGATTTGGACATACGGTTATAAAAAAATCACAAAAATTGTAAGTACATTTCATCCAAACTCAATAATGAAAAATCAACTGTATGTTAACATAAATAGCTTTCTCCTTTGATTTGTGAGTTAAATAGAGATATTTATATTTGGCACTTTCAAGGGCACGAAGCATGCTGATGAAGGTCGTAGCGGATCAGAAAATGCATTCCATTCAACTTATGGTTAATAACGTTTTCTGTGTATTCTCCATAATTACTAAATAAAAATAAGAAAGTTCTTTCATTTGGAAAAAAAACATTTTTCTATCATCTCTAACGTGACTAAAAATACATTTTCATACGTATAAAGTATTAGAAAGATCAAATATAAAATAATAACTTCACTACCAAAAAAATATATGTATAAATTTTTATCACTTATCGGACTTATATCCTATCAAAAATTTCTTGTTGTCCCGAAATGGGTTAAACTTTGAAGGTTGTGTAAAATAATATCAATAAGGAAATACAATAAATTAAAAACATAAAAAAATTTCTTCTCCCTGGCTGGGATTGAATCCATTGACATGGAAATACACCTCTTTCGCTCATTAAATGGCGACCAATAGTGTTTTGAATTTTACTTAGCATTTAGCCTAAATTGAAAACTTTAAATGCATATAGCTCGAAATCCCGAGTTATGCAGGTCTTATCGCAAATTAGCGATATAATTATATCAAATTATATCTTATATCATATCAAAAATACTCTGGCTATGGAACTATATTGTAATGCATTTTTGTTTTCCAGCCAGTGTTGGTTGGGTCTATTAAAGGTCTGCTTCCTTTAATGATTAGTATAATCGCTTCCGGTATAGGTCATATATAAGTACATATGGTTCTGTTGAGTAAGGTAACTCCCTTCCCAAGAATGATGATTTGAGTGAGTATAGAGAACGCAGCGGGTTTTTGATTTTTTCTATAAGCTTCGTGCTTTATTGGATGATTCTATTATACTAATTTATAAAACTAAAAATGGAGTTCTTCTTTTAAATATATGTATGTTTCAAAAGTAAAAACGGAAAATATTTACATTAGTAAATTTAGAAAAAAAAAAGCATATATATATACATATGTACAAAATAGAGGTTTGTTCATGGGGAACGAAAACCAAAGAAAAGAGTAAATTGATATAAATAAAAATTACTCAAAAATAGGCGGATCGCCAACGTGCGATCGGTCCGTAATGGATGCGTGATTCTATGTTGCAGAGACATCAAAAACCCCGTATTCGATTCCACCATGTTCCTTATCGGGGGTGAAATTAGGAAATATTCTGGCAACACTACTGAGTAAAAAGGACCCCTTAGCCTCGGCATCCAAAAAAATGTGACCCACATCGGGTCCCCCAATTTAGTGGACGTGCGGGCGATTCCAGCCGCAACAGCTGATCTGGTGATGGTTGCGAGTTTGGGCCATATTGCGACTGTGCCTCCTCTTTTGGGATTGCTTTTGGTTCAAGCATTTTTTCAACCTCTTCGGCTCTGGCGGGTGCTTGGACCTCTATTGGAAGAGAGAGTTCCTCCTCGAAGCTGACCCCCGGGTCGTCATGGGCACGCTCCCGGTGCATCATGGAATGGTGGTTGGCGCCATAGATTGCGCAACGGTTTTGGGAGTGACATTCCGTTCGGTTGTGGGTTTTCGCCATACAATTGAGACAGTAGCTCCATTTTTCTATGTACAGTCGACGTTTGACAACGTCCATGGCCATAAATACTCGGCAGTGCCGGACGGCATGGTTTTTGAGGCACAAATTGCACCGTGGCATGATGTTTGCTAGAGGGGATAAAAGAAAAGACAAATATGTACTGTGTTATTAAAAATGTTGTTAAACGACTATTTTCTCATCTGGTGAATTACTTGGGGAAGTTTCATCGCAAATCTGGTGGGGAATTTGAGGGGGGTAAAACGCAAAGTTTCACAATTGAGCACGACGGTGCCATTTTGAGTTTTTATCTCTGCGATTCGAACTTGGCCATCCTTTCCGTGTACGAGCTAAGAAAAGCGTCAGTAGACAGATCCGAGCAGACTTCTAAGTGAACTGCTCGAGTTGAGAAGCATACAAATACTGCTACATATCCTTTTAAAAGTTTGGCATTTCGTAAAATAGAAGATTTAATGGTGAAAGGACCTGCAAAATTGACACCGGTATATGCAAAGGGTAACGAGAAGTTGACTCTTTCAGCGGGGAGGGCGGCCATTATTTGATGTTGAAATTTATCTTTGTAGATTGTGCAGGGTTTGCAATTTCAAATGCATTTTCGTACAAGATTTTTAAGCCGCGGGATATAAAATCCTTGCCTTATAGCACGAAGCATAATGTGATGTTCCGAATGAAGTAGTATTTTATGGGTATATTCGACAAAAAGCGTTGCAAAACGAGACTTTTCAGGAATTGTTATTGGATGACGTTCGTCATAACTTAGTCCGGAGTTATTTAGCCTAGCACCTACACGCAGTAGACCATCTTTTCGACAAATGGGTTCAGCGTAAGGATTCTGCTTCTTCGGCTAAGTCTGTTTTTGCTGACAACGTTCTTACTCGTAGTAGAAGTGCTTTCTTTGGGCTATTTATAAAAGCCGGTTTTTTGTTAAGCGAATCTCCTCTGTTGTAATGAACGATTCGGCTTTAAAGGGGCGTTTCAAAACGCGGTTGATAAAACGGAATTGATGACTAATGACTCTTAACGCTCGTGCCAGTGATGCAAATTTTCCCAAGAAATATTCAGATGTTGTCTCCTCTTGAGCGTCAGAGTTCTTCTTAGTTTTGTCATTCACGTCGTAGTGCCTTAAATGAAAGCTCGAAACCTTTTTTGTTTCTAAATCTGTAGGGTCAAAAGTGCGTGGTTGTGGGCAAAGTTCCACACGCTGCTTAAGCTAGGTGGGCCCATGCCACCATAAGTTACTCTCTATGAGTTCTTTAGGAGATCACCCACGGGTTCCTAAATGCGCTGGGTTGTCATCAGACTTAACATGCCTTCATTGATTATTGCTGGTGATACTGGTAATTTTCGTTACACGATTTGCCACGAATCTGTCTACAAAAATAGTTCATAGGGAAACTTCGAGTTTGCAATTAAGCATTTTATTAATCTTGAAAGTAACAAAGCGCCACATAACATAAGTTTAGAAATAGTGGTTTCTTTATGGGTGCAACCTTTTTTTGCCATTAGCAAATGGCTATTGATTTTTTCATCAGCAGTCGTTCGCATGTGAAATGCCCCGCAATTCGCCTTTTCAGACGCATCACAAAAACCGTGTATTTTCACCTGACACGTTGGCAAAAAATGTACTCATCTAGGAATTTTCAGGGTAGAAGTCTGTGGTAGATTTTCAAGAAATGTGTACCATTTCACTAAAATAATCGGTGGGACCCACTCCTCCCAGTCTAATTTTCCTCCCCATAACTCTTGTATTAAAAGCTTGGCAACCACGACAATTGGACCTAACCATCCCAAAGGGTCAAATAACTTTGCTATAACCGATAAAATCTGCCTCTTCATTGCGTTGGCTAATATTTGAGTCGGTTCTACCACTTAATATAAATAGTCAGACATCGCATTCCAGCGAATCCCCAAGGTTTTTATGGACTGGAATAATCTAACTTTAAAAACTTTTCGTCGAGAAGATCTTTCCGGGCCAAGTGTTGCAATAAATAATTATCACTTAATAAGGGGTAAGTAATAACTTCCAATAACCATATCGATTTTAGCTGGTTTATAGAAAAATGGATCAGCCAGAGTTAAGTCCTTGACCGTGAGGGCCCTTTGATTTTTCTACCACCACTCCGCTAATCCAGAAATTTCCGAGTTTTTTTTTTCAAAGTGTATAGAAAATTAATTTTTGCACATGGCACTACCGCACAGTGCTTTTTGCCCATATAGTGAATCGGCAAAATTAGAGGAGTTGTCGCAGAAACTTGAAATTTGGTATGCTGGCTCAGAATATCTAAATTAAGAAAAATTTGAAGTTTCGAAAAAATCGGCCCAAGGACACGCCTACTTCCGATACATCCTTAAATTTAAAAGTTTAATTCCAGCTACTATTATGAGCAGAATGAAGCAAAAATTGGTAAATCTCTGTTAAATTATGTCATTTAGCTAAGTGCTTAATTTTCTTTCATTCGGAGCAAGGACATAACAACCTCCCATATATCCTTTTTCTTAAAATCTACATTTTGGCTACATTAATGATAAGAATACAGTAAGAATTCGGAATAGTTTATGAAATTATACTTTTTTGCTTTGTGACAATTTTCGTTTCATTCGGTGCAAGGACATTACAACCTCCCATATATCCTTTTCCTCAAAAACTGAGTTTTAGCTACATTAATGATCAGAATGCACTAAAAACGGATAATAAGTTTTAAAAAGATACTTTTTAGATCTCTGAAGATTTTTTTTTATTCGGTACAAGTACTTGACTTTCTCCCACATGTCCTTTTTCTCAAAAACTAAGTTTTTCCCAATTTTGCCATTTATTAATACAGATATATACTTCTGGGATTTTATTTTTTTACACAGATATCCAAAAGGCAACTATACACAATTTTAAATACAATTTACCATTATCGAAAAATATAACTTTACAATTATAAAATAAATTTTACAAAATGGCTTCATTATGTATATACATATGTATAGAGAAAATATGTCAAAAATTGATAATTTTAAAAAGGGCTACACTTATTCCTTCAAATTTTGTAAAATAACTTCAAAATAATGTTAAATTTGTTTAAGAACGATAGCAATCGTTTTCAATGCAATTTTATAATTTTTTGGAAATGCACTCTACATGAAGCATTGTTCGAATTGATACATTTTTTTAAAATGTTTGCAAGTTTCGATTGTGTGAAAAAATGTCAAAACTATTCTTTGCTTTAAAAACATGTTATTCGACCAATAAATGCGGTCCAATTCGGATAAAACTAGGTACAAGAGATTTTATCCGATTCGGAAAAAATTTCCAAATTATAGACTTAGAAAAGCCGAAATAAAAAGTTGTATAATTTTATATAATTTTTTTTTATACTCAATCAAAAATAATACATTTTTTCAAACAAATGCGGTAAAAATCACAAATTTAGCCATTTTTACAAAAGCCAATATTTTGATTTTTTGTGAAAAACCGGCACTTTTTTTTTAATAATATCTTAGATAATATTATAGACTTACAAAAACCGAAATAAAAAATTATTTAATTTTATATAATTTTTTTTTATACTCAATCAAAGATAATACCTTTTTTTTAAACAAATGCGGTAAAAATTACAAATTTAGCCATTTTTACAAAAGCCAATATTTTGATTTTTTGTGAAAAACCGGCACTTTTTTTTTTAATAATATCTTAGATAATATTATAGACTTACAAAAACCGAAATAAAAAATTATTAAATTTTATATAATTTTTTTTTATACTCAATCAAAAATAATACATTTTTTCAAACAAATGCGGTAAAAATCACAAATTTAGCCATTTTTACAAAAGCCAATATTTTGATTTTTTGTGAAAAACCGGCACTTTTTTTTTAATAATATCTTAGATAATATTATAGACTTACAAAAACCGAAATAAAAAATTATTTAATTTTATATAATTTTTTTTTATACTCCATCAAACTTAAGAAATTTTTCCATATTCCTAGTATGTTCTTTTAATTCATTGGGAGCTAAAAGAATAGTTTGTAAGTAGACTATTCAAAATTTTCATCCGATTCGAATGAAATTTGGTACATGATGATTGTGACTAATTCTTTTTACTGATATTTGTACATATATCCAATTTGCTGAAAATTGGTCAATATTCAATCATATAAGTCAAAAAAATGCGGTAAAAATCACAAATTAAGCCATTTTTACAAAAGCCAATATTTTGATTTTTTGTGAAAAACCGGCACTTTTTTTTTAATAATATGTTAGATAATATTATAGACTTACAAAAACCGAAATAAAAAATTATTTAATTTTATATAATTTTTTTTTATACTCCATCAAACTTAAGAAATTTTCGAATTTTCACCAAAAAAAAACCTATTTTTTGGAGCTGTAAAAAATATTTGTTTTCAAATATATATTAAATAGTGTATTAAGGGTTTACTACAAATATATCTAAGTATTCAAAAAATAAAACTTTAAATCAGTATTTAAAAAAATATATTTTTGAGAATTATTTTCGTGAAACAACTGAAAACAATATTTTTGTTCAGTAATTTTTGCTTAATATTTTCAAACTTTGGCGCCCTCTACTGACGGCGAAAGCAATCAGACTAATTTTTTTTTTGCATATTTATTTCAGTTAACTTCTTGTCTTTCAAAAAATGTAATTTTAAGAACAATTTGAGCCCATGCTTAATTTTTGATTTTTGCCTATGGGACAAAGCACTGTGTACCGGTTCAAGCAAAATAAAAAAACTAAAAAGTCTTGTTTTTGTGCGTGCTGGTTTGAGCTGTTAAAATTTTTCTGCTAGAGATATATAGATGATCAAGGCATCGTTTTAAAGCTGAAGGATTATAGTTTCTATCAAAAATATCAAATTTGACTTAATTCATACACCCGAAAATTAACGTGGTAAAAAAGCATTTCTCATTGGTTTTTTGTGTTTTTCAATGAATTCCAGTGTCGGCACTAATGAATATAAAAGCAAAATAATTCTCAGATACAATTTAGACATGTCGGAGAAAAATACAAACTTAAAATTGGTTCAATCTGGCAACTCGTTATGATTTTTTCTGCATAAAACCACCAGATTATAATATATACATAATAAAAGTTACCACTTACATTTGTGGTACCTCTTCTTCTTCGATCTGGGAGGTTTTGTCAAATATTGCTGACGTCACTCTATAATAGTTAACTGTGTGTGTTTTTTTACCTTTGGAATGTTTCTAGCACTTGCGGTACTTGTTATTAAAATTGTATCAACAACACAAACGATTAATCGAGAGATTATTCGTCACGAGTAAAATAATAATTTTTTATTTTATGTGTCTGTCACTGTGATTTAATTTTTGTTTAATTAATTTCTGTTTAATTTCTTATCTCACTGCACTTTGATCGACTAAAAAGTGCTTTCATTTTTTTCAAACTTGTTGCTTTAGCCCATTGCTTTAGCCTATTGCTTTATCCTATTGCCTATTGCTTTAGCCCTTTGCTTTATGTGTAGGGTTGTTTTATGTGTTCAGGGGGGCAATTCCGAATAATGTTGCATTGCGAAGTGATAAATAATTTATCATTCTCACTTCGCAGTTATTTTTCACTTCATGTTTTCATTTTGAGCGATTCCCATTCTCGTTATACAAAAAAAATGTTGTTATGATGAATATCTGTCAATTTTATTTCATCCCACTCGTTCCGTGAGTTTTAAAGCAAAATTGTATTAAAAAATATTATATTACAATTACAATATGGATTAATAAATAAATAATATAAAGAAATGTCTTTATATGCGGTTATGCTTCTGAAATAGAAACAAGAGGCAATTTTTTTTGTTTTGGTCCTTATGTCTTAATTATTTTTTTTGGGTAGTGTTGAAAACATGGATTTTTCGAATGTGATTTGAATGTTTTTTGTTTTTATAAATTCTCTAATCATTTGAAAATTAAAAATTTTGCAATAAAATTAAAAAGAACTATATTAGTAAATGTTAAAAAACAATCAGTTTAAAAAAGAGTCGCTATCAATTTTTTTTAAAATAGTGCAACACTCACATTTTTTCATGAACTTTAATTTAGTGAAGAAAAAAAACTCATATGATTAAATTTTGACAGATAGTTTTCGCAAAAGTTAAATCAAGAATCGGATTCTTTGCGACGTAGTAAACATTTTTATCATTTCACAGCTTCACAAATTCAGAATCGCTACCCAGCTTTTATATAGGTACAATTATTGTCCAGTGTTGGGTAGTGCATTAAATGCGACTGTCAAATTATTAGTATTACTTTCTTCCTTAATTTTCTTTGTTGTGATATTGTATATAAATATTTTTATAATGTTTTTTTAAAGAAAATTAAATAAATTAACGCCGAATTCTTAGTCGAATTAAATAAATAACATAAGATATCAATAAAAATTTGATTGGGATTTTGGTGGATAAGTCGTGATTTTCATTTAATGGTGGCGTGTGGCGATGTTGTTGCAAATAAATTGTGTCCAATTTGTTTTTGAAACAATTAAGGTTGTGTGCAATATTTTATTTGTTTTTTTTTTAATGTCGAATAGAAAAAATGATGTCGCACAAAATTTCTAATGAAACAGAGTACATTCCTGTTAATCTTTTTCCCTTACCACCTTTAATAACTTCCTCCTGAAGTTTGGTATTAGAGGTTATTTTGAATGTGCTGCTTCTGTCGAACTTTGTTAATCTTTTGTTAAAGAAAAGCGTATGAGTTTTTGGGTATATTAATTTTTGACAAAACAGCGAAGTGTTAAAGTCAAAATATCTATTTTTTGTACTCGTAAAGAAACAGCTCTAAGTCAAAAAGTATTTGACCTATGAAAAACTCCTACGCGCATCCAAAGATAATTTAGTTTTCCATATGCATTATAAATTTCAGAGAAATCCACCAAAAATTTATTAAGCAATGCTGCGTGCCGTGGACCTCTATACTAAATATACTATCATTTTGTAAAACTTTGTGTAAAACAAATATTTTTTTGTACTCCTTCATAAATCTTGTAAAAACCAATCTTTGTTAACACATCTCCGTAAATAAAGAAAATAAAAAAAGGAAGTTTTTATATATAGGCTTTTTACGTAGGTTTTACCCCTTAAGTGGTATAAAAGGGTGCTTGAGGTAAATGATTTTTGATGTAAAAAATTGGTATCATTGCGACAAAAACATTGATATATAACCCTTTAAGATCCGACTGTAAATACAGAAGATATGAGAAAAAAATTAAAAATGCCCCACATTCGGCAACAAAAAAAATAAAAAAAAAAATAAAATAATAGTTCCGCTGGAATTATTGGAATACTTTCCTAGCAAAAGTTTATTGCTTTTTTGCGAGCTTTCATTTTAAAATATTAGGGTAGTTCATTAAGGTGGTAACAACTGAGATCTGGTGGGTTAGTACTAGAACGGGTTACTTGAGGTCAATGGCTCCTTCGAGGAAAACATCGGTCTCCGCGAGACAAAAAACATTGATATACAACACTTTAAGATCCGACGGTAAATGGCGAAGATATAAAGAAAAATATAAAATGGCGACCCCTACGTTCGGCCAAAAAAAAAAAAAAAATATATTTTCGAAATTTTCTTGTTAAAATACTTTATATTTAAGGGTGTACGGTGAACTTTTTTTTTGAGGTACGGTCTAGTGCGTACGTATATGGCCAGTCAAGCCCGGTAAACGGAAAATTGTATCGTGCTTAAAAAAATAAATTAATCTACCTAATTTTTAACTGAATCGAAACTACAAATAAATAACTAACACTAAAATAAACCTAAGTAAGTAAATCGAGACTACAATAATATCTCATAAAAAAAACAGAAATAAAACTTTACCAAACGAACCTAAATAAAAGTTCAGAGTACAACAAATAAATTCATTTGATAAACTGGCTTTTATAAGAATAAAAGCCGAAAAGAGATATTCTGAGTGAACTGTGACTGTGAAAAATATTGGAATTAAGGCCAAAAGGAATTTTTTTCCCTTATAATAATAAAATATAATTATATCTTATATCATATCAAAAATGCTCTAGATATGCAACTATACATATATAATAATAACTCAAATTTGTTTGCAAACATTGTGCCATATATAATTAATTATATTTTTTATCCCATCAAAAATTATTTCTTATATTGGACCACATATTGAATCATATACAATTATATCTCATATTGAACAATATTTTTGATAGTGGACCATATATTATTATATCTCAAATATTAGCATATATAATTATATATGGTTCTGTATAAGCCATATATAAGTATATAAATTAGAACACTTTGTGTTAAGTTGTCTTTATAATTGTGTTTTATTGCAGCACTATGTGCTTTTCTTTATGTTCTATTAGTTAGAAACGTAAGTTTAAGACTAAAGTAAAGAAGAAAAAAATTATTATTTTATTTACACAAGTTCCCGCATGCAGCGCGAACATTTCACTTTTGTTTTGAACAAAAGTGCACACACTGTCGTTAATTAATGTGGGAAATTGTGGAATAACAATAAATAAATATTGAGGTAACTCCTGCCTCCTAAATACCAATCGTCCCCGATTGGTTTAAAAGTATGGGATGTCGTTTAGACCAGGGAGGTGTGGCGATGTTTTCACTTGGGTGTTCACCGTATTTTAAAACTTTGAAAATGTGTCTATTCTCAGTTTTATCCAGGACCACGACGAGGACGTGATAGACAGGATCCCACTTTCAATTTTTTTTAGTTTTTTTTTGCTCAATTTTATATTTTAGTTTAGCATTTTATTTTTAAATTTGATTTTTCATATTTTATTTATAAATCAGTTCAATACGTCGTGTTTTTTCTATGAATATTTCAATCACCTCATATCATAGAAATTTTTTGTATTTTTTGTTTTAAAAACGATTTTTCCACAGAAATTAAGGCTAACTCTGATAACCTTTCTTCTAGCATTTGGTTTCTAGAATAAGTTTTAATTGTCTTAAGTGCTAAAAAAGATCTCTCAACAAAACTTGTGGATACTTGTATGGTTGAAATTAACGAGCTTAATTTAAATACTTCAGAAAATGTATCTTTTAAATCAAAATTTATTAAAATCATGGAAATGGGAATGTGCATAAAATACCACTGATTTATTTTTTAATTTAATGAAATCAAAAAAAAATTCCATAATAAGTTTTTAAGCTTGCAAATAGTGCAGCCGGAAGTATTTTTTGGTAACTTCCATACTTTTTCAAATTTATTTATTTAATTTTGTATTGATTGAAATCTATTCTCCATTTATGTAAATAAAGTTTCAGTTATTTGATTGTATATATTTTAGTACTGCAATTCAAAATTTTAGATATTTTCTCTATGCTTTAAAGCTACACAGGCAGTAATTTTTGTTATACTTAATATATCATTAAACTTAGATTTGTTATATAATATTTTTTTCTTTGTTAATTCAATATGTTCGCAGCAATACTGAATATCTAAATCAAACAATACGTCAGTGTACGAAAAAATCTTGTTAAATGTATTTAGCATGAAAACTGTATTAAACGAATCCAGAAATTGCTTAAAGCCTCTAGCTTGAATTGCATCTGCCCCCCAAGTATCAGGGTCACCTATCATTTCCTCAAATACTGTTATTAGACCCGAACGATAAGTGTGAACTATATTCACAAGTCTAGACGAATAGTTCCATCTTGTTGTTGCCACAGTAGGAATTCTTCGTTTAAACACCTGATTGAAAAAATAAGTCCTTTAGTGGATTGATTAAAAAAAGCAGAAAGCCCTGACAATGTTATAAAAAATATTTTGGTTTCTTGTGCAAAGTTTACAAGTTTATAAAACCAAATTTAGCACAAGAGCATTGCAATAAAAATAGCATTCGGCAATTCTTCTCTAACCTTAGCTTGTGTCCCATTCAGTGCACTAGACATAACAGCTGCGCCATCATATGTCTGAGCTACTAGCTTTCCTCCCCAATTCTTAAGCTTTATTATATCTATTTATTTTGTGGAAATAGTGTCTGCTGTTCGGTCATCACTTACGTCCATATATTTGTAAAATCTCTCCCTAGCAACACCTTTGATGTCAACATAGCGAAAAACTATGGATAATTGAGATTTTTTCTTTATATCGGTCGTTTCATCAAGCATTACAGAAATAAATGAAGTTTCATTTATCTTTTTTTCGATGTTATTTAAAACAATGGTGCCAATAGATATAATGAAATCATTTTGTATACGATTGGAAGTGCCTTTTAAAACTTGAGGTGTCAATAAAGGTCGGTCTTATTGTTTACAATTTTTTTTATACCATAGTATTTTTCATTACATTTCAATATATTTTCAAAATTTATTTTTAAAATTGTTTCATTATTGCTCAATGTTTTTTTTAAAGGAATTACAAATTTCAGTTCCCGTTTTCGGCAACTTTATAATATACATAATTCAATATATATTCTTTAAAAGCGATTTGAACTTCCGCGAAATTTAATGCTTCTTCTAGGGAATCGAATAGCATGTTTTCTTTCATAAAAATATTATTAATCCTATGAGCCTCTAGGTTTGATGATATGAATGTGTTAATAATGTTAGCTTTTGTAAGATGAATTGCTTTGTTACTATTTTCTATTTCTTCCCTTAAGATACCGATTTTATATTTATACTGGAGTATCAGTACAGTCTGAAATTCGTTACTACTTTCCAGTGTCCTTATTATAGAATTATTAGTTTGGTTGATATTGTTAATTATCTCAAAAATATTTTTGTTAATTACAAGTTGTTGGTTTTTATTCTCGAACTTGTTATTTATGGCGGCAAGATCGTCGCACAGTGCTTTGTTCCCATATAGTGAATCAGCAAAATTAGAGCTATCAGAGAAAAATTAAATTTGGTGTGCTGGTTTAAGTTTCGGGCAAATCGGTGCAAGGACATGACTACCTCCCATACATCCTTAAAATTTAAAAATTTTTTTTTACCTATAATTTTAAACAGAATAAAGCAAAAATTGGTAACCGTCTGTTAAAATGTGTCTTTTAGCTCGATGATTCATTTCGTTTCATTCGGTGAAAGGACATGACTACATCCCAATTCTCAATTTCTTTGAATTCATCATTATTTTTTATGTTTTGTAGACCTAAGTGACAATAGTTCCGAATCCGACATTAATAACAAACAAGCCATTAAAGCTCTATTTGTATTTTTGTCTCGTCGTTTTCTTTTATGAGAAAATCGCACATTCCTTATATTTTTATGACTGGCTTCTAAGGATTTTTCGGATAAGCACCCTAGAATTAAAATAGTTTAAGAAAAATGTGTAAAATGTTTTTTTATATTTAATATCACAACCAATAAAACCTTGTGAGCTGTAATGTAATACCACCTATACTGAATTAAATATAAGTTTCTGGTAATATTTAGCAACTCATTAAATGTTGTAACATTAACCGGAATTCCGCAAGATAAAACTCTTAGTATTATGCCAAATGGTGAAAACTTCAAAACAATCATAATATATTAAAAAATGATCAAGTTCAAGTGAAATAAACGCGCTCTCATCTCTTGTTCAAATATAAAAATAACGGAAAATAACATAATGTAAATAACAAGGCATATCGTCAGCTCATTATTATTTTGAACATTTTGATAAAAAAAAAATGAGATATGTGATTATATATTGTTACAGAAATTTCTAAACACTAGAAATTTCATCACAAACTCTTTGACAGCTGGAAAATTCTAGTGAAGTAATAACTGGAAATAAATAGAATACCTGACTACTCATATAAATACTGGTACTTGGTGACGCAGTAGTTCAGTTGATAAGTAAAACGCAGAGTGTGAAGAACTAAAGTGTGGCTAACGTTTAGTCTATCTAAATCGTGTAAATAAAGTGTGCTATTAAAGTGTTTTTCTGCAATTTTTAGTGACTGTTATAAATAGAGCTATAAATAATTTCAAGCAGTGTTTATTATTTGCAATATAGAAAGAACTCGATTTATTTAAAAGGTAAATAAATCAACGATTTTATAAAGGGTAAAATCGTAACAATATAATGAAAATATCCTTTTTTTTTTGATTTCCAAACCCATTTTTTGATATCTCGTATAGTATCGTATATGCTCTCTGTAAACCTTCATTATCGTTTTTCTGTATATGCACCAAACCAATAATAAGCTGACGATATGAATTTGGTTTTGAATTTTTGACATCAACCAAATTATCAATTTTAAGGGCCCCACAGACGCGCAATCATATTGCTCAATTTCACCAAGTTTTTTAATGGTGCAATGTTATTTTGTTCAAGAAAAACCTTTTATATGAGGCACACACAGTCAATGAAATTGCACAACTTGCAAAAATTTAATTGAACATTGTAAGTCTTTGGAGCCCTTTACTTTAAAAAAATTATATAACCAAATTTTTTGTCTTTGTAAAACTAACATATAGATGTTTTAAAAAAATTCAAAATTTCAAATTTCCGGCAAAAATTCTTAAATTTTTTTCTTACTTATGGTTATACTTGTTAACAAAGTATCTAATTGAAAAATAAAAAACCTTCCCGCAACATGCGCTGTGAATATATATATATATATTAGGGCGGGTCGATTTGTAGGGAGTGAAAAAATTCACCAATTTCCCTATGATTTCCGTATTCTATGGGTTATTCCATGAAAATTTGCCGAAGGAACCATACCTCTATCGTTAAAATCGAGTCCCCTACTTTTTGTTGGTAGATTTTTTCCCAAATTGACGTTCGTATGAAATATTACCTACACGTTCACATCCATAACTCAAAAACTATCCATCGGGTTTAATCGCCAGTAGGCGACAAAAAAAAATCTCCAACATTGGTCCAACGGTTCAAAAGTTACGGGCATTTTTGTCCAAATTTTGGAGCCTTTTTCCATTTTTTTCATGATTTTGTCCAAGAATATTACTTTCATGGCCATTTTTTTGGCTCAATCCATTATTTAATTCAATTTACAATTCAAAACGAAGAGTTTAAGCCCAAATTTATCGAATTCGGATGATTAATTCATGCGATATTGCTAAAACAAAATAACACATAAAACCAACTTTTTGATTTTTTTCCCTTTTTATTTTTTTTTCTACAAAAATTCAAATTAAGAGATAATAAAGTATCTATCAACCTATTATCAAAAAAAAATATTCAATTTGAGTGTAGTAAAAGACAAAATGTGAAAAAAAAACATTATTTTTTCTGAAAGTCTTGTTTGCTTTCAAGTCTGGGTGTTTTCGTACGGCTCTCTAATGTCGTCGCCATAGCGCCTTCTACATTCTTTCCTGCAACTCGTTTAGCACTGGCAGCCAGCAATTGGACATGTCTTTCCGTTCCTTGAATGTGTAAAGGAATTTGTGGATCATCGAACGGTGGCACTTCGTAATTTAAATATCCCTCCAAATGTTCATACGAATAACTTTGCGTAAACGGTGGTTCGAATAAAATGGTATCGTCATTTAAATCAATCATATTTGTATATTCCGTACAATTAAAGTTTATAAGAGATTTTTTATAAACTCTAAGTTCTGTTGGGTCGACAATATCTCTTCGGTAATGTAAAATCTTCTTTATAGCAATGTTTCGTTTTTCCATTCTATCATCAAACAACATAGATAGCAAGATATTTTCTGAGTGTGCAAAATATGGATTATCTTGAATTACTGTATTTACAACTCCAAGTAAATTCCGTGGTAAAAATCGTGTCCAAGTAATAAATTTAAAAAGTAATGTACTACCGTATGCGGCAGAGCTATAATACTTAACATTGAAATACATTGGCGTGTATACTTTTATTATATAGTTAGCCAGAATTTTTAAATTTTCAGTTGGATTATTAGTTGTCACATACAACCGTAATAATCTATTGGCTTTGATCAGCCAACGAGAATGTGCAATTGGCCCTGGTTTTATGTGAGATAAATCCGCAGGAACCACACCATTAGAAATTGCATTGGCCATTAACATCAAGTACCTCGAATCAGTAGATAATTCTTCTGGATTTAAATCACCAGGAGGCATATTTTCCAAAGCGATTTCCTCAAAATCGGTTACCACCTGAAAAGAAAACATAAAAGCTAAAAAATAGAATAAAAAATGGTAAAGAATTAGCTATAAAAATTACATACCGGAAGATTTTCACAATCAGCAATTTTTGAGCTCAACTTTCCGGTAGTTGATCGTGGTCCAGTGGTGGTTGATTTGTCTAAAGTGTCAAACAAATGTCTAAACGGAAGCTCGTTAAAGTGCAGAAGACACACAAACCAGTGCAGTGGTCTCTTTAACTGTTTTTCGAATAGTCGCAAAATTCCACCGTGTACGCCAGTATTTGTTGGTTCACCATCAGCGCATATGGCAATTAATGAATCGAGAGACAATTGTTTTTCTTGGAAGAATTCGATCAATTTGTTGACTTTGCTTGCCGCAGTTTCACTTTCTAGTTTTGTGTAGCCTATCAATTGAGAATTTGGTTCCCTCAAAACAACTAGATGAGGTTCTTTAACCATCCTTGGATGCAACTTCTCATCAATTTTTTCTACAGTTAGAGCATCATTTTTCCTGCCGTCGAATGAAAATGATATCAAATTCGAGCCATCATACCGCTTACGAAGTGCGTCTTGTCTCCATTTTTCTCTTTCTCTACGAAGTTTACTTTTATCCATGATGACAAGATTGCCATGAGCATCTTTTACGCCCAGGTCTTCCATCAGAGCTGTTGCCAATGCTGATCCCATTCTATCATGCACACCAAATCTGTCACACATCATTGCATAGTTTTTAGTATTGTATCTGGGAGTGTATGTTTGTGGTGGTAGAACTAATTCTGAACCTCCTCTCACATCAACTTCCATTTCGTCATAATGTGGTTCGTATGTAGGATCGTTGCTCACTGGGATTGTTGGTATAGTCGTTGGTATCGTCTCTTCACTTCCACTATCGTGTTCCGGTATCGTTTGTATTCTGTCATTATATTGATCGCGCATGAAATCTTTTAAGTTTTCTGGGATAGATCCACATGAGCAGTCGTTTTCTTTCAATTTGTATTTACATTTTCCAATGTTGAATAATTGGTTTGTTGATTCTACGAATTTTTTGAATTCTGTTGCGCGTTTTACTCGTTGTTTATCTGCATTACTATATGCGTCAAGCAAATTATTCAATTTTCTAATGATGCTACCTTTGAGTATAAGTTCAATATTAAGTTGATTCCAAATTTCTAACAATCTGTCTGCTACTTGGGGAGTAAATCTTTTATACGAAAACATTTTGCTTTGGGCTTTTGAACGTTCGGCCAAGAAAAAATAGTACTTCAATATATCTCGTTTAGTTGACAGATTAATATCAGGTAATTCACAGCCCACGCCAAAAGAAAAAACATCATGAGAGACCAAATGTTGCAAACTACTGCGTTGGGTATCTGTTGGATTTTGCGATGAACCAGGCTCTGAATCCATTTTTTAAACCGTCACTAAAAGAATTATATATGTTTTTCATAGAATAATAATATAACTATTAACTATAATAGTTAGCAATGTTTTTACACTTACCTTTAAATCTTTTCTAAATTTCAAAATAGTTTGATTATTTGTTAGTTATTTCAAGTAACACTTCACTGAAATGACGCTCAAACAAAACTAGCATACACTGGAATCCCCACCCCGCCAACTACAGCTGATTGTTTCGTCCAATTAGAATTGCTGTGTATTTGTTGTTGTCAAAATGACGTCAGCGAAGAATTATTCTTTATAAATCGTATGCAAACCCAAAAAAGAGAGCAAAAATAAAAAGGGGAAAAAAATCAAAAAGTTGGTTTTATGTGTTATTTTGTTTTAGCAATATCGCATGAATTAATCAACGGAATTCGATAAATTTGGGCTTAAACTCTTCGTTTTGAATTGTAAATTGAATTAAATAATGGATTGAGCCAAAAAAATGGCCATGAAAGTAATATTCTTGGACAAAATCATGAAAAAAATGGAAAAAGGCTCCAAAATTTGGACAAAAATGCCCGTAACTTTTGAACCGTTGGACCAATGTTAGAGATTTTTTTTGTAAATTTATCAAAATGAGCTCACCTTTCCAACGCGCCTACTGGCGATTAGTTTTTGAGTTATGGATGTGAACGTGTAGGTAATATTTCATACGAACGTCAATTTGGGAAAAAATCTACCAACAAAAAGTAGGGGACTCGATTTTAACGATAGAGGTATGGTTCCTTCGGCAAATTTTCATGGAATAACCCATAGAATACGGAAATCATAGGGAAATTGTCGAAAAATAAATCGGCCCGCCCTAATATATATATATATATATATATATGTGTGCATAGCGCACAATATTGTTAGAAGTAATCTGATACAATTCAATCTGCCATTTGTCGGATACTTAATTCCTAAATATATTGCTGGATCTAATTTGGTCTTCCATTCTTCTATTTCTAAATCCCTAAATATATTTCTGGATCGAATTAGATCCCCCATTTTTCGGATCAATTTAGATCCTTCTAAATCCTAAATATATTGCTGGATCTAATTTAATCTGCCATTTTTCGGACCAATTGTGATCTAACTTAATACCCAAATATATTGCTGGATCTAATATGATCTGCTTTTTTATCAATTTAGATCAGCTAGATATTAAATAATATCAAATTGCATAAGATTAAATATTGCGCCAGGTAAATTTTTTTTACTCGGGTATATATGACAAAATTTAAGGTAATTAAAAAAAAATAAGCAAAAAAAGGCTTAAATTCGGCATCGGCGAATCTTTGAATTTCCTCTACAAATATCCTTAAAAAAGTTCTCTTTTAGACACAAATAAAAAAAATTTTTTGAGGTGAAAAACATTTTTGTATGTAAAAACAAATTTTGTGGTTGGAAAAAATTTTGAGGTGAAAAAAAAATTTTGAGGTGAAATGAGTTCAAATGTTCATTTAAAATTTTATTTAATGTAAATAAAATTGTAATTTGCAATTCCAATAGCGTTTTAGCAGATTTCAGTAAAATTTTCTGAAATTCTTACAGAAAGAGAAACATTTGCTTTGAAATCAGGAAAATTTGACAAATTTTCTCTCGGTTACCGAACCTGCTTATTCTGTACAAAATTGTATTTTGCCGCTGCTTACGATGAAATTTCTATACTAATACTTCCTCCATGAGAACATCTTAATAGTTGTTGAAGCAAATTCAACCATATATATATGTATATATATCTTTATGTATTACTTTTTTATATATATTATTATTTCTTTTTCATCAAAATTGGCCAAATAGTTATTAATGAACCACTGTGCCAAACAGTTATTATTTTTTTTTTATAATTTTTTAACATTTTTTATTTTTTTTATAACCCTTTTATATATAGTTAGTTAAGATGAGTAAAAGAGATGAGCATTTTTGGAGTAACCTGTCACTCAATTGATAAATTGGTATATAGATAGTCAAGCAGCCAGAAGCTGTAATTTGTTTTTTTTTTGGCAACCATCTTATTTTTTCCTACATAAATTTAATAAAAATTGTAATTTTATTTAAATTAAAAATTTAAAAACACTGGGCTTTTTACTTATTCGAAAGCGATACCTACAAAAGTTATTTCCGCACTCATAATATTATTTGGATTGAAACAACCAAAAATTTACTTTCAAGTGCTTAAAACCCGGTCAATTGGCTTTTTATTTAATTTAAAGCCTTTTATCTTTTCTTAGCGTTTTCTAATAAAAGGAATAATTAATGGATGATTTACACGTCGACTACCTCTATCTACTACTACTCATACGCTGAAAAAACTTCTGGTAATATAAATATGTTTGGAAGTACTGTTGCCGTGTTTTTACAAAAAACATAGTATATTTGCTTGCAAGTATCATGTATGTTTGCCTGCAAATATATGTATATGTTTCGATCACATGAAATATCTCTACCTCCAAATATATATATATATTTGCTTACAAACATAAAATACACAGTACAACAGCCAATCTGGGGGGTGAGAAATTCCAAGTCAGGGTGATGGTACTAGGTCAGTATAGTAAAACCCTCAAAGGGTTTGCGTTCGTATGTGTCAGTTTTTTTATGACCTTTTAAATTTTTTCCTTATCTTAGTTGTAACATTTTGGCAAAAACGTAGTTTAACATAACTCGAGAACCACTTGTCCGATTTTGATGAAACAAATTTAGAAAAATTAAGAATTACAATTTCTCTAATCTGTTTTTCCTATATGTGCAACACTTTCGAAGTTAAAAATGAATGTATGAAGGGAAAAAAGTATTTTTTGCCTAAAAATTTAAATATTTTTTTTTTTTTAATTCATAAAGTCACATAACTCATGAGCAAAAAAAGGCATAGATCATGAAAATCGATGCACGCGTTTCTCATTTATTCACAATTAGGTAAATGTATAAATTTCAAAAATTTGCTCCAGATATGCACAACATTATATGGAGAAAACATTGACACTCACAAGCCGAACTCTCTCTTATTTTTCTACTGTACTAAAAGAGAAATATTGATGTGGCAGCACTGGTTCTGTAATGTTCACATAAAACATGCATTGTCATTATACTTCTTCTCTTTCTCACACTGGTTCTGTGATTTTTGTCATTCAACAAGTGCAGACGAACGCGAACAGTAAAATTGATTTTTCTCCAGTTTTTTAAAAGTGAACAAAACTGAACAGAATATGGAACTGTGCAAGCCAGATATAAATAGCTTATGCTACTGCTGTGGTCAATATGTCTCAACACATAAAAAAAGGGGAAATTTCAGTACTGATTTTGTTCAAACATACGAGATGTACTTCAATCAAAATGTTATAGTGAACGAAAATTGGTACCAAATATAGTGTGTAAAAGCTGCTACAACCGTCTAATGGATTGGAAAAATAGAAGACGTGAAAGTATGCCATTCGGTGCGAATAAAGGAGCCGCAAAAAGGATAAGAAAATTATATAATTACGTTGGTGTTGCAAGTGCCGCAACACCATTGCCTCATTCGGACCACATTCCTATGCCAAAAGCTTCTAGCCCAGATATTTTCTCTTCTACGACTGCTCCGACATATCATGCACGTGATGATCCCCCATATGAGCCATCAGTATCCAATGAGCCAATTTTAATAAATCAAAATAAGCTTGATTCAATTGTTGCCAAGTTGGAATTAACACAGCATAAATCGGAAGAGCTGGCTTCCATTTTGAAATCAAACAATTTGTTGGCACCCGGTGTGAAAGTCACAGCTTATCGAAGTCGTCAGGCAACACTCCAAAGTTTATTCCTTGTGAATGATGAAAAAACTTCTGCATATTACCCGGATGTAGGAAAATTGATGGACGCAATGGAAATAAAATATGAAGCAGATGACTGGAGATTATTTATTGACAGTTCAAAACTCAGCTTGAAGGCGATTTTACTGCATAAGACCAATAAAAAACCTTCAGTTCCAATCGCCTATAGTACAGAAACGAAAGAAACATATGATGCACTGGAAAATATTTTAAAAATGGTTAACTACGCCAAACATATGTGGCGCATATGCTGCGATTTAAAAGTTGTAGCAATGCTTTGCGGTCTTCAAAGCGGCTATATAAAATATATGTGCTTTTTGTGCGATTGGGACACACGATTTTCCGGTGACCAATATGCATGCCACGGATGGAAACTCAGAGAGCACAGCAGGTTACAAACGGCCAATATTATTCGTGAGCCTCTAGTGCCGAAGGAGAAGATATTGCTGCCTCCACTGCATATTAAACTTGGAATTGTTAAGAATTTTATCAAAACTGTCGCCAAAAGAGATGAAGTTTTCTTGTGTTTGAAACTAATTTACCCGAGACTCAGCGAAAGTAAAATTAAAGCACATTCATTTCCCATGATTTTCCATCTTAACGAATTAATTTTTTGCAATCAGGCGTAGTAAATGGTCCAGATATACGAAAGCTGATTAAAAATGACGCATTCAACAATATTTTGATTGACGCTGAATTGAATGCATGGCAGGCAATCAAAGAAGTAATAGAAGGCTTGTTGGGAAAGCATCGTTCTAACAACTACGATGTTTCTGTCGCAAGGATGTTAAAAGCATTCTCGGAAATTGGTGTCCACATGTCCTTGAAAATCCATTATTTACATCATCATCTGGACTACTTCAGCAAACAATTGGCTACAGAATCTGATGAACAAGGTGAACGCTATCATCAAGTTGCTATGCTATTTGAAATGAGGTAATACTGATTTTTTATTTTTTCAAACTCATTTTAATAAAACAAAAACTTACAGATATAGAGGCTAAAAGTCGCCGAGTGCAATAATTGCGGAAATTTGCTGGTGGAGTAAGCTTGTGTGGCAAGACAAGGATGATCTTGATGATAAAGAATTTTCAGGAGATGCAGAAGGGCCAACAGTGGAGTCACACATTGACATTATGTGTGGTTCAGAAACTGATAGCGATGAATGCGATGCCACTAGTCCCGAACAACCACCATCGAAAAAGTCTAGGCAATATTTATTAAAATAAATAAAAATAAATAAATAAAATAAAAATAAAAAATTATAAAAATGTTTACTTAATTTTTTTAGTAGTTTATGGCCAGAAGTCTGGAGTTATTGGGGAAAATTTATAAAAAAGGCGATAAATGACACTTTTTTGAATAAAAACAAATATCAATATTCTTGTCAAAATGGGATACCTTCACTTAATTGTAAATAAAAGCAGAACGCGTTAATCGATTTCTATGATCTATGTCGCATTTTGTTTATAGGTTATGTGACTTTACATGAAATTAATAACACTTGATCCTTTTTTCCGTTTTGGATTTTTTATGAATTTAAAAAAAAAATTTTAATTTTTAGGCAAAAAAATATTTTTTTTCTTCACAAATTTATTTTTACCGGCAAAACTGTTGATTATAAAGAAAAACGTTATATGAACGGATTAAAGAAATTATAATTTTAAATTTTTTTAAGTTTGCTTTAGCAAAATCAGACAAGTGGTTCTCGAGTTATGTTAACCTACGTTTTTGCCAAAATGTTACAACTAAGCGAAAAAACATCAAGATAAGGAAAAAATTTAAAAGGTCATAAAAAAAACTGACACATACGAACGCCAAACCCTTTGAGGGTTTTACTATACTGACCTAGTACCATCACCCTGACTTGGAATTTCTCACCCCCCAGACAATAATCCCAAAAATGTTCCATAGTGATATTTGTGTCATAAACATTATTTGTTTTTATGTTAACACATGTAATATATTAAGTTACAAAGTAATTATTAATAAATACAAAAGGTTGTATTTATTTAACTTTTAAAGAGTCTCTATATTTTAATGGAAAGGCTTGGAAAATTTAATGAATACATCTATTGTTTGTAAATTACAGAGGTCAACAGCAAAAACGGTCTTGAAAAACTATGTAAGAAAAAAGGGTGGGGGTTTTGCTTCGCTATTTAATAAAATTATAAGCGATGTCTTTCTTTTCAAGTTTGGTTTGTAAAAGCCTGTTTTACTAAGATTTCTTTCTGCTTGTATAGCTAACATGAAAATCTTACTTAATTCTAAAATTGAGTGTCTTCCTTAAGTCACTCGATAACTTAAATTGTACCTAATAGAAATTTCTGTATTTCCCCTATGAGTGATTTTATAAAATGCACTAAACATACATTGTTGCGTCGAGTTGCTTTATTAATAATTTATTGGAGACACATATAGGCCCATAATTTCAATGAAGAGATAACTACCAGTGTAAATACCTAATAGTTATCTTTACCTAGCCGGTAAAATCACGTTGGTAATTTTTTCTGCGTGTTTCTACACGATGGATATTTTGAACAACCTGTCAGTATTCATGTTTTATGTTCCTTTTTATGTCAAAAATACTTGCCAAATTAAATAATTTATTGTGAAAATTGCCACATCTTTTTGTAATAATTTAAATTTTAAAATAAAATGTCAATACACACACATTAAACATTTATTGAAAAATATCCCTTTCGATTACGAAAAAGTTCGAGGTATTCGTCACCTGCAAAGTTATAAATTATTAAAGAAATATGTTCATAGTTTCGAGAAAGTTTTACCTGGAGACAGTTTTTTTTACATGAGAACAATCCAAGGCACCAACACATCTGGGAAATTTTGCAATTTTATAAATTTTCGTTTGACTGTTCAAAATTTCTTCCTCCGTTAGTGAATGTTTTCGTTGTATAGGGTTCTTATTGCTGCAAACACTTTACGAATAATTTTGCTAGCTGTGGATTGGTGAATTCCTCCAAAATCAGGAAGGAGCAGTTGGAGGCTTGGTGAAATGTTAGTTTTCCTGAATTTGAATTATTATTTTTCTCTAAAATAGGTAATGTATTGGAAAACTTATCTATGTGTGAGCTTCGATTCAATTTTTTGCAACACCATTATTTCACTGTTTTTGGAAAGTCTAAATCTTTTTAGAAATTCCATAATTCTAAATGGTCGGGTATGTCTCTAAAATTGTGTTTTATTATTTGGGCGTTTTGTTTTGAGAAATACGAGGGCGGATCAATAAGTCCGTGACATTTCGAACTTCCCTCGTAGTTATATGAAATTCAACACCGCCCCCATCAAGTACCACCTGATAATAGACTACTGTCAAGTTTTGAGCAAGTTCCGTCATTTACTTTGCGTTTAACAGCAGGATTTTTCGAGGTCCATAAAATAGGAATTTGTTTGATCAACAATTTCATCGTTGGAGCTAAATCTCTTTCCACCGAGCCATTTCTTTAGGTTTGGAATTTGGAAATAGTCACTGAGGGCTAAATCCGGATAATAAGACAAATGTGGGGGCAATTCGTGGCCTATTTCATGCATTTTTGCCATGGAAACTAAGCTGTCACACGATTCCGTTGGTGGTCGATTGTGAGCAAACGCGGCAGACATCTTGCAGAAGGCTTTCTCATACCCATGTGAGATGCCTATGTCATCCACAATATATCGCACATTCAATCTCCGATCGGCCAACACCATATCGTGAATTTTTTCAATTGTTTTGGGTGTAGAGACCTCAACTGGGTGTCCAGAACGTTCGGCATCTTCCGTGCTTGTAAGGCCACAACGAAAGTCAGTAAACCAATTTTTACCATTAAAATCGATGGTGCAGAGTCCTCATAGTATTTATCAAGCTTTTCCTTGGTGTGATTGACGGTTTTTTCGCATTTTTAAAAAAATCCACGAGGTTGTACCTTTTGAACAGCTGTTAAACGCAAAGTAAATGACAGAAATTGCTCAAAATTTGACAGTACTCTATTAAAAGGTGGTGCTTGAGGGGAGCAGTGTTGCTTTTCATTTAACTACGATAGAAGGTCGATAGAAGTTCCTCCAGTATATTATCTAAATAATGTGGATTTTCGCTAAATCTCACTTGTGTTTCATTGAGATTTTCATTGTTATCAATTTTCATTTAAGTTCTAAGTGTTCTTATTACATCAAAAAGACTTCGTTTTTGGTAAGGTGGACTTATTCAATTTCTGAGGCTTTGATGATTCCTTCTTGCGTAATGCATTGCATTCATTATACTTTCTTTTAAATTCATCTGCAGATATCTTACCAAATATTGCATTGTCTCTAGCGAGTGCAAACTTTTTATTGTTCGTATTGTACAAATCATATTCATATTTGGATTATCACTACATCTCACTCGTGTTTCATTATTCCTTTTATCATCTTCAATTATGTAATCATTCTTAATCATTTTCTTGAGCTCTTGATGTCGTTGATGGATGTGCATTCCCACATATGAATTTGATCAGACTCCTATGAAAATTACAGCTCACCTCAGTGGCATCCTTTTCTTTACTATATTGGAATTCATCTCTTTTATTTAACTTTTTCATGCCTCTTGTTATTTTCTCATTGTATCATGTTTCTTATCACCAGTGATTTTTTTTCTATTGTTTCGTCATTTTTGTTGGGTTTCATAGTCTTCGTTGTAGTTACCGGTACTGTTGCCTTTATTGTTGTGGTTTCCTTCTTATTCATAAGCAGATCTTCTAAAATATTCTTAGTACTATTTCATGATTGTATATCACTCCAAAATAGCAAATACCCATAATTTTTAGTTAAGTTTCTTCAGTATAGCATCACTGTAGGTCTTATATAACACAGTGCAACACATAAATTGGTTCCTCTTTCATACCCGGTTTTTTTTGAAGTGTATATCGAAACTAAAAAAAATCCGCAACGGACTTGGCCAGATTACATCGAAATTTTTTTTTATGGACACCCTAAGTTTTTGCACCCAAACATGATTTTTTTAAAAAAGGAAAATTTTTATGGAATCCATATATCATAAACCGTTCGGAATTTTGTTTTTATGTCTTTGGCAAAGTTGTAGATCCAAACCAAAGCAAAAAAATTCTCATATGGACCGACCCAAAAAAATTGCATCCACTGCATCAAAATTGCAAAAAATTGGGAAAAAATGCTATTTTTTTATGATTTTTTCATGATTTTGTCCTGAAATGGCTTAAATACTGGGAATTTAAGAAATCTTTCTTCAGCTAAATTATATCTAACAACAATATAAACAACTCTCTAGTACATGTCATCTTAATACGAACATTCCTTAACCCTAGAAAGCACATCTTTTTGCTCACACTTATTTTGCATAGCCAATGTTTGTCGTTTCGACAAAGAAAGACTATATAGGTTAATGCCGTTTTTGTTGTTACTTGTTTTCAAATTTACTATTTAAACATTTTATTGCTGTAATGCTGATATGTTTTTGAAAAAATGAATATATTTATTTTATTAATAAAAAGTAATTATTTTATAACGCAATTAACAATTTCATAATTTTTTTTTATTTTTTGTTTAAGTTTTTTTGTTTATTTATACAAATGCAAAACATGTGTATTATTAACTGCCGATGATTTTATTCTGCTACGATTTTACCCAAAAAAAGTATAGTAACTTCTGGTAAAATGAGAAACACAATTACTTTCTTATCACTCTCTCATTTACCGAATTTTTGTTAATAAAAACGCTTTTTGGTAAGATGGAGTCAAAGCGGGTTCGCGAGGTAACGTTTGTCGAACAGAACTAAAATAAGAAAATATATAATTTTAACAGAATAAATAAATAACATACCATTGCTACTCACGCCTGTTAGGGTTTAAATATTTTTGGTGGTGGTTCAAGGTCATGATCTGACTCTGCACTACTACAAGAAGAAAGAGGATCCAAAGGCACATCTCTAAATCCAGTGTCTCCTGGGTCTTCCATATCACCATCCTCACACAGGCACACCTTGTGGCTCCACCAACAAACCTCTGCAAGCATTGCGTCCAGCTTCTTGCCTTTGAATCTTTTTTCCATTGGCATTGTGACCTGGTGGAATCGCTCCCCTTGCTCATCTGATTCGGTGGGCAATTGTTTTAAAAAAACATCAATATGATGATGCAAAAAATGCAATTTCAGCGTCATCGATACATTTATATTTTCAAAATATTGCAGCATTGTTGCCACTAATTTCTTTGCTTTATCTGGCTCTGCTCGATCCTTTCCTAAAACATTCTGAATTACAGCTTTGAGAGCGTCCCATGCGTTTCGGAGATTAAAATTTACATTTGTAAGCACAGCTGTAAATGTATCGTTTTTCATTAACTTCCTGATATCTGGGCCGTTCACGACACCTGTTCAATGTAAACAAATTTATTACAAACGATTAAGGTAGGTATAGATAAAGCGGGACCCGCGAAATCAGATATAAAAATAATTAAAATTACATAATTACCAGCTTTAATTTTTGCATCGCTGAGTTTCGGAAATATAGTTTTCAAGCAATCAAAAACTTCATCACTACTTCCAACAGCAGTTTTGATGAACTTTGAAGCGATTCCTAGTTTTATGTGGAGCGGCGGAAGTAATATATCACTAGTCTCCCTTATGAACGGCTCATTTTTCAGTTTAAGTTGTTTTACGTTTTCGGCATCTCTTGCACTCCAGTTTGTGCGCTTATACTGATTGCCCGGGTATCGTGAGTCCCAATCGCAAATAAAGCAAAAGAAGCTAGGAAAGCCACCTTTTGAAATTATTCCTGAAAGAAGAGCACTTAAGAAAGGATACTACTAAATACAAATAGAAAATAGTACCTTGCATTATGTTCACGACTTTGAAATCGCAACAAATTTTCCATTTGTGCTCCTCATATTTGATTTTCTCCAATATATTACCTAAAGTTTCATAGCATTCCTTCATATTAGTGCCATATGCTAATGGAATTGAAGGCTTGTTGTTAGTTTTATGGAGCAGCACAGCTTTTAAACTTGATACTGAGCCATCAATAAACAATCGCGAGTCATCAGCAGCATACGCCATTCCCAACTGATTCACTAATCCTTCGATGTCAATGCAGTGGGTAAACGTGTTCGCTGCATCGACGGTGTAAAATGTTTGGAACTCTGTTTGACGGCTCCGGTATGATGAGGAACTAACCGTATGCTCTGTAAGCTTTCGGCGCTTCAAAAATGAGGTTAGAAATTCTGCATTCCGCTGTGATAAGTCCATCTTAGCCACAACATATCCATTTCGTTTTGTACGAGCGGTTTTGGTTTATCGTCGTCAATATCAGGCTCATAATCGGCATCTTGGAAATCTGATTGATTTGTGAAAGTCGTAGTGGATGACCGTGTGGACATAACATCCGGACTCGGAGGCTTAGGTGGTTTGACACCATCAGGCATTGACACCGGGAGTATGCCTGTAAAAGCGGCCACATATGTTTTGCATTTTAACATATGTTTATTTAACTTAGGGGAGTAATTGATACATGAGTAACACCGGGATTTGTCGTGTGAATTTGGGTCTTTTATCCACACCATTGGCTTCATGAAACTTAAATTTCTACCTCGTCGATGATACCAATCCAAAAGGCGGAAGTAACAAGTGCCACACACTGTATTTGGAGTGTAATCTTCACCGCTGGGATCAACCTCATCGAAATAAGATGCATAGGCTAGCTTAAATTCCGGAGTAGACCTTTTCCTTTGCACACTTGTAGGCACCATATGACCACAAACTAAACAAAAATAATCAATGTTTGGACACCGGCTATTTTCCATATTGCACAATAGTTGAATTGTAAAATTTTGCACAAAACACGGATATAATTAGACTTTTCACTTTCGAATACACTTGTTGAATGACAATGAAACGATACTTGAACTGTTATTTATACTGCGTGCTAGTCTGATTGTCAAGTGTGTTTTATCTTCGTGTTGCACATCACACCAATTTTAAAATCCTGTTTAGGAAGATGAGGTGTTGTAAAAACCCAGTTCCACCTAAAAACCGCAACACGAAGATAAAACACACATGACAATCACACCCACTCAGAAACATTTTTTAAGAAGTTTGGCTATTTCCATATTATTATAAAAAAATAGCATTTTTTCCCAATTTTTTGCAATTTTGATGCAGTGGATGCAATTTTTTTGGGTCGGTCCATATGAGAATTTTTTTGCTTTGGTTTGGATCTACAACTTTGCCAAAGACATAAAAACAAAATTCCGAACGGTTTATGATATATGGATTCCATAAAAATTTTCCTTTTTTAAAAAAATCGTGTTTGGGTACAAAAACTTAGGGTGTCCATAAAAAAAATTCGATGTAATCTGGCCAAGTCCTTTGCAGGTTTTTTCTAAGTTTCGATATATACTTCAAAAAAAAAACGGGTATGAAGGAGGAACCACACGATGACCTTAAAATTGCTGCACTGTGTAATTCATACTCATTGTTATGTCATTACGTATATCGTCTTGAATACGTATGTGTAATATTATCACAATCACTAGTTTTGATTTGTTCACTCAGTGCCTTTTCCATATTAAAAGGCAAGCCCATTTCGCAGAGTTCATTCAATTCCTCGAGTGTTGTTATCAAATCATTGATTAATACATATTTTCCACACTGCTCATAAACTTCCAACCATTGCTCAGTAGTTGACTTGTCACCCATTCTGATGTTATTAATAGAATGTTCATGTACCTTATCATGATGAAAATATTCTATTAAATTTACAAAATTCTAGTTATTCTCCTCTGAAAGTTCTATAGTCTCACTCTTCTCAAAATTCTAAATGTTCTTCCCCTTCTGGAAAGTTAAAAATCTAATGTTTTTCTATCCCCGAAAAGGAAATCCTTTGTACACAGAAAAAAGTATCACAAAATTTTAAAAATATTTGTTTAAATTCAAATTCGATTTCTAACAATTTTTTGTCTGAAATGTTTCTAAATTGTTGCTATTCATAGGAAAATTCTTTGAAAATAAAAATTGAAGTTATAACAAAAAGTTTTTGTATTCACAAATTCCATTGTTGGTGCCCTCTCAAAAAATTTTCTGTTTATATTTACAAAAATATTCCGTAAAAGATTTTCAATATTACAAACAGAATCTTGAAATTTTATTCTGTGTAGACTGTATTCTAATTCTTGTTTCAAAAATTTCTTCTGCATTAAACAAATTTCCTCCTCTTTGGTTATATCATGCCACACACTTTGTGGTTCACTTTTACTCATTGCCCTTTGGAATTCTCCCAACCATGCAACTTCTTCCTTAGCTGTTAAAACTGGTTCCCTATAATCCCAATCTATTTTGGTCGTTGCCCTGCTTTTATCTTTCCCTTTATCCATTATACAAAAATATCTATATTAAATTATCTTTTCGTGTAGGGTTTTCCCTTCTTCTGCTATATTGTCAGTTTCTGCTCAATGCTCTTCAATTTTGTCTTCTGTGCCCAACACCAAAAATTCCAATAGTAGAATTATTTGATCCATAAAAAATCATTTAAAAAAAAATATTTTTTCTTTCAGTTAGTACATTTAAAAATTTTTTTTTTTTAATTTAATTCATTATTATTTTTTGTATTTATATTCATCAACATTACTTTTCTTAAAAATTCTTTTACAATAATTTTATTTTTCTTATAATTTAAAAACATAATTTAATTTTTATTTTAATTATTTTTTTCTTAAAAATTTATTCTTTATTTTAAAAAAATTTACTTAAAAAAAAAATATTTTCGGGTTTGGCTGCCTTGCTTTTGCAGTTTTCATCAGTAATGCTGGTTAGAGTTTTAGTATTGGCTTCATATTCTTTTTTTATGTTTCCTTCATTTTGATTGCTGTTGTTTTTTATTAGGTTTAGATTTTATTTTTTTTTATTATATTATTATTTTGTTTGATTTGTTTTTATTATTATTATTATATTTTTTGTCTGCTATGGAGTGGCAGGATCCTCTTGATATTCCCAATTGTCCTTTGGCCGGACAATCCTTCTAGGTTAGGTAGATGTGGTAGCCTGCCAATCAGACTCACTTAGACTATAAAGTCCCTTGTGATACCACGGAAGCTAGTAAAATCATATCACTAGCTTCCCCCGTCGAACCATCCCGATTGCCTCAAAAAGCCCCTAAGTCGGCCGATATCGATATCAGCCAAATCACCCAGGTCCTCAAAGAAACATGAGCCCAAATACAGTCCCCTCCTGCGAGCCAGGGCAGGACAAGTGCAGAGAAGGTGCTCCACAGACTCCTCCTCCTCTTCGTCACCACAGCTTCTGCAAAAGTCACTAGGCGCAACCCTCAACCTAACTGCGTGCCTTGCAATCAGGCAGTGTCCCGTCATGACGGACACAAGTATTGATATATCGAGCCTTGATAGTGACAGCATCCTGTGCGTGCGCTTTCTATCCAGACGGGGCCACATCTGTCTGGAGCGAATACAACCACGTGCTAACCCATAATCACTCTCCCGCAGCCGAAACTTGCAAGTGGCCAGAGGCATGCCCACAGATTCCAATTCGTGTGGAATGTGTCTTGCAAGCTCGTCTGCCCTACAGTTCCCTGGTATGTCCCTGTGGCCCGGCACCCAAAGAACATGGATGCTGAACTGCTGAGCCATCTCGTTAAGAGATCTGCGACAGTTCAGGGCTGATGTCGAATCCAGGACGACAGAATCCAGAGATCTAATGGCAGCTTGACTATCAGATAATATATTAATCCTCACTGTTGTGAGGACATCATACCTCCACTCCGCTACCTCCCTAATGGCCAGAATTTCAGCCTGAAAAACACTACAGTGATTCGGCAGTCTTCGCGCAATACTCAGCTGTAGGTCCCTGGAGTAGACCCTGAAGCCTACCCGATTGCCGAGTTTAGAGCCGTCGGTATAGAAGTCGACACTATGCCCCCTATTGGGAGCTCCGTGTTTCTACGAATACCTAAGCGGTATAAGCGTCTGGTACCTCTTGTCGGACAGTGGTTTGGCCACAGTGTAGTGAATGAAGCCTGGAAGTTCAGGCATCATGTTAAGGATTACACTGTGACCATAGCTACTGTCCGACCAAAGTTACAGCGCCCTCAAACGAACCTATTATGTCCAGAGGCAGCAAATGAAAAATAGCATTCAGCGCATCAGATAAGGTGGTACGAAGCGCACCCGTTATCCACATGCCAGCCATCCGTTGGACCCTATCCAGCATCCCACTGTATGTGGGCCTCTAGAGAGCTCTCCACCAGACGATAACACCATACAGCATTATCGGTCGTACCACTGCCGTATACAGCCAGTGAACAATCCGAGGTCTCAAACCCCATTGCCTTCCTAATACACGCATAAAGTGCTACTGTGGCCTTCCTTGCCTTGTCTCTAATGTTGAGCCTGAAGTTCAGCAACCTATCCAGCAGTACCCCAAGATACAAAGAGATAGGTTCCACTAATAGAACAGGACCAATTCAGTCTTGCACGGATTCAGTCTTGCACGGAAGACCTTTTAACCCTCGGCGTGGGTTAGGTTCCTCTTCCAATAATTTTTTTTTTTTACTACTTGCTCAATCTTAGAGCGTCCAATTTGGCAGTATCGAATTTGGCGGTATCCAATTTGACAGGATCGCCATGTAAGAAAGAAGCAAGGGGGTTTTGCTTCGCTATTTAATTAAATTATAAGCGATGTCTTTCTTTTAAGTTTGGTTTGTAAAAACCTGTTTTATTTAGATTTCTTTCTGCTTACATAAATTGTACCTAATAGAAATTTCTGTATTTCCCCTATGAGTGATTTTCTAAAATGGACTCAATAACTTATTTTACTAAACATACATTGTTGCATCGTTCGTCACATGCCAAAAAAAATAGCGTCAAGTTGCTTTATTAATAATATACCAATAACCACTTGTAGTTTGTTGGTGACACATATAATTCTTCATTCCCACTTTGTGTTTCTTATAGAAATAGGAAGAGTTAGGAATTCGAACAGTTTTCATCAGTGGCCTACTTGAAATTACCCACAATTAAACTGAGAGTGTCAAAGTACTTTAAATAAAATCAAACTAATTGTACTTTGCGCTACAATGCAATTATGTATGCTAAGTGTATGCATGTGTAGTTTAATAATATGGAAAATCATGTATACACTACACCACTATATAGATTTGATACCTAAGTATAAAAATGGTAAAATTTTTGAATTCTATAAATATTTTTTTTTTAATTTTTAAGTAAAATTGTCAATATTTTGAGACATTTCTCCACTTATGTTGTCATAACTCAAAAACAACTAGTCCGATTTTGTTAAAATAAATTTACGAAAATTTAGGTTTACTATATCTTTAAATGATGTATACAACTGTTTTTAATGCGATCAATATTTTCAAAGTTATGAAACTAATTGTTAGGCAAAAAATTGGTAACAAAATTTTTTTTAAGAAAAAAAAGTTAGAAAAAAATCGAAAACTGCAAAAAGTATCAAATCTTATTTTTTTGTAATGAAGCTACATATCATGTGAATTAAACTTCATATGGATATGAAAATCGATGCATGCTTTACATTTTTATATACAATTAATTGAAGGTATCGCATATTTACAAGCACTGTGAAAATGCAGAACATAGAAACACAGGTGCATTTTACGACACGGATTTTGGCATACCCCCTTTACATATAAAAAATTGTTTGAAAAAAACTTTTATGACATTTTTATGATTCTCAGAATTAAAAAAATAAGTAATAATCAAAAGTTTGTTTAATTTTTACGAATGCGGTAGCAAACTAATAAACGCTCATAAATGTGCGTGCACGATGAATTGCTCTTCTTTTCCGTTGGTTACCTGTGACGGATGATTTAACAGTTCAACAGCAAAAACGGGAGTGAAAAAAATGGAAAATTTTACCATTTTTGTTCTTCGGTAGCCATGATGCATCAAATCTATATAGTGGTATAGATTTAATGCATCATGGCTATCGAAGAACAAAAATGGTAAAATTTTCCAATTCTATGAATATTTTTTTTTTAAATAATTTTTAAGTAAAATTGTCAATATCTGTATTTATAATAGCTCCCTGAGCAGTTTTATTTCATTCAAGAAGTGTTTGCGATAACGAAAACATCATTTTATCCCTACATAAAGTAGAGTCATTTACACAGAAAAAAGTATTAAAAATTTTAAGTAATTAAAAATATTTGTTAAAATTCAATTTCTAACATTTTTTTGTTTAAAATGTTTCTAAACTGTTATTTTTTATATAAAAATTCTTTGAAAATAAAAATTTAAGTTACCTAAAAATAACAAAAAGTTTCTGTTATGTATATATGTAAATATTAGTACTAAGTGATATTATACTCTCTCTCTGTTGTTACATTGAATAAAGAGTTTAGTCTTAAGCCAACCACCGAAACCAGTGTTTCATTTAAACATATCATTTTGGCGACGAATATAATTAAAGAATCCACGTGTGTGTAGTGACTTGTACAATTTGTAGTATTGTTGAAATTTTGTCTTAAAAATTTGCCTATCCAATCCCGTCTGAATAAAGCACAACCAATATGAATTTCATGGGCCAAATTGAACATTTTAATCTCGACGATGATTTCGAGTGTTACATTGACCGCATGGGTCATTTGCTAAAACTGAATAATATAGTTGAGAATGCTAGCAAAATATCGTTTTTCGTAAGCACAGGTGGTGGAGATTTGTACAAAATTGCTAAAACCCTAGTATCTCCAAAAAAGCCGGAAGAATTTAAATATGAAGATCTCGTAAAAAAATTGAAAATTAATTTTCAACGTAAAACAAATGTTACTGCAGAAAGATTTAAATTCTTAAATAGAAATCAGTTGTCGGAGGAGACTATACAAGACTACATAATAACTATTAAAGGTCTAGCTAATACTTGTGAATACCAATCTTTCTTGGACGACGCTTTAAAAGATAGATTGCTAATGGGAATACGAAATAAAAGGGTTCAAGCTAAGTTAATTTATCTTTGCAAACCAACATTTGAAGAAACGTGTGAAGCAGCACTAAATATGGAAATGCTAGAGGAAGAAATAAAAAAGATGGGCTGTGATCGTGATTCAGCTTTTGTTAATAAAGTAAAAGGTGGAAGAAATAAGGAAAAAGAAGTGGCACCAGTTACTTTAAATCCAAAACGTAGAAACTTCCAGTGCTTTCACTGTGGTTGTTGGGGACACAAATTTTGTAATTTATATAATAACCAAAGGTATAGTAATAAGAATATATCTAATAAGAAACATTTTGTAAGACAGTGTAATGATAGAAATAACAGTATTGATGAAGTGAGATCAGGGGATTATGAGGATGAGGGGAAAATTGGGATCGAAATAATGAAACAGAGTTAGGTTATTTAAATTCATTGAGTGGCAATAATTCCCCTTTGTACATAACTGTATTTTGTAATAATGTTTCACTCCGAATGGAGATAGACTCTGGTGCGTGTACATCAGTTATTCATATTGACACTTATAATTCTATGTTTTCTAAATTTGAGCTAAAATCTACTGGGAGACAATTAAAAGTAGTCTCTGGACAAAATGTTAATGTACTGGGGTACATGGATGTTTTCTTGAGAGTATATAGTAAAAGTGAAGAAGTGCCACTCTTATTATATGTTATAACGGGAGATCTCAATTTTACACCACTATTGGGTCGTCCGTGGTTAGACGCATTGTTTACTGATTGGAGAGTAAAATTGATTGAGAAAGTAAATCTTATAAATGGGCATAGCAACAATGAGAGCGAGGAAATATTTAAAACGTTTGATTTTGTGTTTCGTAAAACATACGGAGGTCCTCTAACAAAATTCAAGGCTGATATTGTTTTAAGGGAGGAATCGGTGCCAATTTTTTGTAAACCATACCCTGTTCCCCATGGGTTACGGGATAGGGTTGAGGAAGAGTTAGAAAGATTACAACAGCATAATATTATATATCCGGTAAGGTATAGTAGATGGGCTTCACCAATCGTACCTGTGGAAAAGACTAATGGACAGATAAGAATATGTGTCGATTGTAAGGTTACGATTAATCGGTTTGTTAATACTGACCATTACCCGTTACCCAGGTGTGATGATATTTTTGCACAGCTATCTGATTTTCTTTATTTTTGCTGTGGCAGTTTCCGAACAATCGCAGGAGCTGCTAACCATAAATACCCACAGGGGCCTTTTTCGTTATAGAAGATTAATATTTGGGGTTAAAAGTGCCCCACCGATTTTTCAATCCATTATGGATACTATTTTAAATGGAGCACCCAAGACTCAATGTTATTTGGATGATATAATTATAGGAGGATCTACGTATGATGAATGTAAAGGGAATTTATATGAAGTCCTCACAAGGTTAAACACGTATAAAGTCAAGGTCAATTCTACGAAATGCAAACTGTTTAAGACAGAAATTGAGTTTTTAGGTCATAGAATTTCAAAGGGTAACATAATGCCTGACGTGAATAAAATGGAGGCCATTGAAAAGGCCCCCAGACCTGAAAATTTGACACAATTACGGTCGTATTTGGGATTTTTGGGGGCCATTGAAAAGGCCCCCAGACCTGAAAATTTGACACAATTACGGTCGTAGTTGGGATTTTTGAACTATTATTCACATTTTATCCCAAATTTGTCGTCGGAACTAGGTCCTTTGTATGAACTAACGAGAAAAGGGGTGGCGTTTAAGTGGTCGGAGGATTGTGAGAATTGTTTTATTAGAAGTAAAAAATTGTTACCACAGAATCGTGTTCTAGTTCTCTACAATCCTCACAAGCCAATAGTTTTACAAGTCCCTATGGAGTGGGGGCTGTTCTATCACACGTGATAGATGGCGTTCATCGTCCTATATTATTTTCATCAAGTACACTTTCAAAAGCGGAGCAAAACTATTCCCAATTACATAGGGAGGCCCTTGCGATAATTTTTGGAGTAAAGAAGTTTCATAAATATATATACGGGAAACCTTTTATTATTCAATCGGACCATCAACCTCTTAGGGAAATTTTTAACCCGACTAGGCCGGCATCAATGTTGACCGTAGGAAGATTAGTGAGGTGGTCGGTATTATTGAGTATGTATAACTACACCATACAGTATAGAAAGGCTAGCGTGATGGCAAATGCAGACGGATTATCACGTTTACCAATGAATAATACTACAGCAGAGGGCGAGGGCATCAATTTTATAGAGAGATTCAGTGGTAATCAAGTATCGATTGAGCAAGTAAAAGCTGAAACAGAGAAGGATGACTGTTTAAGGGAAGTTATGAGAATGCTGCTCAAGGGATGGTTAAGTCCGATACTAATGCATATTAAACCATTTTACAACAAAAGGTTGTCGTTGAGTGCAGAAGGAGGGTGTTTGTGGTATAATCATAGATTAGTGATTCCCATTACTATTAGGTCCTGGGTTTTAAGCAGTCTTCATGAATCTCATATTGGCATTGTAATGAAATTATTCGCAAAAATCACGTGTGGTGGCCGGAAATAGGAAGAGATATTGAGGAGTATATATCGAATTGCCGAATGTGTCAGGCTACGATTTCAAAGCCCTTGTCATCTGTGACCAGTAGTTGGCCGAACCCTAAATATTTTTTTCAAAGGGTGCATATGGATTTTTTTCATTTTAAGAATAAGGTTTTTTTTGTTGATAGTGGACGCGTACTCTAAGTGGTTGGATATAAAGGAAATGGCTAACACTAGATTGGAAATGGTAGTATTGAAACTTAGGGAAATATTTTCTTATTTTGGAATACCTAATGCTATAGTATCCGATAATGGGCCACCATTTAGTTCAGATGGGTTTGTTCAATTTTGTCGTTCTAATAATATTAAATGCGTTAAAAGTCCTCCGTACCACCCAGAATCAAGCGGGATTGCCGAAAGAGCAGTACAAACTGCAAAAACACATCTTAAAAAGTATTTCCTCGACCCCAGGACTGCATCATGGCCACTTAATTTGATCTTAAATAATTTCTTACTAAAATATCGGTCTATCCCATCTACAGTAACAGAAAAATCTCCCAATGATTTAATTTTTACATACAAAAGAAACACTCTGTTTGCGGAGAGTTTTGGAAGGGATAATAAAAATGTTGACTATAAGACCATCGCGATTAAGGGGAACAAAAATCAATACGATAAGAAAGTACCCTTATTAAAATCAGGAGAACATGTTTTTTATAAGTTAGTATCTAACTCTGGGACAAAATGGTTAAGCGCCACAGTTATTAAACCATTGGGCAATGTTATGTATTCGATCAATGTCAGTGGACAATATCGCACTGCACATGTGTCGCAATTGAGATTAGATAGACCAAAGTCAATTAGCAGTACAGTTTTCCCAATGAGTGATTAAAGGAGAATTACTTAGGAGGCAAGGAAGAGGAAAAGATCGGAGTCCGTGGGGTCAGAATGGGTTTTACGTCAATCGGAAAGGTTAAAACAAAAGAGAATCGATTTAAATGACTTTAAATCGTAATCTCTTACATCATTTAGGAAGAAAGGAATATTTGCGAGTTTAGTCTCTGTGCGTTTCATTTAGGAAGGGCAATTTGAGACAATACCTTCTGTTATGGGGGTGAAAATCATGTTAATTATTCTCTACTATTGTATACCTATGTATTTATTATTAGTTGTAATTGTAGTTCTTAGTTTTCATTAAATGGTTATTACTTCATACACTTAAGTAGATATATTATTTTAAGCTAAGTGAGGAGAAATGTTATGTATATATGTAAATATTAGTACTAAGTGATATTATACTCTCTCTCTGTTGTTACATTGAATTAAGAGTTTAGTCTTAAGCCAACCACCGAAACCAGTGTTTCATTTAAACATATCAGTTTCCTTTTTCAAAAATATTTTTTTTTTATTTACAAAAATATTCTGTGAAAGATGTTCAATATTACAAACAGAATTTTGTAATTTTATTCTGTGTAGCTTACAAGTTAAAAACAATCTTCAAGTATTAATCAAAATGAGCAAGAAAGCCAGAAAATTTTTATGTAAAAACAATCCGGATTTATTTTGCTATGTGTGCGGCAAATATATCACCGGGAAAAAACTCAATTTCCACCGAATATTATATGTATTTCATATCGATTGAATTTATGTTCTCATGAGGTCGTCAACCGTACAGTAAGTATAGGTTAATAGATTTGGAATATTTTATAGTTATACTTACAGTTTTTCTTAATTAAATTTTGAAATTTACATATTTCTTACTTAAATTTTTTTTAATTTTACAGACGACACTTGAACATTTTGAAGCCTATGCTATGGAGAGAAACAGCGAGCCACGAATCCGATTGTTATTTTTGTTAAAGTACAAAAGGCGGTTTCGGAAACCATATGCGATGGTCTTACCCCACGAAGTCTGCTGATGGGTTTACACTTGCAGTTATACATTCACAAGAAATTAAATATGCTCTAGACCGTGGTGTAAGCTGTAGTCAAGTGCTTTCATCTTAACCAGGACACTCAACTTCAAGTATATGTTACCAAATAGATAGTTCAGGTCCAGTACTACCATCTACACCTGAAAATGACGAGTTCATCACACACAAACATTTCTCGCCAAACCATGGAATCAAGACCAGCTTAATGATGTAATTAGAGACCTTGGATTATCTAAAAGATCTTCTGAATTACTTGCGTCCCGGATGACAGATACAGATCTCATAACTAAATAAACTAAAGTTTCGTATTACCATACTCGATATAAAGGCTTACCTCATTATTTTGCTGAAGAGGTTAATTTTGTGTACTGCACATATATTTCTGGTTTGATGACTGCCATGGGCTTACACTCAGAAAAAAAGTTAGTTGAAAAATTAGTAAACGGTTTTCAATCCCACTTTACTACTTTTGTACTAATTTTTAGTAAAAAAATTATTATTTAGTTTTTTGCTATTTACATTTTACAAATCACAGAATTTTTACTGAATATTTACAAATTTTTGTTGCTAATTTCATAACTCATTTTACAAATTTTTGAAAACCGATTTGCTAAAATTAGCAAAAAGATTTTCTAATTTTAAAAAAGTGGATATTGAAGGATATTTTATTTCGCATAATTAAAACTCATACTTACAAATTTAAATTGCCTTGAAACGTTACATAAGTTGAAAAAAGTGATCGGAAGTGAAGTTACTTTTCACAACCGACTTATGTCAAAAACTAGGACGTCCCCTTAAAATAGCACTAAAAAGTTTTAAAATCAGTCCTTAAAACAATTAAAATTTGACCTTAAAATCCAAATAATTTACTAAAAATATTTTTCAAAACAAAAATTAGCAAATTAAAACCAAATGATAAATTCATTTGTTTTTACTATATTTAAGCATTTGAGTTTTTTATTTTATCTAAAATATTTATTAAAAAAAATTAATAAAATAAAAAAATGTTCTTTGGAAAAAAATATAAATTTGTATATTTGAATTCTTTAGGCAGTTTCAAAAGAAATTAGCAGCTTTAAAGTTAACAAGTTTTTCAAAAAATAATAGAAATTTGTGAATTTCAATAAAATTTTAAAAATTTTTCTATATTTTAAAAATCATTGAGTTTACAGCAATTTACTAAATTTTAGTAGCGCTTACTAATGTTTTATACTAATTTGATTGTACTAATATGAACGATATTTATTAATTTTTTTGCTGGTTTTAGCCAACCGATTTTAAAGTCTACTTTACAAAAAGTTTACTAAAATTCAGTAGCGCCTACTAATTTTATTGTACTACACGTCAGCAGACATGTCATGCTAAGATAAGCAAAAAATACAGCTGGGCTTAAATTAGAAAAATATCCCATAATAACAGCAACATTTCCAGTTGCCATTACAGACTTTTTTGGTGAGGGTACAGAGTTACGATTCAAACGAATGTCATTAATTTATCGACTTATCAAAACACAGCTTGAAGTGTGTCCCTTTGCATACTGGAAATAAATTTAACTCATTGCCGATCTCACATTCAACCAAAGTAAAAGAAGAATACTCTGTAATTGAATTGGTCATGAAGAAGATAAAGTATGATGAACATAAGTGGGTAATTTGTGTTGATCTCAAGATGGTCAACAAAGAGGCTTTCCCAAATATCCTTGTTTTATATGTTTATGGGACAGTAGAGCTAAAGCAAAACATTGGAAGAGAAAACAATAGCCTTCTAGGCAATCACTGGATCCAGGTATGCCATCGCGGGAACGCGAAATAGAGCAATTATATTACTTGGCCTGCTCTGCCTTAACTTACAAACACATAATTCATTTGTTAGCTTTTGTAGTTTTTAATATTTTACCAAATTAAAAACTGAAAAATTTCAAATATTTTTATGACAAATATTTTTGTTTACATTTAAAAGAGAAAAGCAAAAAATTTCCAAGACTAGGCAGCATTTTTATACATTCTTAATTTTTAAGTAGCTATATTTATAACTACTTAGCAAGTCTATATCTACTTAAATTTGTATGGAATATTTATATAAAATTCGAAAAAAAAAACAAACCTAATAATAGGAAATAATTTAAATAATAAATATAAATTTTCTACTGTTTAATACATTTAAACTCATCCAATTCAAATGTTTTTCCGAAGAATAGAATCATTATTGTAGGTAGAGTTTTGCCAAAAAAATACACGAATGTTACTATGTAATGCATTTTCAATGTGAAAATTCAATCAATCAAAAGAAGAACATTATCTACTAAATTTTATGTATATCAAACAAAAAGAACAAAATTTTGTGCAAATCAGCTAATTCACTTAATTGTGGTATTACAAGTGGCTTTGCGATAATGCAATAAATCTGAAAAATTTTTGCCGTTTTCGATTTTTCATAATTTAAAAAAAAAATTGCTATTTCACGTAAAAAATATATTCTTTGCTTCAATTTTTTGTTATAAGTCCGAAACTACTGAGCCGGTTGAAGCGCAATATAAAAATGGAATAAAGTTTATGTAAATTTTAATTTTTCTCAGTTTATTTTAATAATTTCGGGCTAACCGTTTTTGAGTTGTCAATAATTATGTGCAGAAACGTCTAAAAAAATTATACTTTTACTTAAAAATTAAAAAAAAACCTCTCAATAGAATTTAAAATTTGGACCATATTCGTACTACTGGAACCACAGTACATCTAAATTATAAAGTGATTTTTAAAGCCCTTAAATTATTTTCCATTTTGTTGCCTTGTGTTACTAACTGTTTTGAACTAAAAGTATAATAGTTCATGTCAAACTGAATACACTTGGTACTTTTATAAAGAAATAGTAACAATCTCTCAAAATCGAAATATATATGAGCATACATGATCATACATGGGCCTGTATATGATCATACATGGGCATACATGGTCATATACGTCCATACATTGTTCAATATATGACCATACATGATCTCATATATGATCATATATCTTCGGATCCGAAATATGAGGGTATATGGACGTATATGATCATATACGAGCATGCATGAATAATATATGGGCATGTATGATAATATATGCACATATATCACCATATACCCTCAAATTTAGGATTCGAAGATATATGGTCATATATGAGATCATGTACGGACGTATATGACCATGTATGCCCATGTATGATCATATACAAGCCCATGTATGATCATGTATGTTCATATATATTTCGATTTTTACATGGGTAATTAAGTATACCATTTCCAATTTTATAATTTTATTTTTATTAAATAGTTATACCATTTTCAATTTTATTTTAAATTTCAATATAATTTTATTTGTATTTTATTCAATTTTAATTTATAAAAATTAAAATTGCTTTTTTTGACCTTTTAATATTGCAATTAACATTATTCTATTCATGTTTTAGGTCATTAAAACACTATTTTTCTTTATCGGGATATTCTTCAAATAAATACTTCATAGAGTTTTATTAGCCAAAACATTGATCTATTTCTTTCAAGAATGAGATGTCGCGTTTCGGGGATTTTCTAGGTCCCCATCTTCAGATCTCTTTAGAAAGTAAAAAGATAACTTTAAGGTCCCAAAGCAAACACTGAGATGACGCGTTTACAAGATTACCATAACATTTTTCTATAAAGATAGCTGGTTTAAACAAAGACAATATTGTTTTTTGTATAATTCTCAATTAGTTGAAATTATACAACCAATATAGCGGCTCCTTTGGGACCTTAAAGTTATCTTTTTACTTTCTAAAGAGATCTGAAGATGGGGACCTAGAAAATTCCCGAAACGCGTCATCTCATTCTTAAAGGTAATAGATCAATGTTTTTGGTAATAAAACTCTATGAAGTATTCATTTGGAGAATATCCCGATAAAGAAAAATAGTGTTTTAATGACCTAAAACATGAATAGAATAATGTTAATTGCAATATCAAAAGGTCAAAAAAAGCAATTTTAATTTTTATAAATTAAAATTGAATAAAATACAAATGAATTTACTCATTGTACGGAGTAAAAAACTTTCTTATTTTGGAAAGTAAAATATACATAGCTATGGCAACCAAAGGTTGTCTCTATGTAAATTTACAAGATTGCCATAACATTTTTCTATAAAGATAGCTGGTTTAAACAAACACAATATTGTTCTTTGTATAATTCTCAATTAGTTGAAATTATACAACCAATATAGTGTTTGCTTTGGGACCTTAAAGTTATCTTTTTACTTTCTAAAGAGATCTGAAGATTTGGACCTAGAAAATACCCGAAACGCGTCATCAAATTCTTGAGAGTAATAGATCAATGTTTTGGCTAATAAAACTCTATGAAGTATTTATTTGGAGAATATCCCGATTAAGAAAAATAGTGTTTTAATGACCTAAAACATGAATAGAATAATGTTAATTTCAATATAATATTATTATTTTTATTTTTTTTCAATTGTTGTATCTCTGCACGCGCGAATATTTTTTAAACACTAAAACCAAAGGACAATGATGAGATTAGAGTTGTGTAGTTCATGAACGAAATAGTTCAATTGATAAATTTACTTAATTGAATGTCATTAACTAGTTTGCCATTATTCGATATTTTCGTTATTTTTATTCATTTCAATTCATTTGTATCTCTTTTCAATTAAATTATTTGGTAGTGCCACAATTTTTTTTACAAATTAAGAAAAAGCTATCATAATTTATGAAAATAAAATGTTTTTTCCACAACAAAAAAAAATTTAAATGTTTATTTGGCTATAGTTGTAGTTTTTCTTATAAAATAGTATGAATGAAAAAGCACGTAAAAAATTAATCAAACAAACAACACAGTTCACAATATGCAGTTCAGTCACAGCTCAAAAATTTAACGAACAGGTTCACTAATTTGAATTGAACGATTTTATCGAATCAACGAAATGAACTATTAAGTCCAACTCTAAGTATATTTAAAGGCTACAGAGTTGTATGTACTATCTGAAGTGCCAATTCGCTGTTTTTCCAAATATATGTTTTATTGAATCTCACAAATATAATAATGATAAAACAAAAATTGCAAAGATTTTAACGTTTGCTTAGAAACATACAATAATTGGAAGCATACTTCAAACATATAGGCAAAACAACAAAATAATAAAAACTTTAGAACAAAACAAATAATAGTGTGGGTGCGAGCTTGCTAAGTAAAATTTAAATTGTATATATTCTTTAAAAAAAAAATCATGATTCCCATTGTATCACTTCTTTTTTATACCCTCCACCATATACCCTATCAGTTTGTCATTCCGTTTGTAACATGTCGAAATATAGGTCTCAGACCCCATAAAGTATATATATTCGTGATCCTTATGCAATTTTAAGTCGATTTAGCGATGTCCGTCTGTTTGTCTGTTGAAATGGCGAGCACGACGCGAAGACGCAAGCAGGGGTGCCTATTTTTAGTATTGTAGATTATTGTACATCCTACCGAGCAGTTTGGCATTGCAAATGAGCAAAATCGGTCCAGCGGTTAAAAAGTTATGGGTAAAAATGTAAAGATACCTCTAAATTTTCCATACAAATTCGTGCATTTTAGTACAATTTCATAGTAGCGACTGGTATATAATATATTTTTTTACCAATCGCTTAGAAATTAATAATGTTTTGTACACCTCAAATATTTTTCACCTCAAAAAATTTTTTTCACCACTAAAATTTTTTTTACCTCAAAAAATTTTTTTCACCTAAAAAATTTTTTCAACTCAAAATTTTTTTCACGTAAAAAAATTCGTTTCCGCATCCAAAAAAGTTTTTCACCTCAAAAAATTTTTTCACCTCCATAATTTTACTTCAAAAGTTTTTTACATTATCTGTATCAAAAACATTAGAGAACATTGGTGGAGGGTATTCAAAGATTCGGCACAGCCGAATTAAAGCCCTTTTTACTTGTTTAAATTAAAAATGTAAGATTTTGGAATCCCCAAATTATAAGTTTTATTTAGGTATCAAAACATATGTATTTAAAATAGAAAATATTTTTTGAGTAGACCTAAAGTTTTATATTATAAAATATGCTATTATTTTTTTGTATTTCGTTTGGCAGTTGTTAAATGGTATTACACTTCCCATTCAACAATTCTATATATCATTATATCTACACGACGCGAGCTACACTCATACTATCTTTAAGCTTTCATTTAAAGTTTGTTTATTTCGAATTTTATATAAATATTATATACAAATTTAAATATATATAGACTTGATAAGTAGTCATTGATATGTGCTTAAAAAGTAAGAATTTATAAAAATGCTGTCAAGGGTACTAAACTCTTGCCATTAGTTTTTTTTAATCCCTACATTAATGGAAAAAATCCCTTTTTCCCCTACAAACAAAAAATATTCCCTACATTTTTCTTATACATTTTTTTTTAATTTTTTTTTTTTCCATATTTTATATTATTTATAGAATCTTCACTTTTAAAACTGTGAATTAACAATAATTATCCAAATCTTAAAACTAAATATTAATTGTTGAGTCCAGCCAGTGCCAGACTAATGTTATGGGGTTCAACTGGGACCATTATTTCCCCTTATTATTAGCGGACCAGATCCGCAGTGTCCCTCCTCCTAAGACGCTGGTGGCCGTGATTATCAGTTAAGTTACGGGCTAGTATGTTGGGGTGTGTTTCCAGTTTTTTTAAATAGCGTTGACAGTGTCTAATAATTTCATCTTTGACCAGGGGTACATTCAGGTCTTTATGTATGTTGTAATTCCTAACATACCAGGGTGCGTTCGTGATCGTCCTCAAGAATTTATTTTGCATTCTCTGAATTTTCCCTATATTGGACGCAGAGGCAGTACCCCAGGGCTGAATTCCGTAGCACCATATGGGTTTCATGATCGAACTGTAAATGAGTAATTTGCAGTCCAGGCCTAGTTTAGAGTTTTTGCCAGTAAGCCAAGCGAGTTGAGCAGTTTTTAGCCTCATCTGAGTTATTTTCGCATCTATATGATTTTTCCACGTGAGTCGACGGTCAAGATGAATACCGAGATATTTCACACATGTGTGTTGGGGTATATTCAGATTATTAATTTTAATGGGTGGACACGTCTCTTTTCTCAGTGTGAAAGTAATGTGGATACATTTCTGTTCATTCACCTTAATTCTCCACTTATCCAACCAGGCTTCCAATTGTGAAATGTGAGTCTGTAACATTCTAGACGCTATTTTTGAGTCATCGTGGACGCTTAAGATTGCAGTATCGTCAGCGAAAGTCGATGTGTGGGTATTAATATCTAATGGCATGTCTGAAGTATAAATGATATATAACAGAGGACCCAAAATGCTACCTTGTGGAACTCCGGCTTGTATATCTTGAGGAGAGCTGACAAAACTTTTTTCAGCAAGAGTGAATTTTCGATTTGTTATATAGCTTTTGAGTAGCTTGTGAGTATTTGTTGGTAACAAAAGTTTTATTTTAAACAGTAGACCTTCATGCCAAACCTTACATCGATAAAAAGGGCAGAGCAGTATTTTTTCTCCTCGAACGTTTTTCTGACAACAGTAACTAGCCTGTGGGCTTGCTCAATGGTGCTGTGTTTTCTCCTGAAGCCAAATTGGTGTGATGGAATACAGTTGTTTTGTTCCACATAAACAGTTATCTTTTCCATTAGGATTTTCTCGAACAGCTTTGACAAATTGGATAATAGGCTTATAGGCCTATACGATTCCACTTTTGTGTGATCTTTGCCTGGCTTGGGTATCATTTTAACGAGTGAAACTTTCCATTCTGGGGGATAGTATTCAAGGCGTATAATAGCATTAAAAATAAAGAGAATTATCTTTAATGCTATACGGGGTAACTCCAAGAGCATCCTGTTACCGATTCCATCGATACCAGGAGCTTTTTTTGGGTTTAGTTCAAAAATAGCCTTTTCGACCTCTCTCATCTCAAACGTTAATCGGGTAGCTGCTCGGTGCTGGGGTAAAATTGGTGGCAACTCTGTTACAGAACTTGTTATATTTGGCGTGAATACTTTTCTTAAATGTTCTACAAACAGATCTCCTTTTTCAGTATCATTTCTAGCCCAACCTCCGTCTGATTTTCTCAAAGGAGGCTTACATAAGACAGGTCTTTTTAAATTTTTCGTTGCACGCCATAATGAATAATCAGTTCTTGATGTTGGATCTAAATTTTCAAGATATCTGTTTAATGAAGCAGTTCTCTTATGTTCAAGTAGCTTTCTTAATTTTTTAGTGCATTCTTTCAACCGTTCCTTAAGTTGAGGAGATCTGTGCTGTTGCCACTCTATTCGAGCTCTTCTTTTTTCATTTAAGAGTCGTTCAAAATCGGCAGACAAAATAATATTATGTCTGTTGTGTCGGGGGGGTTTGGTAGCAAGTTGAGCAGCAAGTTTGAGATTTAGTTCAAAATTTTGAATCGAGAGGTCGATATCTTCCGGTGTTCTTAGCGGTATGTTTTCCGAGCAATGTGTACTGATAAATTTTTTATACTTCAACCAATCTGTTGTTTTGCCTGTCAGTGCTAAGTCACCAGAGGGGGGTACAATTCCTCGGGGGTTTAAAATAGTAACAACTGTAGGTGTGTGATCAGATGAGAGATCCAATAATGGTTCAACATGGACCAATTCTCTCGCAATAGACATTGTTATTCCAAAGTCTATCAGATCGGGTATTTTTCGACGATCCGTTGGCCAGTACGTGGGTTCTCCACTAGAGATCACATCCATACCCAGCTTAGAAATTGTATTAAACAAAACACGGCCCTTAGGGGTAACAAGCCGTGACCCCCAGAATGTATGCTTGGCATTATAGTCTCCAGCTGCCAGAAAACGCGGTCCTAATGATTCGAAAAAGACTGTGTACTGATCCTCCGTTATGGAGAATCTGGGGGGAGAATAAATTGACGAAATCACTATGTCCTTATCGAATTCTTCAAAACATATAGTAGTGGCCTGAAGATAATTTTCGCAAAGATCACACATAAGAAAATGTTTTAATCTAGATTTAATGAGAATAGCTGATCCTCCACATGACCTGCCTCTTGGGTCCTTAGTATACATTGTGTACCCGCGAATTGAAAACGAACTTCTCAGGGTTAAATGGGTCTCAGAAATAAGCATTACGTCAATTTGCTGATTTCTGAGAAAATATTCGAGCTCTTCTTTATGTTGGCATATGCCGTTAGCATTCCAGTAACATATTTTCAAACTGTTCATGGTTTAGTTAACAAAGCTTGCATCACAATAGACTGATTTCTCATCATCTCTTGCATCATATTACTCATTGAGTTTGTAAAGTTAGTAACAGTTTGAACCAGGGATTCAATGGATGCTTCAAGTCTGCTGAAATTTTGTATCTGGGGTTCAGATTGAGAAAGTGGAGCATTTGGATTGACTTGTGCGGCTTGTGGAGTTTTTGGGGGCTGTGGTTGTCCTCTTAGAACTTCAGAGTATGAAGCACTGTTGGTGATAATTTGTGGGTATTGTGGAATATAAAATTCCGGTTCTAACTGTGATTTCATTCGGGGGTTTCGGGTTCTGTTCAAATTTGAGTTTTTTAATTTTAAATATACCTCACAACCTCTGTAATTAGCAGTATGGGGGTTACCGCAATTGCTACATTTTTTTTCAGTATTTACTGTCTTTGGTTTGGTGCAGTCAGCTGTGCTATGCAGCTCACCGCAAACTACGCAAACTGCATGTAGTCTACAATAAGACCTAGTGTGACCATACTCCTGGCAGTTCGTACACTGAGCAGGTCCTCGTCGCTTATGTGGTGCTTCAACTGTAACTCTATAGTGTAGCAAGTACCTAAGTTGATAAATAGGGTGTGTTTCATTTTTCTTCAACTTGATATCGCCAGGCTCTAATTCAACTCGGAAAAGGGGTTGGGGGAGCTTATCCCGGTTTCTAATATTAACAACGGACTTAACTTTAAAGCCGTTGATTTCGAGTGCCTTTTTTAAATAAATTTAAAAATTTTGTTTGTAGAATTTTTTTTTCTTAGGCAAAACCGGATTAGGTTCCGGATTATTTGGGTACATTTTGTTCTTCTTAGTTGATAATCTTTTATTATAGGAGAATCAGGAACAATATTTTTTAATAGGGGATGGTCCACTATATCAATAGCGAGATTGCGTTCTGCGAAAAAAAGGCTTAAGTGTATTTCAAAATTAGCTACATCATCATTGTTTTTGTTTTTGTTCTCGTTTTTTTGTGGCCAGTACATTCTTTTAATGCAATTGTGTGCCAGTATATTTGATTAAATCAGATTTTCCGCAATTTAACAATTTACCACATGCGCTGCACCTGCATTTGAATTCATCGCCTTTTACTGCCTCCAGTCATCCCTTGAATTGTTCATATTTTAGCCAATTTGAACGAAACCATTGCTTAATGAATTTACTTGTAGTGTTATCAGAAATATCAGTATCAAAAAAAGATGAATCGGAAAATGACATATTTCTAAAATTTTAATGATGTTAGACACAAAAGTTAATTTTCGATAATCATGTTCAAACTTTCACATTTCAAGGAATAACGTTATTATTTTAAATTATTAAAATATATATGTACTTTTTTATCTTATTTTATTGTTGAAAGCGTATAAAAAGAAAATTTGCATTCACGCAAACAGAATTCACAAGCACTTCTATAAACTTAAACTTATTTTTCATTTTTCCAGTGCCACCAGATTTTTTGGTTTTATTCCGTTACCCTAAAAAAAGTAAATGGTTATATTTTTTATAGTTTATTTTACATATATTACAATATAATTTATTACAGGATAATTTTTAAATTCAAAAAATCCCTACGATTTGACTGAAAAACAAAATCTGTCCTTATTTCCCTACAGATGAAATTTTTGCAAAAAAAATCCCTCGAAAAGGGAAAAATCCCTACAATTGGCAACATTGGTTGTCGTAAAAATATTTGAGATTTTAATATTTGTAATTTTATAAAATATTAAAAACAACAAAAGCTGGGAAATGAATTATCTCAGCAGAAAATTTATTGGTTTTTGGATGTCCAAAGTATATAATTCTCTCAAGAATTATTTATTATTCTCTTAGAACACGCACATAGTTTGGCGGCAACAAAGGTGAGTTCTGGTCGGCAACTTTTAGTAGTGTTTAGCAGTGCTGCCATATAACCAATTTTAACTGTTAATAAATATAATGTTTGGAGGCAATCATATAAAGGAAAGTCGAGGCAGAAATCGATTGAAAAATTCAAGAGTGTTTATATGGGAAAAATATAACTTTTTCAGTTTTTAGAAAAATTTCGGTCTATATTTTAAGTTTGTGTTATGAATCGATTTCAGCTACATAACTTCAAAATCGGTTAAGAACTCGCCAAGAAATAGCAAATGCCCCTTTCCAATTTTGTGCCAAAAACACTAGGTCATGAAATTTGATGGCACTTTTTAAAACTTTTAGAAATTGATTAAAGGCGAAATTGTTATTTGCTCTCTATACTTATAAATATTCAGATATGAAATATTGTTTTATTACATGTTAAGGCAAAAACCTCATAATTTTTTTAGCATAATTTTCAAAAATCCATTTAAGATTTTTAAAAAATGTTCTTTAACAAATTTCAAAGAAATGGATTTTTCTCTCCAAGGGCTTGTTAAATACATCCAAGAGATGAAGTATGCCAATTTTGAGGTAAATCCCTTCATGGACCTGTCGGTGACAAGCTCTTATTTTTTGTGGATTTCAAGATGAAACCATTATAAGATTCTGCAATATTTTTCGAAAACTAACCCTTAGTGCTCCTGGGGTTAAAATGATTAATTTCAAAAAAGAATTTTAATAATAAACCATGGTAAAAATAAACCAACGACATGGCAATCTGATGAATGTTTTAGGAAGAGTTTCAATTTCTGCAAGGAATTACTTGTAGTAAACGATACTGCCGAAAGAGGCGTTAAATTCATTAAAGATTTCAACAAAGTTTTAACAAATAATCAAGAAGAGAAGCAGTTTTTACTCCAGGTAGTGGAATCCTACAAAAAACAATATCCTTCATATACAAAGTCCAGTTTAATTTAACAGAGATGAGTAATAGTTTAAACATAATATAAATTTTTATAATAAAATAGTTTTATAATAAATATTTTTTTTTAATAACGTTGGTAAATAGTTGTTTTAATTTAAAATGTTGGAAAAAAATTATGTTCATATTTCTTCAGTGATCTATTTTTTTAATAAAAATGCATTTTTAATTTTATTACTGAAATAAATATTATATATACTAAATAGTCAATAAATTCAAAAAAAGTTTTAAAATATTAATATTTTAATGTGTTTTCGAGCAAATAGTGCGACATCTGCGCTATTAAATATTTGTTACCTAATTTTCGATATTTCACCATAGATCAATTTGACCCCAGAGGCACAAATGGTTAGTTTTCGATAAACATAGCAAACTTTTTTAATGGTATCTAGAATAAGTCATTTCATTTATTTATTAATTTTTTTTTTGAATATGCAAAGATTCAAAGCTTGTCCCTGACAAGGAAGGGTTAACGTTGTTCGTTTTTTTTCCAAATTTTTAGCACGGAAGACCCGCACAATTAGCTATTATATTTTAAGCATGACTCCTAAAAATTCTACAGTAGTTACAAAATATTTGCGTTTTTTTAATAAATTGTTCTTTATTAGCTTGGGGCAGGCGCGGATTTAGGGGGGGATAACGGGATATATCCCCCAACTCGATTATAAATCCCCAAAAAAAATAACTGATTTACGTTTTGCAACTACTAAAAAAATTCCTTAACATTTCTATAAATAATATATTGTTGCCTTTTCAAATATATGACTGCAAATATCGTGCTTTTTAAAGTATTTTTGTAGACCACTCTTAAACATATCTGCCTCAACTAATTTTGCAAGTAGAAATGAAAAATTTGTTTTGAATAAAAATTGCATTAAAGCGGTTTTTGTATCACAAGTTTTTTAATTTTATTTAGTTTTTTCCTTGTCCTGTTTTAGTATCGAAATATCGAGATACGCCTTTTCTATATTAAGCCATCGAAATGTATTTTTACTTATTTTTTAATAGAAGACATATGTATTTTTAAATTTTATTTAAAGACTAGCTTAGTTAATTTTATGTATGGAATTACTTTTAATTTTTGTTGAGTTTTTGTATACTAATTTTTTAATTTAAATTTATTTATTGAATATAAAATATTGTTTTGAACATATGTCCTATTGCGGAAAAAATGTGGATAAATATTCAAAATCTGTTAAAATTATGAGTTTAAAAATCTGTTAATGTGCTTTGCAAAGGGTAAAAATTTCGAAATGTTTAAAATTTGTTTTTCAATAGTTATAATTATTGACGATTCTGATATGAAATAGATCGGTCAATCGGATTCTTAGATACAGCACTTTTTACTTTTTTATTTTAAACTTTTTTCTTTAGAGAATTTTTAAAAGGCTTGGTTTAAGACAGTCAAAAGTTGAATTACCCAGCAAAACCACACACTATTACTTTAGAAGTGATAATGTAAGGGGTTACTTATATGGTTACGAGAATGGAAAAAGTAATGTGTCTAAAAATAGATTTTTAAAAAAGAGGAATTTCAAAAAAAAATTATTACAAACATATTATTTAAAATTTTTGTAATTAAAAATAATGTGGTCAAGATGGGAATCGAAACAGGGAAAACCAGCCAAGAACTCTACCCACTGAGCTATCGACGCATATATGTAGTATTTGACTGCTTTAAACTTAAATGAATTGTTGCGCTTCGTTTTTTCGCTAGTGTTATCAAAACAAATATACATTACCCTTTTGCTTACAAAAAAAAAAAACAGATTTTCAAAAATATTTCAATTATTACTTTACATTTATAAATCATATATTACGTTATCAATAATGAGTAACTTATTAATTTATGCTTGCAAATAATGAAAAAGGTAACGAGCTATCATTAAAAGGTAACGCATGAGAATATCGCACCCATTACCAAAGTTTTGCTGGGTAGTTAAGCTTTAATTTATATTATGAGGTTGAGATTGTTCAAGGATTGCTCACAGGATTTTTAAATGTTTTATTAAGATTATGTAATGAAAGAAATAAAAATCGTAATGCTTCATCTAAAATTCGCTTGACCGATAAGAAATTTAATCTTACTCAATTATCACAATTTTATTTCTTTTTAATTTTTACTTTTTAAACTTTATTTTTACACTGATTTGGATTATTTCTTTAAACTGTTGTGTTTTTGTTTTTTATATTAATTTTTTATTGAACAATTTTAATTAAATTATTAATGAATAGTATTAGTAGGATTTTAGATCATATAATCATATTCTTTTTTTATAAAATTGTTTTTATTGCAAAGGAACATAAAAATTTTTATTAGTAAATTATAGAGACTAAAAATTGAAAAATTCCACAAGAGCCAGCAGGATAGTATTTTGGGTTGACGCTACCCAATCTTTGCAGTATCCACGCTCTCCCCTATTGGTTATTTTGCTTATTATATTATATCGTGCTGGCTCTTGTGGAATTTTTCAATTTTTATTCTCTATAATTAACTAGTAAAAATTTTCATGTTTCTTTGAAAAAAAAAAAAAAATTTATTAAAAAAAACAAAGAATATGAATATGAAAGTGTGCGCAAAAAAATTTACGCATTTGATGTTTATATTTACCGAATTTTCGTAATATTACTTAAAACTTTAGCCATTTTATACACTCTAAAAAATGTTTGTAAATGTACTACAATAGAATGGGTAAAGTTTTATGTAATATTACGAAAATTCGGTAAATATAAACAAAAAATGCCTAAAAATGTTTTGTACACAATTTCATATACAATAATACACACAAGAAGTATTTTTAGACATAATGTGCTTAAAATTAAACACTTTGTGCCTAAAATTAGTATTCTTCTGTTAAATTAAAATTTTACGCACAAATTTTGTAAATATACTATCTTAGAATGGTAATAAATATTTTGACATTTGAAAATCAGAAAATATTAAAAAAATAAAAAAAGCTAAAAACGAAAATTAATTTTTGAAAAATTTATAAATATAATATTTGTGAATATTGTGAATTTATATTCAAGATGACCATCATGACAGTACATATTCATTCGAAATATTTATTGTATTAGATTTATAATTCATTATTATTAAAACATACATACATAAAATAAATTTATTCTTTCAAAAAAATATTATTCTGCGGTTTAATTTAAACCATGCGTTGGTAAATATACGCATTTTTTATATAATTACGCATATAGTAATGCATTTTTAGGCATCTAATGCGTATATTTACTCTTCAAATAGGTTTTTACGCACAATTTCAGTAAATTTTCGAATTATTTTTAAAATTTAATTTAATTTTTACGCACTTTCAATGTAAAATGGCCTATTATGTGTGTACCAACTTACGCATAATGTGTGTACATTTTTTCGTTTACGCACACAGAGTAAATTTACCCAATTTATAGTAGGAGTACAGTTTCCTACTATAAGTTGGGTAAATTTCAACAGAAATTTATAAGAGTGTAGTAGTAAATTTACAAGAATTTTTTGGAGTATATATATATTCGTGATCCTTATGCAATTTCAAGTCGATTTAGCGATGTCTTTTTGTCTGTGGAAACGGCGATCACGGCGCGAGGAAGCACGCGGGGTCTTCATTTTTACCTATATTATTGGACATCCTCCCGAGCAGTTTAAGCAAAATCGGTCCAGCGGTAAAAAAGTTATGAGTGAAAATGTTAAGGTACCTCTAAATTTTCCATAAAAATTGCTGTATTTTAGTACAATTTCAAAGAGGCGACCGGAAAGTAAAATATATCGTCTTGTTTTTCACCAGTCGCTTAGAATTGAATAATATTTTATATTTAACTCAAAAAATATTTTTCACCACAAAATTTTTTTTCACCTCAAAATTTTTTTCCACCACAAAATTTGTTTAAACATCCAAAAAAAGTTTTTCATCTTAAAAAATTTTTTTAACCTCAATAATTTTACTTTAAAGTTTTTAACATTATTTGTAACAGTAGAACATTTTTTTTTGAATATTGGTGGAGGGTATTCAAAGATTCGGCACATCCGAATTTAACCTTTTTTAATTGTTTTTGTTTATAAAAAAAACTGTTAAAGCAAATTTTTAAATTTTGCGTTTCATTTAAAATTTTGTCCTCATTAAAATATAATAACATAATAATATAATATAAACAGCTAAACAAAAAATATGATTTTCAAATTATACAAGTAAAAAAATACTAAATTCGGCTGTGGGGGGAGGCCATGTCCTAAGAACACAATTATTTACCTAATCACAGATAATATATTACATATGTCAACACAATATTTTAAAATTTAATCGATATTTTCGGTAAATTTTGATCTTGGGAGGACTTCCAGACAAAATGTTTTCAAATAAAAGGTGTTGAATATGTTTGTTTTTGCTCCACACACATTTACCTTACATACTTAGAGACCGTTTCTAAAAAAAATACAAAGCTTTCTAAAAAGTAAACACCAAGTGTTCGTTGGGAGTTAGTAAACCCAAAAAAGTAGTCCTCTAAAAAGTGAAACCATAAAAAAAATAAAAATACATTTTTAAGCTAAGTATCGTACATATCGAAACAAACTTTTGGGCCTGGTGGCCTTTCCTGTAGTGTGCGAAACCACATTAAAACCCACAAATGTCTAAATATCTACGAAATCAACCATATTATAGAAATTAAAAACATTAATATGGTATTAGAAATGACATACAAAATGTTAAATGGTACTCGTATAAACTATATCATCCCCTAAAATTTATTTTCTATCAAACAGCCTTTAAAAGAAATTAGGTCACAAAAGTTTTCATAAATAAAAAAATAATTAAAAGCGGACATTTGTGAATAGTACGAAATGATTTAAAGGAGTTCTTATAGTTCAAAAGGTGGATAAGTACAAGCTTTATCATCCCTGTCCTCCAGAGAGTTTTGATACAAATAATGTAAAATATTAGATGTGAAATTATGAAGGTGAAAAAAAATTTTTGCGGTGAAAAAAATTAGTGCCGAAAAAAAAATTAGTGCCGAAAAAAAATTTATAGGTGAAAATAATTTTTGAGGTGAATATAAAATATTATTCACTTCTAAGCGACTGGTGGAAAAATATGAGAAAATATATTTTTTACCGGTCGCTACTATGATTTCACATTTTCACTCATAACTTTTTAACCGCTGGACAGGTGTTGCTCCTTTTTAATAACAAAGTGCTCAAGAGGATGTCCATTAATCTAGGTAAAAATGAGCACCCCCGCGTCTTCGAACCGTGATCGCCATTTCAACAGACAGACGGACGGACCGACATCGCTAACACTACTTAAAATTACATAAGGATCACGAACATATATACTTTATGTTACAAACGGAATGACAAACTGATATATACCCTCACTATATATTGTGGAGGGTATAAAAAATCACAAAACTTCCCCCCCCGCAAAAGCTTGAGCTGGATCCGCCCCTGGATTGGGGTCATGTGTTATCCCGTGTCCAAATATAAAATATAACAATTAAAGTACAAAATTGATTTATTCTTGATACAAACAACTTATTTTTTTTATAAAAATCACACTTTTCTCGAAATCCACAAATCTCGTCACCGACAGATCCATTCATCTCTAGGATGTATTTAACAAGCCCTTGAAATGCTAAATCCATTTTTTTTAATTTGTTTAAGAACATTTTTTAAAAATTGAAAAGATAATTTTATGCTGAAATCGATTCATAACACAAGTGGTTGAAAAAATTAAAATATAGAACGAGATTTTCCTAAAAACTGAAAAAAGTCTTATTTTTCCCATATAAACACTATTGAAATTTTCAATCGATTTCCGCCTCGGCTTTCCTTAATCCGATTGCCACCAAATTCATATTAATTAGTTTTATATAGAAAGGAAATAAATTGGCTACCGACACTGTTCAAAATCACCCTTTAAAAAATTGCAATATAACCTTAGACTCCCTTAATAAACACATTGACCGACTCTGTCTATTCGTATCTATTATTTCCCATTTCTATGGTAAAAACATATAATAAAGAGAACAAAAATGCTATTAATTGTTGCATTAATAATAGAAAAAAAAACTATAAAAAATGCATGAATTTGAAAAAGTTGTTGTTTCTATGAAAAAATTGGAAAACTGGGATAAACAATTAAACTACCTATATGGCAACACTGCATTAACCAAATTTAATATTTTTCAACACATTAGCAACTTTGAAAATGTTGCCGACTTAAATAAACATGATGCCGCTGAACTCTGTAGCTCTATACCTTTTTTATGTATATCGTGAAGAGGTAGACCCAGATCAAATTATTGACAGTTGTATTAATGTATACATTAGACCTCAGTCAATGTGATAAATAAGTCTTAAATCAAAATTTTAAATGAATTTAAAAGCTATAAATTTTTATCGAAAAATTTAGGGTTTGGAATTACGTAGTTGCGTTGCAATGAGTAAGAGTGTAAACTATGAATCTAAATGCCCTGGTTCGATACCGGAAAATCGAATAGTAAAATATATTTTTCCTTAAATAAAACTTTGTGGAACTTAATAATATTGATGTGAAAAATGATACTTAAATAGACAAGAGAATATTGGCTTTCACAACTAACAATTATGTAGTAGGATGATTGTTGTTGTAACCGCCAGAATTTGATTGGCAACAAATGGTACTGTTGGCTGTGTGTTCTATTAAAAATTGTCAAAGCTTAATTTAAGGTCCAATTACATATATTAAGCGAAGTCACATTCAGGAAAAGAACAATTCCATTTAATGCTTTGTAGTTTTCATATTAAGCTTAATTATCGAATCAATCGAAAATCATTGCGCCTTATTTATACAAATTAAAATAAAAGTAATTATAATTGTAAAAAAACTTCAAATAAAAATGTTAAAATGAAAATAGAAGAGTTTTGCAAATAAAACGCCTGCAAACGTCTGTTTTGTTTGTTGTAATTTAATCAAACTTATCCAGCATTTTATTTTGTTGAATTTCGGCACTGAATTTACAAAATCCAAGTAATTTGTAGTCTTTATTATATAATTTTCCAAAAAAAAGTAATAAAGTTTATCTCATATATGTTAATTGTTAAGAATCTGTCAAGAAGTTTGGCCCCTGCATATCTCTTGGCTACGACCCTATTAGATTTTTATTCGCATTAGAATGTACTAAGAATGTTGATAAAGGTCGTAGCCGTCTAGAAACTGGATTCCATTATGTGTATACTTTATGATTACAAAATATAATAATTTTTCATTTGAAAAAATTGCATGATTTTGATCCAAACGAAAATAATATTCATCTTATATATAAAAAAAAATTTTAAATTCATATTTTTTGTGATTTTTCAAATCTTAGTAGGCAAAGCTGTCATTTTAAAATAACTAAAATTGAACTCAAATATAACAATAACTGTTTTGTTTTTGATGTTCTTATCTTAATAATATTAAGCAAAACAAAAGCTTATAATTTCAGCTGTTTTTCCGCAGGGTTCTTTTGAGCTAGTTTATAATAACTTTAGCAAAAAATTCTACAGACATTTTCTATTAGTGAACGTGTTCAATAACTTTATATCCCAAAAAAAAATATTTCAAATCGGAATGAAACACAACGCAGACCTTCCTTGTAGTGTATTTTAAAACTGAAAAAATGGTTCCGTGCTCGAATGCATCATGTAAATATCGTGTAGGTATAACTTTTTACATTCGATTTTTTAGTAAACAAATTTTGTGCAATTTTGAGAGTTTGGATAATTTTTAAGCGGTTGTGTAAAAAGTTAGTTTAGTGATTTCAGCAGTAAATTGTTTGTAATCGTAATATATATGTTTTTTTTTTGCTTGTTTCTTTATTTCTTATCCCTCTTCGTTTGTTATTGTTATTAAAAACAATCTAAAATTGTTAAACGTTTTTTTAATGGATTTCATTTCGATTTCAACAGTACAAAAAGAAGCCGCATCAAAAGGCAACCTGCGGCGGTAATTTGTAGCTACGAGCAAAGTCATCACACCTTTATTCCAATTTGTTTTTTTTTAAGTGCCTGATCTTTGCTTATACACTCAAACAAACAAAGATTCATAAAAGTATCAGTTCATTCTTGTTAATGTTGTCTGTGGGTTTTAAATAAAGATTTCATGAAAACGAAAACATCCCAGCAAAACCTTGGTCATAAAATAAATTGTAATACTATTGGCATACCAGTTTTTAATCCGCCTTATATTTCATATTACCATTAATAGGCACCCTTTACCCATTCGACCTATTGCCGGTAATTCTCAAAACAAATAATATCTTTTTTTACATAAGGGTGCCATTGGAGGTAATAGGTTTAAATATCCAATATTTCCGGGTACTTAAGGGTGATTTTATAACCGTTTATTTTTTGAAAATTGAAAAAATACAGAAAATTTTCAAAAGTGAATGCCTTCAATTTACTTTCGGCCGGTATCTCACCAATGTCAGTTGTAATGTTGTCTTCCAGGTCTGGAACTGTGGCTGGATTGTCCCTGTATACGAGAAACTTCACGTATCTCCAAAAAAAATTAGTGGGGTCAAATCGCATTATCTTGGCGGCCAATGGACTTTTCTTCCACGTTTTCGTTTACAAAACCTTACGTCTACGTTCGAGTAATAATTAGTAATTAGATTACCTTTTTATATTCAGATTCGCAAGATTACTAATTGATAATGATTACAAATAATCCAAAAATAATCAAGATTACTTACGAATACAAGAAAATAATCAAAAAGAATCAAGAGTAATCAAGAGTAATCAAAAATATTACGACTAGTTTTAAAGGTTTCTTTGGATATTTTTTTGATTATTTTCAAAGACTTTCGCATTCACACTTATATGTTATAATGTCATGAACTTTTGTCCACATGAAATTCAACCAATATTTAATTTTAGTTATTTTTTTAACCGGCATATATTTTATTAGATTGTTGTTTGTCGATTTTATAATTGCTAACCTGTGGAAAAATTCTATAAGACGATTATCGTCTATCGTCCACTTTCGAAGGTCAATATCTACCATATTCAGTGAAATTAATAAGGTAGATACGAGGGCGAATCAATAAGTCCCTGACTTTTTGAATGAAACACTGTTTTCTTTGCAAAAAAAAAAATATTTTTAATATAATCTCCTTTAGCTCAATTCACTTAGTCCAATGATTCTCCAATTTTTGTATCCCTTCAAAAAAATAGGATTTTTTGAGGTCCAGGCATTCGTCCAGGCATTCGTTTGATCAATAATTTCATCGTTGGAGATAAATTCTTTCCACCGAGCCATTTCTTTAGGTTTAAAAATAGTCACTGGGGTCTAAATCCGAAGAATATGGCGGATGAGGTACCAATTCGTAACCCAATTCATTGTGCACCGTGCATTATGGTCAATTGAGAGCAAACGCGGCACCCATCTTGCAGTCAGCTTTCTTCAATCCAACTGATAATTTAAAATCGAAACCACACTGCCATATGAAATGCCTATTACATCAACAATCTCACGCACTTTTACTCTTCGATCGGCCAACACCATATCGTGGATTTTTTCGACATTTTCGGGTGAATTGACCTCGATTGGCCGTGCAGAACGTTCAGCGTAATTTGTACTTGTGCGACCACAACGAAAGTCAGTAAACCACCTTTTTACCATTGAAATCGATGGTGCAGAGTCCCCATAGTATTTCAAGCATTTCCTTGGTTTGATTGACGGTTTTTTCGCAAAAAAAATAATGTTTAATGAGGACTCGAAATTCAGATTTTTCAATTTTTAAAAAAATTTAAGAGGTTATATTTTTTGAACTGCTGTTAAACGCAAAGTAAATGATGGAATTTGACAGTGTTGCATTTCATATTACTACGAGGGAAGTTCAAAAATACATTTTTTTTTATTATTTTTAGTATGTATTGTACATAGCTTGTAGTTTTTTGTTAATTTAAAATTTTATGTATGTTATGTATAGAAATTTCAGCAGCTAAATAAAATGTATAAAATAAACAAAATTGTATATACTTTAAGGTGTTAAATATGATCTAACATGGAGGAAGGAAAAGTATAGAGATTTCATCGTAAGAAGCAGTTAAATAAAACGTATTACAAAGGTTCATTAACTAAAAGCAAATTAAAAAAATTTTACTGATTTAAAAACAAATTTTTCAACTTTCTGCACAAATTTGAGCAAATTTCTCCGAAATCTGTTTAAATATGCTTTGACTTGCAAACAAATCAATTGGTCTTGCAAAGAAAATTTATTGAAATTGAAAAAAAAAACCTGTTATAAATCCCGTGTAAAAAAGAACAGAACTTATTTGATTGAATTAGATCTCAAAATTGGGGACGCACCGTATATAATCAGGTCCAATTAGCTCAAGATATTATAATATGTCTATCAGATTTAATAAGAAATTAACAAAAACACCTTTATTTTTATATACATTTTTATTTTGCTTCATTTAAAAACGGTTAAAATGGCTACAAACCTGTACTAGATCTAATATGAACAGATCTGGCACCATATGGCCATATTTGCTCATATATGCCCACATAAATCAACAAATTTTCCAGATTGCTTTAGATATGAACAGATCTGATGCTACATCTGATCAGATTTGTCCATAAAGTGTATCACATAGGTCGTATCTAATTATATATTACCTCATATGGTCCCAGATCCAATCAGATTCAATCCAGTCTAATTAGATTTAAGTAGATCTGATCAGATCTTATATTTTAGACGGGAACATTTATAGTCTGCACATTTAAAACCCAAGAGTACGTTTTTACATCGCGAGATACATTGTCAGGCTTTGGTACAATCAAATAAAACTGATAAGATTTTTATTAAAAAGTAAGAGTAAGTACGTATTATCTTTTAAAATTACAAATTTACGTAGCCTTTTGAGGATGTAAGATTTTGAAATCACACCTCACCATGACTATGTCTTCAACGATGCAAAAAACGTAATCTTGGTTTTTATATGTGCAGATTTCAAATGTTTGTCATTTTCTAACAGATTTTTTTTGCAATTCCAATTGAGTTTTTTTGCAAGACCAATTGATTTTGTTTAAAGTCCAATTGGGTTTTAGCAGATTTCAGGGAAATTTGAGCACATATCAGTTACCAATCCTTTGTAATCTGCACAAAATTTTATTTGGTCGCTGGTTACGATGAAATATGGTTAGATCCCGGTCAATTGCCTTTTCATTTAATCTAACGCCTTTTATCTGCTTTCGAAAGTTTTCTAAAAATTAAATTAAAGGTTGATTTACACGTCGATTACCCTTAACTACTATTAGTCAGTATTGGGCTTTAAAATCGGCAAAACAACAGATTGCTATTGTTTTATTGTATTGTGTTTAGCGTTGACATTTGATTTTAGTTTGTTTTTTTCGAATATTATATAAATATTCCATACAAATTTTAGTAGATATAGACTTGCTAAGTAGTTAAGGAAATAGCTGCTTAAAATTAAGAATTTTTAAAAAATTCTGCAGTCTTGGAAATTCTTGACTTTTCTCTTTTAAATGTAAACTGTACTGTAATTGTCATATACATATTTGAAATTTTGGTATTTATAATTTTGTAAAATATTACAAACAACAAAAGCTAACAAATGAATTATGTATTTGTTAGTAAAGGTAGATCAGGACATACAATATAAGTTCTGCATTTCGCGTTCTGGCGAAGTCCATTGCATTTGTTTAATTTAAAAGAATAAGAATAATTTAACAATTTGTTCACTATACAAGTGAATTACAAGTAATCATAAAAGAACCTTCTCCTTGAAATTTTTAAAAATATGAGAACATAAGTACGTGTTCTCCAGCCTTAAACATAAGCTCGGCAATTAGCAATTTTATGCCGTTATTCTGCCGACGCATTTTACTTATTGCTAAGATTTTTATTGCTAATATAGATGGAGAGTCAGTATCGCCATAATAAAAATTTTAAATTAACCATATAATTGCCCAAAAATGACAATTGAAATTAAAAAAAAATCCGAAATAAAAAATACCAAACCCAATTACAAAAATTATTGAAATTCAACAAATAGATTAGTTTAAACATGAACAGCCGTATTTATAACCAAAAATTAACATGGATTTAACATGCGTGTTATTTATAATGTACTTGTTATCGCCTCTGCTACCAAACACTTACCAAATGTTGAAAACAGCTGTTCTGTGTGATTTTGTAAATAAACATGAAAAATATATAAAAACTTTTTGTTTGCGGAAAACAGATTTTTTTATTTAAAAACTATGGAAAATCTTGATCATTAAAGATCTTTAAACAATAAACTTATATAAAAATTGCAATATCTTCATCAGTTGAGGACATTTCTGTTAAAGGTTGGTAACAATGAAAAAAAAAGACGATGGCACAATTTTCAGAGCTGATTTACAAACCATTTATTGACAGATAAAAAATCGTTATAAATAATAATAATAAATAAACTCTCTGCTTAGCCTAATCCGTGTGCTAGTAAACAGATCGTTGGCTGCGATGAATACACTGTGGCTAACTTTATGAGCCGCTAAAAGTACCTTTTAGCATCGATACAGGGTGAAATTTTAAAAACCAAAATGGCACAGTGTGATGTGGAATATCCATTTCCAAATTAAATATCCATATACTGACTTTTTAGTTTTTTTATACCATTTCATATTTTAAATTTCAGTTGATATTTTGAATTTCAAATAGGGGTTTTTAGTTTGAAATAATATTTTTTAAATGTGACCTTATGATTTATGTACTATTCTTTTAAATGAAAATGCTGTTTTTAAAATAAATGTTCTACGAATATAATCCCTATATAGTATAAAGGAATAACGTTACTGACTGACTCACCCATTCATCATCATCCAGCCCAAACCGCAAGAGGTAGGAGGCTGAAATTTGAGATGTAGGTTGCCCCTCCGGCGTAGACATCCGCTAAGACGGGATGGGAGGGGCAAAAAGAGGAAAAGCTCTCCTTTCACGTCCTGGCTAAACCCCTTTTGAAATTTGAAATAAGCCTTCTCGGGAGTATGTGCTAACTCCTTGATAAGGTACTTTTTAGAATTTTGGTCAGTGACGTTGTAAAAATAGGAGTTAAAAGGGCGAAAAGTCTCCCCCTTTAGGGCCTGCCCAAACCATCGGACCTAGGAAGTTGAAATTTGGTATGCAGGCTCCTTCTCCAGTGTTGATAACAGCTAACGCATAATTTTTGAAAAATCCAACGGGTGGGGGCAGAAAAGGGCCTGCCAAAACCTTAATAGCTAGAAGGTTGAAATTGTGTATATTGGTCTTACCTGAGGTGTAGACATGCACGCAGGTAGGATTTTTGTAAACTCTTACGGGGAGGGGCAAAAAGTGTGAAATCTCCCCTTAAACGGCCTGCCCATACCGAAATATCAAGATACCTGAAATTTTAAATATGTTGTACCTGGAGTATGGACTAACTTACTAACAAGCTGTATTTTAGAATTTTAGCCAGGGATGGGTAGTGTGGAGTTTAAAAGGATAAAATGTGAAGGATGCTTGGTGAAACCGCTAGACCTAGGAAGTTGAAATTTGGTATGTAGGCTCCTTATCCAGTGTAGATAACAGCTAAGATGTCAGTTTTGGAAAATCGAATTGGGAGGGCAAAAAAGGGGAAAATTCTCCCCCTGGACGACTTGCCAAAACCGCTAGAGCTGGGAAGTTAAAATGTGGTACATTAGTTCCCACTCCAGCGTATACATCCACCCAAGTTGGAGTATTGGAATTTCTTACTGGGAGGTGCAATAAGGCGAAATGTCTCCCCTTGAACATCCTGCCCAAACCGCTGAAACTGAAAAGTTAAAATTTGGTATGCAGGTTCCGTCTTCAGTGTAGATAACAGAAAATACATTACTTTTGGAAAATCTAACGCGGAGGTGCAAAAAAGCGAAAATTCTCCCCTTTGATTGTCTGCCAAGACCGCTTGAGCTGACAAGTAAAAATTTGGTACATAGATTCCTCCTCCAATGTAAATGTGGAAATGTGTGCAAATTAGCAAAAGTGCAAATGTTGAAAAACCACAGGCAATAATATCAGGATGCAATACTTAAGGGTTAAATACACACTTGGAATGCTTTTAAGGTAATATACACGGTTGTCCAACTACAGGTATCTTTTTAACTCATATTAAATATGTTGAATCGGAGCAAGTGGTGGGGGATTGAATCTGGGAATTACACTCTGAGCAGATAAACAAAGTCACCAGTTGAATTTGTTTCTCAGGAAAATATAATAAAATATACCAATATGAAAGAAATAAAACTAAAGCAAATTAGGAAAAAATTGGAATATATTATTTGAATAAATTCAGGATTACAATCTTACTAGTATGAACAACGGCTTGACAAGAAGAGAAAATTCTAGAATTTTCACGGAAACAGCATCTGCGACATTTTGACTGTTTTGACATTTTATATTAGTAATGCTTTTTTTAGAAATAGTATAAAAGTAGTTACCAATGTTATTAAAAGATAAAAGGATCGATAACTTTGTATCTTTGATACCATTGGTAACACAACGATTATAGACTGTTATGGTTTTCATAACGGGGATAATGCAAAAAGACAGCGTAGAACTTTTGGCATTAACATTAACGGCCGCCTTGCAGTATACGTGCAACAAAAAGGAAATCATGGATAGTTGAGTGTCGCAGATACTTTTTCTCGGAACAATATGACTAAAATGGAAGAAGTATTAAAAAAAATTTTATTACAATTAGGATTAGATATAAAATTCATTTGATTATTATTTTTTCCAATTCATTTAAATTCAATATAAACAATATGTAAATAACATATGGAAACAAAAACGTTTGCGTTTTGCTTTTCGATGTGTGATAGTGCATTTTTTTTCCACCTACACAGAACAGAACCCATAAATGGTCCAACCAAAAATGGAGCTTTGCGCAGTGGGAAGTCCAGTTTTGGAAATTACCCCTTCACATATAACCGTCGGATAAATGTCTACCCCGATTATGATATCAATACCTGCAGATTCGTAGAATTTGGAATCCGCGAGGAAGAGGTCTCGGAAAATTTTCTTATACGCTTCTGGTAACGACTGTGTTGGAGTTAAAAGCGTAAGACGATTATCGTAACAAAAAGTTCCTTCGATTTTCGATGTAGAATCAAAACGCGATCTTAGGGTCAATGGACAAATTGTCTTCTCCTGTAGGGTCAATGTCGTCAGACGCAATTTTTCGACAAACTTTTTGGAGATCCGACTAATTGAGGAACCCTAGTCGAGGAGACAACGTGCGTGGGAACTTGTTTTGTCCAATTTGACTAGCACAGTCGGAAGCAGAATTATGCTATTTTGTCCTAAAATAGACGTGAGTAAGGAGGACTGGGAATTTGAGGGCGTAGAATGTGAGGGATCCCTAGGGCGAACACTTCTAGACTTTGAAGGTTTTGGAGATGGAGAACAAGAACGTGACGAAGAGGCCGGAGGATCTTTGGATAGTCTTGGATGCATATGAAGGAGTGTGTCATGGGACTTTTGGCAAGTTCTACAACCACTTTTGGAAATACATGTGCCTTGTGAATGATTGTGAGCTAAACAATTATTGCAATATTTATGATTGCGAACGGCTACGATTCGTTCGGTGACGTTCATAGCCAGGAATTTTGCGCATGTTCTCAAAGGATGAGGCCGATTGCAAATGCGACATAAAAATTAATTATTTTTAAGTAGCTGGTTTGCCTTACGGTTATGAAGGCGATGTTGATGTTTGTTGGTGGAGTTCTTAGGCATGATTAGGTGAAAAAGAAGGATAGGAGAAAAAATAATAAAACTGCCGGAAAATAACCTTAATACCTGGTAGAGTTAGTCGGTACATAAAGCTACTAATTTTGTAATAGGCCTTGTAATCTTCCCTCTTTGGGTGAAGATATCGGCCACACGGACACGATTATAGGATCCTACATATGTTTTTTCTATTCTGCCAAAACGCCATGAATTTGGAGGAAGGTCTTTGACAACTACCAAAGTGTTTTCTTTCAGGTTTTTCTATGATTTTTGCCATTTCACTCGTTTCTGTAGATCTGTAAGATACTCGTTTTTTTACCCGTTGGAAACGAGTACAAAAATTCTGGTGGATGAGTTTCAATCTCTGCCACCTATTGGTTAAGGTTGCCGCGGATTCAGTAACCGATGGATCTATAGGAGCGAATACTGGAGATCCGATTAGAAAGTGGCCTGAAGTTAGAGCTGTCAAATTAGAAGGATCTTGCGAAATAGGCGATATTGGACGAGAATTTAAGCAAGCTTCGATGCGGGACAATAGAGTGGAAAATTCTTCAAATGTGTATTTAAAACACCCGGATGTTTTTTTGAAATGTGATTTATGACTCTTTACACCTGCTTCCCACAACCCACCCATATGTGGAGCACCTGGAGGAATAAAGTGCCAGGTGATGGGCGTAGTTTGCGGTAACAGCTTGGCGTGATGTTTGAATGAATTATTTTGCAAGTATTTTAGAGGCACCGACAAATGTTGTGCCGTTGTCGGAGTGCAAATGAAGAGGACATCCCCGACGAGATATAAAGCGATGGAAGGCTGCTAGGAATGCAGGAGTGGAGAGATCAGACGTAGCTTATAAATGCATTGCCTTTGTGGAAAAGCAGACGAAAACACATACGTATCCCTTCGTGATACGGCATGCTCTACCTGAATAACAAAGTCCAGACCGGTATGCGCAAAAGGGCGTATAATTTCGGATCTTTCGGGAGGCAATGCAGCCATTAGCTGCTTCTGGCATCTTTTCATATATAATAGGCAAGATTTGCACTTTTTGATTGTGGCTTTTATCATATTTTTAACTTTTGGAATCCAGTAATGAATTCTTATACTCCGAAGAACGAGTTGGTTACCACCATGGAGGGTGATATCATGAACAAACTTGACTAGCAGTCGAGAATATTGGCAATGGTAAGGGAAGAATATGGGATGCCTTTAGAGTATTCAAAAAACCGGCCTTTTGAAAAAACCGGTTTCGGTTTTTGCAGAAAAAACCGGTCAACCGGGTTTTTTTAATTTTAATAAAGAGCTTATAAAATTTGTTAATTGTTTTTATAACAAACAAAAAAAATAAATTTAATATGTAAAGTAATATAAAGAAAAAAATACATTCTTTGAAATATATATATATATATATATATATATATATATATATATATATATATATATATATATATATATATATATATATATATATATATATATATATATTCATTGCCCATACTTTGAAGACATCTGTATATACAACCAAAAAAGTCCCTATAAAATGCGCTGTGTCCAGTAAAATGTCTTCAGAGTAAACACTAGAATAACGAAAAGTTTAAGGACATTGAAGACATCTGTATATACAACCAAAAAAGTCCCTATAAAATGCGCTGTGTCCAGTAAAATGTCTTCAGAGTAAACACTAGAATAACGAAAAGTTTAAGGACAGTCCCCAAAGTAACAAAATGTCTTCATAGTAACTTGTGGAACGAAAACCCGTCCCCGGAACATGTGCTGTGCACATATATATATATATATATATATATGTGCACAGCACATATTGTGGGGACGGGTTTTCGTTCCACAAGTTACTATGAAGACATTTTGTTACTTTGGGGACTGTCCTTAAACTTTTCATTATTCTAGTGTTTACTCTGAAGACATTTTACTGGACACAGCGCATTTTATAGGGACTTTTTTGGCTGTATATACAGATGTCTTCAAAGTATGGGCAATGCATATATATATATATATATATATATATATATGTGCACGGCGCGTTTTTCGGGGACGGTTTTTCGTTGCACAAGTTACTATGAAGACATTTTGTTACTTTGGAGACTGTCCTTTAACTTTTCGTTATTCTACTGTTTACACTGAAGACATTTTACTGGATACAGCGCATATTATAGGGACTTTTTTGACTGTATATACAGATGTCACTCCCTACAAATCGACCCGCCCTAATATATATATATATATATATATATACACTTAAAAAAGTTTGTAAGTTAAAATAACTGAAAATATCATTTCAAAGAAATGATATTTCATTTAAAACCCGGTCTACTTAATTTTCATTTAAATGAAATGCCATTTGTTATTTATATTTAAATGTTGATTAATCAACTGACACATCCGTAAGAAACAAATGATATAATCAGTTAAAATAAATGTTAAAATTTTACCTACCAATCCTTAAAAAATAAATGTTTTTTTCATTTATTTGAAATTATTTCCGTTTTTGTATTTTTTGTTTTTTTTTAATATACTCGTACAATACAAAATGTATGTATGGATATGAAGCTATAAACACTTTTTGTGTGAATGTATTTGTGTATGTATGTGTGTTTATGAAGTTCTTGTAATTTGTATTGAAAAATTTTGTATATATACAATCAATTTAAATAAAAAAACAAATTGAAATTTTTTGAATATTTTTTTGAAACGACAGCAAACAAAATTTAAATTTGTAATAACTGTTACGGACACAAATAAACCACAAGTTTCCGTTTTGTGGGTAATTTTTTATTAAATTTTAAACAAATGAAAAAAAATCGGTAAATGATAGTAAATTATTTCGAATAAATGTATAAAAAAGTTAATATAGATATTTCTTTGAAAAATAAATGTATTTTCCTTTATTTTTAAATGGAAGGGAAAACTTTTTTATTAAACTACAAACAGTTAACTACATAATATTCTGAGTGTATATATGCATTTGAATTTAATTTGAATTTTTTTATTAAATAAGTTTTTTATTAAATAAGTTTTTTTAATATTACATTTTAAATATGTAAAAAGAAAATCTATTTTTCAGTTCTAAAATAATATTTTAGAAATAATATGCAATTTAAATGTTTTGTTTTAAGACGATTTCTTTGTTTGCTTTTGATAAAGCTAGAAGTGAAAAATACTCTTTCACTAATACTAGATGTTGGACAAATAGTCAAAAGACAATTATATAAATTTTCCAACTTTTCAGTTATTTTGTCGCATTTATCAAGATATATGAAATCATCATACAATGATGAATGATTTTGTACAGTCTCTTTTTTAGGATTTTGAATACTGTTTATTGTGTTATTTAGATCAGAAATTAAACTAGTTGAATTTGGAATATCCAAAATTAAGATCTCATCGGAATCTATCAGACTTACATCTAAATCTTCATAACCAAACAAACGAGTATAAAAGTGTTCGGATGTAATTAAAAAAACCGGTTAACCGAACAAAAAAGACCGGTTTTCTTCGAATTTACAAAATATTCGAAACCGATCGGTTTTTAAAAATAAAGAAACCGGTTAACCGGTTTTCGGTTTCGGTTTTTGAATACTCTAGATGCCTTTCATTATAAGAAAGTCCAGAAGAGGATTAAAGTCTGCCACAAGATCTGATTTACCCTTGCTGGTCTAGAAAGGGATTCAAATTAAGGATCGAACTAGAAGAAGCTATCGACTGTTTGGAAGAAAGTGCTTTGTACTCGTTTGCATAGAAAGCTTCTGACAAATATTAATAAGTGTCACGTACAGCCACGATTTCAGAACTAGTAACCATAGTCGGTTCTTTACAGAAATTTGAACGATATTTTGGATGTGTTCGATAAAAAAATCTGTAAATATAAGCCATGACTCGCATATCTTTTGAATAGGAAGAAAAACGTTCCAAAATATCATTAAAATTTTGAAAATACGTAAAGTGAACCTTTATTGGTTTTTTGTCTATGTTGGTTTCTGGAAATACCGGATATTCACGACTAAGCCAGTTGGTATTACAATCCTGCAGCCACGGTGGACCCTGCCGCCAGAGATCATTATCAATAATCTCTTGAGGAAAAATGCCACGGCTAGCTAAGTCGGCAGGATTATTTTCTGAAGTGACATGTCGCCAGTGAGGTAGATCAATTATCTGAAAAATCTTTCGGTTTGCAACAAAGGTCACCCAAGAACAAGGAGGTTTTGCTAGCCAGGAAAGGCCAATAGTGGAATCAGTCCAGCAGAAAATAGAGTATTTGTCGACATCTAATTTTGAAATAAGATTGTCTAACATTTCAGCGAGGAGAACAGCTCCACAAAGCTCTAATCTCAGAATGGATAGAGTCTTAACAGGAGCTACTTTGGTTTTTGTCGAAATCAAGTGAGTGGATATGGAATCATCGGATACTATGCGGATATATAATGCTGCTGCGTATGCTTTTTTAGACGCATCGCAGAAACCATGGAATTGGATTTCAGCATTTGGAGTAAAATCGAGCCATCGAGGAATCTGTATGTTATTAATAGCCGGATAATTGGCTTGAAATGTTTTCCACTGAGAAAGGGACTCTGGAGAGAGGACTTCATCCCAATCGGTTCCGTCCATCCATATCCTTTGCTTTATGATTTTTGCTAGTACAACACATGGGGATAACCATCCAGCTGGATCAAATAGTCTGACAATTTGAGATAGGACTTCTCGTTTTGTAAATTTGGGAGTCTCCCGAAAAGATTTGGCTGTGAAGTAGAATGAATCCGATCGAGCGTTCCAACGGATTCCAAAGGTTTTCGCCGTGCTGCTGTCATCAAATTCGAGGAAATCTTCATTAAGTAGATGATCCAGTGGAAGATCGGCAAGAATATCTTTGGAATTAGCCTTACATTTTCTCAGTGAAAATCCTGCTGATTGAAGAGCTAGGATAAGCTCATTCTTTGCTATCAACGCATCTGGTATCGTATGAGCACCAGCCAGTACGTCATCAACATACAAATAATTCCGAAGAATATTGCTAGCCATCGGATAAATGGATTTAATATCTTCAGCTAGCTGGAGAATGGTCCGAATCGCTAAATATGGAGCACAATTGACTCCGAATGTTACGGTTTTCAATTCGTAATCTTGGACAATATCACTTGGATCGTTTCAGAATATGATTCGCTGGAAAGGAGTGTGTTCTGGATTGACTAAAATTTGTCTGTACATCTTTCGGATATCAGCATTGAACACATATCGGAACATTCGCCATTTAAGGATCAATAGAGTTAAGTCATTTTGCAGAATCGGACCTATATCGAGAACATCGTTTAGATTTAACCCGTTGGAAGAAGGAGCAGAAGCATTAAAACCACACGACCTTTTGTGGTGGTGCTTTTTGGTTTAATAACAGCGTGATGTGGTAAGTAGTAATTCAATGGCAGTTTGAGGAAGCCAGGAGAAGGCACTTTAAACATGTGATTTAATTGTCCATATTCTTGAAGAACTTAATCATAGTCTTGTTTAAAGGATGGATTTTTAAGCAATCTAGCTTCATTTCTGAAAAACTGTGCCATTGCACTTACCCTATATTGACCAATGTGTAGTTTTTCGGGATTTCTTCTTTGAATGGGAGTGAAACAATGTATCTTCCGTCCGAATCTCTTTTAGTTGTCCAGGAGTCGAACATAAACTTCTTCCGCGGAAGATTCTCCACCTCCCAAAACCGTGAAATTTCTTTGGCTAATGAAATTTCACAGACAAATGATGCTACTGTGGAAAAAGAGGGAGATGAGCAGAGTGAAACAGACCCAGTTAATATCCAGCCGAATACAGTCCCTTGTGCCATTAAGGAGCCACAGACTTCATGCTTTATGCCCGAGAGCATGATCGACGGAAGCAGATCACCACCTATCAAGATGTCGATCTTGGAACTATTGTAAAATTGTGGATCTGCGGAAGATTTGAAAAGAGTGAAGCATCGTAGGGTTGGGACGGAAGATTTCCTTCTAATCGTGGAACAACTAAAGCATCAACAGATATTTCGACATTGTCGTCTACTGTGGAACCGATAACAAAGGAGCATTTTCGTTGTACGTTAGCAGAAATTGTATTGTTTAGCCCTGATTGAGCATTTGTCCGTTCGAAAGGAAGTTTCTAAAGGTTGAACAACCGTTCAGATCCGGAATCGATAAGTGCCCGAGCTTTATATTTCATATGTAGATAGCAAACATTAACTATTGCAGTACCAAATAAAACACCCCTAGAATTTGAAGCAAAACAAGATTGGACTACGCCAGCTGCCGAGCTATTAATGGACTGTATTGAATTAGAATCTGATCTAGTAGAAAATGGAGCTAAGCGTGGGTTTAAGTTAGAATTGGTGCTAGTACTAGGTGACTGCGAAGTAGAAGGAGAATTGGAACTGTCACCATCTTTGTGAAGTAAAGTGTTATGTCGTTTATTGCATTTAAAGCAGCTGTTCTTGCTGCTACAATTTTTGACAACATGCGTTTTGAAGAAGCAGTTCAGGCATAAGCTTTGCTTTTTGATTTCCGAAAGCCTTTGTGCATAATTCATGTTCAAAAAACGAGGGCATTTACGAATGATATGTAACTCTTTAGGGCACAATGCACACTTCGGATCGAAAACATTGTCTTGAAAAGTTTTAACATTTTTGGGAGAGGGTTGTGTTAGTCGTATTACGGATCTCAGCAACTGACTCTAAAGTTCTATAGCGATTCGTCAGGAATTTATCCAGATCGGCCCACTTCCCCAGAGATTAAGAGTAGTATATGGAAGTCGATTTGAGCAAAGGTATACAAATATCGGATCCCAGCTTTCAATATCTATATCGTAAATATGAAGAGTGGAGATACAGGAGTTTATATAGTGTTGAAGCTGTTTAATTGCTGTTCCTCATTCGGAAATTATTGTCGGAAGATTGAAAAGGGTCCTTAGCTGCCCATTAACACTCTGCGATTTTCAAACCGAGCACAAAGGTTTGTCCATGCCAAATCAAACCCTTGATTAGTCAGTGGGCTTTCCTTGACTCTTTCCCGTGCTTCACCTTGAATTTTGTTCGTTAAATGGAACAATTTTTCCACGGGACTGAGTAGAGAATTTTTGATATATATAGCGGTGAACATGTCACGGAAGGTAGGCCATGATATGAAATGGTCATTGAAAACTTCACCATCCTGTTCATCCGAGTTCTCGATATCAAAAAGAAACTTTTCATACGCCTCTTTGACTCTAGACCAGGTAGTCTGTATTTCAGAGCGATGAACGTCGATTGTATGGCAAGATGTAACAGGATAGCGATTGTCAGAAAAATCATAGTCGAATTCAATGATGCTATCCGCTAACCGAATAAATCGATCGAGCGACATCTTGAAATACAAGGGAAATCTCAGAGCAGGCAGAAAGTCACAAGGGATTCAATTAAAATTTAAGTTTAAGTTAGTTAAGCTTAAACTTAATAGCACTAGAATATATATTTGTTTATCCAAAAAATTTTTCTCTCAAAGAAATAGTGGGACTCAGGTTCAAGTCCCAGGGTTTTGTTAAAATTTAAGTTTAAGTTAGTTAAGCTTAAACTTAATAGCACTAGAATATATATCTGTTTCTCCAAACAATTTTTAAGTTTAAGTTAGTTAAGCTTAAACTTAATAGCACTAGAATATATGTATGTTTAACCAAACAATTTTTCTCTTTTTTAAAAAGACACCAACAATGGAATTTGTAACCAAAATGAACCTTGTGTTGTAATTTTTCTGTGTGTGACTTCAATTTTTAAAAATATTGTACTTGATAAACTTTAAAAAATTTCAAAAAAAAAATCGTTTAAAATTTTAAATTTTGAAAAATTTCAAACAAAAAGAGTTTTAGAAGTCGGCCTTAAATTTGAATAAAAAAATTATTTTATTGGTTCGAAACTTTTTTTTCTGTGTATATTTGGATGTGACTCAAACTAAGCCAGTTAAATTTTAACAAACAAAGGTAGTAAATATAAACCAGATTTGATAACAAATTTAAACGCCTAGACTGAATCAGCCGATTTGGGAAGACAATGCTAAATCGAGTTGAAATGAGTTTTTGTTGAAGAACAATTTAGTTTTCGATAAGTACAAATTATTTGAAAAATGAAGAAAACGATTGAAACTCTGTACACAGTAGAAAATTACAAAATTCTATGTGTAATATTACACACCTCTTGTATATTAAAAAAAAATGTATATGAGTAATTTACAAAAATTTTCAACCAAAAAAAATTGTTGAAAACCAAATTTAAACTTTAACAGATATTTTTAATTACTTTGACACCAGCTAAGGAATTTGTGAACAGAAAAACCTTTTGTTATTTTGGAATTATTGAAATTCGAATTTTAATTTAAGCCACTATTTTTAATTACTTAAAATTTTATGATACCTCTGTGTACCAAACCAATTCCCAAAATTGACGTGATAAAAAAAGTTAAACTTAGCTAAAATTGGATCACTACAATGGCTTGCTGAACCCTGAGTTCAATAAAAAATTTCTAACGTTAATTAGGTTTTTTTACAATTAGGTTAATTTACACACCCTAGATCTAACTAACTTAGGTTTTTAAGTGTACAAATATTGTGGAAATAGAAAGCAAACTAAGTAATATACACCGGGAAGAATTGACACAAAAGCCGTAATTTGAATGGAATCAAAATAACTTATAATTGTAATTAATAATTTTAAATTATATTCATTCACGGAGGTAACGCTGAGAAATATTAAAAAAAATGGAAAATTAAGTGGTTATCTTCTGGATTAATTTTATTTTTAATTTATTTGTTACTGAACAATCATAAAATATTTATATGTAAAATGATGCTTTGTGCCTTTGCAAATTTCAGCCGACGATATTTATTTGAATGAAAAAAAAGTATCTACAAAAGAAATTATGGAAAACGTTAAAGTTCGTGGACCTTTGCGGTGTTGTCTATTAATTTGGTTCTTCTTGCATGAATATTTTGCTTCAGAATTTGGAGAACAAAATAAACTTTTGGCAAAAAAAGTATAAATGACAAAAATAGAAATGTAAACAAAATAAAAAAGTCTAACGATTAAAACACATGTAAAACTCAATGCAAAATAAAACTTATGAAGAGTTTCAAACAGCACCTTTTGTTTTCAGTGGGATTGGTGTGGATAAAGTAAAACACAATAATAAAGGGTGTCCCAAGAAGAACGCAATTTTTATACCCTCCACCATATATGGTGAGGGTATATATCAGTTTGTCATTCCGTTTGTAACATGTCGAAATATAGGTCTAAGACCCCATAAAGTATATATATTCGTGATCCTTATGCAATTTTAAGTCGATTTAGCGATGTCCGTCTGTCTGTCTGTCTGTCTGTTGAAATGGCGATCACGACGTGAAGACGCAAGCGGGGTTGCCTATTTTTATTGTACATGCTCCCGAGCAGTTTGGTATTGAAAATGAGCAAAATCGGTCTAGCGGTTAAAAAGTTATGGGTGAAAATGTGAAGATACCTCTAAATTTTCCATATAAATTGCTGTATTTTAGTATAATTTCATAGTAGCGACTGGTATATAATATATTTTCTCACATTTTTTCACCAATCGCTTAGAAATTAATAATAATTTGTATACCTCAAATATTTTTAACTTCAAAAAATTTCAAAACTAAAATTTTTTTTCACCACAAAAAATTTTTTCACCTAAAAAAATTTTTTCACCTCTAAATTTTTTTCACGTAAAAAATTCGTTTCCGCATCCAAAAAAGTTTTTCACCTAAAAAAAATATTTTTCACCATAATTTTACTTCAAAAGTTTTTCACATTGTTTGTTTCAAAAACAATAGAGAACATTGGTGGAGGGTATTCAAAGATTCGGCACAGCCGAATTTAAGCCTTTTTTACTTGTTAAATTTTAAATAAAACACAGATATTTAAAAAAAAAAATCGTGAAACTTTATTATATCGTAAAGTAGACAGAATGAGGTTATGTATGGAACAATATATCGTGCAGATGGCCGCCGCGGCTTTGCTGGCATGCACGCGATCTTTTAATGAAATTTTCAATGACCGTTTTGCATGAATGCTGCGGTATTTCATTAATGCAGCGTCCAATTTCCTCTTTTAAGGCTTGAGTCGTCGTCAGCTTATTCGCGTAAACCATCGACTTCAAAAAACCCCAAAGAAAAAATCTAATGGTGTTAAATCGCACGATCTAGGCGGCCAATTCTGATCTCCAAAACGCGAAATAACACGACCGGGAAATGACTGATGCAGCAATTGAATTGTTTCTCTGGCTGTATGACATGTGGCGCCGTCTTGTTGGAACCACATGCCCTCCACATTCATTTCTTCAATTATAGGCAAGAAAAAACTGGTTATCATTTCACGATACCGAACACCATTGACTGTTTGCGCTTGACCTGCCTCATTTTCATAAAAAAAAGGTCCAATGATTCCTCCAGCCCAAAAACCACACCACACAGTGACACGTTGAGGATGCATTTGCTTCTCGTGAATCACTCGAGGATTTTCCTCACCCCAAATGCGACAATTCTGCCTATTGACAAAGCCATCAAGATGAAAATGGGCCTCGTCACTAAAGATGATTTTATCGGCAAAATCAGCATTTTCATGTTGTCTCTCCAATACCCAATTAACGAACTCCCTTCGCTGTCCATGGTCAGCTGGCTTCAGTTCCTGAGTCAATTGAACTTTGTATGCATGAAGATGCAAATCTTTCGTCAAAATTCGCTGCAAGGTGGATTTGGAGACACCAATTTGCTGAGCTCGGTGTCGAATTGAGGTGGATGGAGTTTGAGCGACATCATCACGTACAGCTGCGACATTTTCGGTCGATCGACCTGGTCGATGGCGCGTTGTTGTCTTTACATCACTAACAGACCCAGTTTCGGCAAATTTATCCATTAATCTCTTTACAGTTGACTCTTTTGGAGCATTATTGTGACCCCAAATTGATCGCAATTTGCGAACTGTAGCCGCAAAACTTTCACCATTTTGGTAAAACAATTTCACAATGAGAATGCGTTGTTCATTCGTGTAGCGCTCCATTTTTACTAACCTCGTACCTTCTACTAGCAAACAATAACAATTGTTCAAATGTCAAACAATGACACTTTGAATGTTGCCCGATTTAAAAATTGCGTTCTTCTTGGGACACCCTTTAGTTGTGAAGTTAAAAGAGTAATGATCGCAAAAGGGGAAATAAACAACCAAAGAGTATTTCCATTAAAATGAAACGACACCAGGAGAGTTTACTCTTTTAAGCTTTAAACAAAATGTAAATGTGCTTAAATATGTAAGATCTCTGTAGGTGGAGAATATGAGGAAAAGTATTGTGTATATGTTAAATGTAACTAGAGCTGTAAAAAGAAGGGAAAATAATGTTACATACATTAAATGATCATAACATGACCTGGAAAATTCAAGAGGATAAAAGGAATTACTATTAAGAAAAAAAAAGTACAATTGTTTTATTTGAAATATATATCAAAAAAATTTGTACATAAAAATTCCAATTTACGTAATACAGAAAATTATAAAAAATAAGGGCACATAAGTACTTTTTTTTAATAAAAATAATGAGTGAAATGTAAAATCGACCGGTATAGACCGTGCTACCGGGTTGTAGTATTTTTCCCAAATGTACGTTTTTGCTTAATGATTTTCTATTTTGAATTGAGGTTTCGGAAACAAATTAACAAACCCGAAAACAACATATATTTTCTATATATTTTTTTTAAAAAGATGGTAAATTTTCCGACCTATTTGAAGCATTTAAAATCTTTATTTAAAACTTGTTTATCACATTGACTGAGAGCTAATGTACACATTAAATATTGAAGTTAAAAATGAATGCGACGATTTTTCAACGTAAAACTGTCAACAAATTTGTCTGGGTCTACCTCTTCACGATACACAAACATTAGAGCCAATGCAGAATTTCTCACTTCGCCCATTGAAATTCTTATATAGGTTTTGATTCTTTTTGTATTGTACGATACTGTTTGGGTGTACGCGTCGAATTCAACATATCAATTATCAAATTGATATGTTCGTATGCCTTTATTTTATTAAGATTTACTAATTAATTAGTTATTAAAACGTAATTTTAATTAGAACATTTAGCGGCACTTTTTAAGCAATTACATTTACAAATCTTCTTCATCTTCTACTTTTAGATAATTGATTTAAAAATAAGCGTTTTCTTTACAGAAATATTGCAAAAATGCAAAACGTTATTTATTCGTGAATATTTAAAAACACGTTTTTGATTTAAAAAAAGGAAGTGACCAACTTTGAGCCGCGATACATCGAATTTTGAAAAACAACAGCACATATGTCGTGGGAACGTGGAATAGCCACGTGGAAATTTTTAGTCAGAACCAAAGAGCAACACTGACTTAAATATTTTCTTTTTATAAAAAAAACTTTTTCAAATTTTATTAAAGAAAGCTTTTCTTGTTTACAAGTTCAAAAATTATAAATATTTTTGTTTACATTTAAATTTCTATAGAATATTTACGACTGATTTGTTCCCATATAACAAAAAAATAACAAAAATATAAGGAGTTTTCGTTGCTTACTGAAATTTGATACGCGGTTTTAGTTTGAGTTTACTGAATCTTAAAAATGTCTTCAAATTTGGTCAGAACATAACGAAAATTGTTATTAAAACAAAGTTATTAACGTGCCTGCCGATTTTCTTTTCAATCGGAGCAAGGACTCGCTCACCTGTCATATGTCCATTAAAAAAAATCCTATAAAACGTTTAAAATGTTAACCGATTGCATTCAAACTTATCAAATTAATTAAAATAAATATAACAAACATGTATATATATTCTTTTTATTACAAACAATACCCCCAAAAATATTGTAATCTTTTTAAATAGCGTTACCCCTAAAATACTGTTACTTTACCAATTATTTTTAACCCTAAAGTTGAATAAATTTGTTTTGTATTACCTTAAAATACTGAAATTATCAAAAATTTGTTACCGAAATACCGAACTATTATTTCTATTACCACGCATGTTAGAAATCAGGGATTAAATTTTATGAAACTTTTAATAAATTTGAATAACGGTAAATGAAATGTTAATATAATAAAACAAAACATATTGAAAAATATTGAGCTTCATTTAAATCGAAAAGTTTTTTATTTTTTAATCTTGATCCTCAATTTTTATAATTTTTTTCTCTTTCTATTTATTTTAATATTTCTGTGTCTATTATATGACTCTTATTAATTATTTTTAACATTTCTCAATCCTGGTATGTTTATTTATTTTTGTTTTTAATTCTGGTAACACTAACAAATTATATCCATCAATTAGTCTGTTACTAAATCAGTTGGCGATTGATTTTATTATCAAAAGTTATTTTTAATGCTGCTGTATTGTTGCTACAATTTTACATTTATAAGAAATAATAAGTTGTTTGTTTAATATATTTTGAAAATATTATAGAAACATTTATTAAATTTTGTAATTGGTGAAATTATTTTTATACTGTTATATAATTTTTTATTTTTTGTGTTTATTTACACGTCAAAATTATTTTGTTTCCAACATTAAAATTCAAAGCCAGAAACAAAATTTGTTGAAGGTTTATATTAAAAATTATATTTTAAGTCTGATAAAAATTAACTATAGAATTAAAAAACCAAACATGGAATACTTTTATTAAAAAAATAGTTTTTGATATTTTTTGTGAAACTACTAAAACTAGAGATTTCACGAAAATTCGGTCCCTATTCGGTATTCAGTATGTTTTGGCTATTTAGCGAATATTGCAACTATTCATCCAAATACCGAATATTGCGACTATTTCACCGAATTATTCGTTTTTTAAAAATGTGCTTAAATCAATGATTTTTATTTAAAAGAATTCGAAACAAGTCCAAAATTTAAAATTTTTTTTTATAAATTTTGTTTAAGATTATTATTGACTATGAAGATTATTACTGACTATGAAGTGTTATAGTCAAAAATCGTTTATTTGTTGCCTTAGTGTAATCTTTTTATTAGAAAAGTTGTGAATATGCACTTTTTATTTGTAATTTTGTTTATTTTTATTCAGCCGAATATTCGGTTTGAGCCGAATACCGAATGTTCGGTATTTTGAATACACTATCCGTTAACTATGTTAACAAGTTTTCCTTAAAATTCAAAGTATTTATAGAGATGGGATTCTACCCGGTATTTACCTGATGCATGGGTAAATACCGGGTAAATAAAAGAGAAATACCTTTTTTTGAAATTTATTTGGGTGTTTATAAAAAGCATTTGGGGATACTTCCCGAAAAATTGTACCTTGAGGAAGCACCTTCCACTTCCACCGGTATCACCCATTCTACACCTCATTGTTCGTTTAATTATTTTCGAAGTGAAACATTTAGCGACAGTGATTTCGATTATATAATGTAATGTTGCAAAAATAAATATGTATATTAGGTTGGGTCGATTTAGCAATCGATATTGTGCCATCGATTTTTCGATAGATTTCGGCATGAGGAAAAAAATTCCATTACGACATATCGAAAAAATCATTTTCGAGGCGCCCAAATTTAAATTTTTTGAGTATTTCTCAACTTTTATTTTAAAGGTTGATTTTAGTAGGTAATAAAAAAAATCGGCTGATTTATTTTTTAAATATTACCCTTCCAAGGTGAAATTGTACGCTAAAAACGATGCCGATAGCAGTTTTTCCAAAAAAATGTTTTTCTTGAGGTTTTGGACGAGTTTTTGTCTAAAAGTCGATCTTTTTACGCGTCAATTTTTAAGGTTTTTAGTAGGTATGTTAAAAAAATTCGCCGATTTCAAAGCTTTTAAATATATCCTATCCAAGGTAAAATTGTACGCTTAAAACGATGGCAATATCATTTTTCTGAAAAAAATGTTTTTTTTTTTGGGTTTTTAGACAAGTTTTTTTTTTGTCAAAAAAACGTTTTTTTCGATTTTTTACTCTTTTTTTGTTATTTTTAAGGCTCCAAACCAATTTTTATGTATTTTCTCCCGTATCAACTAGCTAATTTCTAAAGAAATTCGCGATGGTGATATCAGTTTTTCGAAAAATACGACTGGGAGTACTCTTTTCTTGATGCGGTCCTATATGTACGATTCTCTCAGTTGTATTTCTATTCTCACGCGCTCATATGTTATATTGTATTGTACATGACAATATATATTTGTATGTATTGTATGTCACCTTGGAAAGGTAATATTAAAAAAAAAATTAATCAGCCGATCTTTTTTTATTACCTACCTTAAAACCTTAAAAATATAAGTTGGTTGTGGACCTTTTTTTTCCTCATGCCAAAAGCTATCGAAAAATCGATGGCACAATATAGACAAATTTTTGTCCTTGCAAACTGGCCCACCCTAATGTATATAATATAGTTATTGCCTTAAGTTCTTATTTTTCCATGATTACAGAGTATAAAATTCATTAAATTTTGCTGCAAAATGTTTTTGTTCGCCAAGTTTTCTACCCGGATATTTAGCATATTTTACACAATTTATCTATTTTACCGGGTATTTACCCTTTGCCCATCTCTAAGTATTAAGCGCCCTCTAGTGGTGCAAGTCTAAATTTTTTCACACATAATCTTTCTAAAAATATGTTTTTTTTTTTAAATATATTATCGTGGAACTTTATTTTATTTGATATCATTTTAATTTTCAACACTACAAAATTGCATCAAATATATGAAAAAAACATGAAAATAGACCTTTTAAAAATCATAATTTTTTATTATGTATGGTACAATGTTTGTTCTATTCTTCTTATTATCTTTGAGATAATAGTACAAACGTTAAAAAACGTCAATGAAAAATACCCATTTTTCGTATATTTTTTTTACTCTATCAAAGTTTTTTAAATTTTGGGTTTTCAACAAAACAAAATGCATAAATGAAAGCCACAAAAAATTATTTAAAAGATTCATATTACAGTTTACAATAAAATTTATATATATAGTTTATTATAAATATACTAAAAAAATTTAAATAAAAAATGTTAATTCGATTTTAAGCTACTTTATAATCTTTTCAATCATATATTTTTCATCCATATTTATGGAAAATATTTATTATTTTTTACGTCATTTCAAATTTTGGCACTTTAAAAGTAGAACAAATTTTAGTATATATAAATAAAGAAAATAGACATATTTAAAAACACGTTTATTGTAATTTGTGGCAAAAACTTTGTTCTGTACTTCTTATAATCTTTGATATAATAGTATTAACTTTGAAAAACGGAAAAAAAAATATCCTTTTTTCTTATTTTTCTTTACTCCATCAAAATTTTGTAAATTTTGATTTTTTGACATAAAAAAAGTAATTTTCAGATCCATAAAAAATAATTGTAATAAAGATTTTTACTGTACAGTATATTTTTAGTCAATTACAAATATATTAAGACAAAATAAAATCCAAACTTTAAATTAGTTTTTTAAAAAATGAATTTTATATATTTTTTCGTGAAACATCTAATAGCCGTATTTTTGTTATGCCATTATTGCTTAAAATTGTCCAAGTTTATCGTCATCTCATGGCGCCAAAAAGAGTTAAACAAAATTTTTTTTATATCTCTTAGTTGCTTTACAATCTTTCCAAAAATATATTATTTATCAATATTCATGACCAATATTTTATTTTTGATTTTTGTCTATGGAACTAGATTTGTTGAATGATTTAAATACAATTTAACAACTAGCAAATGAAATATAAAGAACTTATGGCATATTTTATTAAAAAATGATTACACTCAAAAATAAAGCATGAAAGTATATTAATTGGCAGGAAAACCAAAAATATGCCCTAAAAACACCTTTTATGCGCTTAAAAAATGCCCTTAAAAACGAAAAATATGCTCTAAAAACCTTAAAAATATGCTCTTAAAACGGTAGCAAAGTATGCTTCTTGGTAAATTTTTAACAGCTTTGAGGTGAATAAAATTTCACTTTTTTTCTTTGGTCGAAGAAGCGAAGGATTGGGAGTTTTTTGAAAAAATCCATGCATATGCTGCCAAGGAAAACAATTACCATCCACCATTCCTTATTGACAGCCGCGATGGGGTATTGTGCATGCAGCCACGAAGCGAAAGCAATTCGCCAAGTGTACCTATTTTACAGCATGAAATTTTACCAATTTCACCGTCGAGCTCTCATGAAGACATGTTATCTTTACCTTCGACCTCTTCGGGAACTCCCAAAGCAAGGACTGACTTTCAGCACTTAGAACTCCACATTGGTAACCGTGACAAGAAAATTTAAAAGAAAATATCATCGCTTATTGCTGTCTTTGGTCAGATGGTGCAGACGAATTACCCACATATTGACACATCCGCCTGACTATTGTCCTCTGATTCGGAATTGGATTAAGTCCACCAGCTTCAATCTTATGAATTGCTATTACAAAAGCTTTATGTTCCTAAAAAACTTCTATGACTTATGAATATATTGTTTTTAAAAAATCTTTTTACGAGAAGAAATTTTAAGATTCTAACAGCCATATGCATAAATATTCTGTTAATTTTTATAACACACTTTAAATCAATAAATTTTATAAGTATCAACAAAATCTCTATGTATATGGCTGTAAGACTTTTTTAAAAAAATATTCAGATCCTCAGATTATATGACATTTTTTATAGAAACATTTTTAGTTAAGAAAATTAATTTTTTCTGTAAATCTGTACAAGAGAAATAAACATTTCTTTATATTTAAAATGTATATTTTTTTATTTAAAAGAAGAAAATAAATAAATTTATATTAAATAAAAAGAAGACAATTAAGATTGACTAGCATCGTCTTGCTGATGGAGTTCGTTAAAAAATTATTTTCTTTTTATTATGCCATCTTCAGAGTCGTTTAATGATCTATCACATTCAGACGGTTCAACATCCAACGACTCGATTTCATTGATAAAGGAGGACGGGTCAAAATCATTTTGAAAAATTTTAATACAAATTCCAGGTAATAAGTATTCATATATTCATTATAGATCTTGATCTTGAATACTTATTACCTGGAATTTATAAATACTTTTGTTTTTTTATAAAAACTTTACTGGAAAATTTGAAAAATGAGTGGAAATTTCACCGCAAGGAAGAGAAACAAAAATTTAAAGAAAATATATTATCAGTAAAAATAAAAATCAGCTGTTACTGTCAGAAAATAAATTGTGGCATAGGTTCAGTGCTGTCAAACTACAGTCATAAGTGCAGCTGTTCTAATAACAACACTGCCTTATCGACTTGTTAACCCATCACTGACCATGGACCCCTCAATTAACCTGGTTACACCAAGAAATAGTTTAAATTTTTTCAGAGTTTCAAAACTTAAGGAACTGGAACAAAACAACTTACAACTCATGGAAAAAATTAAAGAATTAGAAGAAATATGTAAATCATTACAAATAGAAAACGAAAACTTAAAAAGTATTTTGAAAAAAGATAGTAATATCGAACAAACTCCCAATATTCAAGACTCGTTTTATACTGATGAAGAGGAATTAAATAGAGAAACTAAATGGGTCTTACAAGGAAAAAATACCAAATAAAAAACATAAGGCTACGAAATCTCCAACTGTAGAAATAGAAAAAATAAAGGTAGTGGAACCAAAAAAACTTCAGATCGTATTAAAAAAGTATTATGGTGAGTTTAGAAATTTGCTAGATAAAATTTCAAGTAGTAAACCGTTAACCCAATTAATAAACGAAAACACTATAAAAATAAAAACAATTAATATTGAAGACTATAGAGAAATTACTAAAGAACTTACTAACAAATGCATTCCTTGGTACAGTTTTGAAAATAAACAGACAAGGCCAATTAAAGTTATTTTAAAAAATCTCCACCATAGTTGCGATACTTCCGAAATAGTTTCAGAAATTAAAGACCAAGGGTTTAAAGTTATATCTGTAACTCGTAAACTCAAATGGAAATCGAAAGAACCACTTGATATGTTTCTAGCTTTTTCCGAATCAACTCAAGATATTAATAAAATCTACTCCATAAGAACGATTTTAAATAGTATTGTTAAGGTAGAACCAGTTAAACACTCAAAGCTAATCCCCCAGTGCAAAAACTGCCAAGGCTACGAGCATACCAAAATTTTTGTAACAGACTGCCACGCTGTGTTAAATGTGCATGAGATCATATATTGAGTGCAAAAAGCCACCAGAAGAAAAACCATTATGCTGTAATTGTGATCAAACGCACCCTGCAAGCTATCGAGGGTGTATAACTGCCAAGCAACTACAAAATAAACGTGTTGAAATTTTAAAGAAGAGAAACCAAGAGCAGAAACCAAATAATATTAATGCTTATAATACCACTGTTATACGCCCAAAAAATATATTGTATGCTAACGCTGTAAAATCAAGTGAAAACACACAAACAAATTATGAATATATTAAAAAATTATGGATATATCAAAACGTCTGGAAAACTTAGAAAATAAACTATTCAACTTAAAATGGCTCACAACTTAAGAATAATGTTATGGAACGCAAACGGTCTTTCAAACACAAATATGAACTAGAATCATTACTTAGTCTTGAAAAAATTGATGTATATCTTATTTGAGAGACACATTTTACCACACAGTCATATACTAACTTCAAACACTATAATATATATCATACCGTTCATCCAAGTAATAATGCACGGGGAGGTAGTGCGATTATGTAATCGAAAATATCAAGCATTATGAAGAGGAAAAATATTGCACAGAAATGTTTCCAGCTTCAACAATAAGTGTAACAACAAAAAATGGCAACTAAAAAATACAAATTTATAACAATACATTCAAAACCTGTCCTATGAAAATGGAAATCATTCCCTCTGCAAAGCCACAAAGCATTTAAATCGACATATAGAACAACTACATCCTATGAAGTATTAAAGCAATTACCGCATAAAATTATTATCTTTCTTACGAAAATGTTAAGTGTAGTTATAAACTTACACTATGTACCAAGTTACTGGAAAGTATCTACAATTATAATGATACTTAAACCTGGAAAATGTCCACACGAAGCTGCTTCATATAGATCAATATCAGATTTACCTATAGTTTCAAAGTTATTTGAAAAAATATTTCATTCCCTCTGGAAAGCCACAAAGCATTTAAATAGACCTATAGAACAAATACGTCCTGAAAAAAAACCCGATGGAAATTGGGCCAGAATAAACTACGACAAAGCTAACCTCTTTTCGAGCCATCTGGAAGAAGTATTCAAACCAAACATTTCGGAAAATATCTCTGTAGCAAATTGTTTACGGGAAAACTTAGATGTCATTGAAGTTACAACAAGTGAAGTTAAAAGAGAAATCCTTAATCTCAAAACCAAAAAGGCGCCAGGTTATGACCTTAGAACGGCTAAAGTATTAAAGCAATTACCGCATAAAATTATTGCCTTTCTTACGAAAATTATAAGTGCAGTTATAAAATTACACTATGTATCAAGTTACTGGAAGGTATCTACAATTATAATGATACCTAAACCTGGAAAATGTCCACACGAAGCTGCTTCATATAGGCCAATATCACTTTTACCTATAGTTTCAAAGTTATTGCAGCATTCGCAGATGACACGGCGAATATAGCTGTGGGAAATACTACCACTGAGACAAATGGCTATTAATAATATATACTTCTGGGCAACAAAATGGAAAATAAAAATAAATAATTCCAAATCAGTTCAATACATACCTGTAATAATGTAGTGATACCATACTTATATTCAGTTAAATATCATGGAATGACCCTAGATTCCAAACTTACCTGGGAAAACCATATTATAAAAAAGAAAAATGAACTGGAACTGAAATACAAAAAACTGCAATGGTTTGTAGGAAAGTATTCTCCAATGTCATATTATTTTTTTACAAACCGCTAAGCTTTAAGATAAAATATAACATTTAAAAGTACAAAATTGATTCAGTTTTGATACAAAGTACTTAAAAAAGTGAATTTACATAATTTTTTATAAAAATCACACTTTTCTTAAGTCCACAAAAATTAAGAGCTCGTCACCGACAGGTCTATGGAGGGATTTACCTCAAAATTGGCATACTTCATCTCTAGGATGTATTTAAAAAAGTGCCATCAAATTTCATGACCTAGTGTTTTTTGACAAAAAATTTATTTGGGGCGTTTGTTATTTTTTGGCGAGGTCTTAACCGATATTAAAGTTATGTTGCTTTTTAAAAAGATAATTTTATACTGAAATCGATTCATAACACAAGTGATTGAAAAATTTAAAATATAGAACGAAAGTTTCCTAAAAACTAAAAAAAGTTATATTTTTCCCATATAAACACTTTTGAAATTTTCAATCGACTTCCGCCTCGACTTTTCTTTATCCGATTGAGTCCAAACTTCATATTTATTAGTTTTATATAAAAAGAAAACAATTTGGATCCCGACACTCTTCAAATTCGCCATTTAAAAATTGCCATATAACCTTGGCCCCTCTTAATGAACATAGATATATGGCATATACCAGGGGTGGGCAGGTACTTATCACCAAGGGCCACATTGAGGTTTTCTGTAAATTATAACGGGCCGCACCACATTATTGAATTATAAGGAATCACATTTGAATATGGTTGTACTAACCAAATTTATTTGTTGCAGCATCCAAAATGTGTTTTACAATTTGGTTGGCACTAAATACACTAGTTAACAAATTTTAAAAAATTTTGTGCGACAAGCGTGCGACTATTTTTCTGTTATTGATTTGGGTCTCCTGAATCCGAAAATCGTATTTAAAAATTTTGTTTCTGGAGTGGTTTTTGAAAATTTTTAATTTTTTATTTTTATATATAAATTTTTAAGTAATTTTACTATTTGGACTATATCTCAAACTAGGACCAAAATATTTTGATCAATCAAATTGCAAAATAATTGTCAACATTTTTCTAGAGTACGGGTTTTAAATTGGTTCAGTAGTTTTGGGCCTATAGGTCAACATTTTACAGAAAATTCACTTTTTTTTTGCAAAAACTAAAATTTAAATATTTCAAAAAATGGTATTAACTTTGAAAGGAAATATATAAAATACTTGTTTTCTTTAATGTAGTACTTCTATATAAAAATAAGGCATTTTCAAAGAACATCTATGGAAAAATACCAAGGCAATGACCATTTGTCTATAAGTACCTAAATTGAGATTTTCTCATTTTTTTGTTTTATATTATTATGAAAGCATTCCCAATAATATTTTATAGTTAAGATCAACAGTGTTAAAAAAATTAAATTAAATTTTTATTTATTTATATTGTTAATTGATTTTGCATCTTCTTTTACGTTTGTTTTCTTTGGGCTCCGTTCTCTTAAGAAAAACCAAATGTAATCTCGCATCATTCTCTCATCCCAATATCCCTGATATCTCCTCTCGATGGATTTCATTTCTTGGTAGAACCTCTCTCCGTGCTCATAACTTACATCACCGAGATTTTCTGAGAAAAATCTCAAGTACGTATGTTAAAAAAATTAAAACAGACAAATTATTAAATAATCTTTGTTAAATTAGAAAAAAAGTATTTTATACCCATTTTTTATAGTTCTTAATCAAATCTTCAACAATGGTCTTGTAGTTAGAGTTTTTGTTGTTTCCCAGGAAATTAGAAACCACAAATTTAAAGGACTTCCAAGCTGCAGTCTCATGTCGGGACAAATATTTCTCGAATTTTATATCTTTTATAAGTTTTTTTTTATTTGATTTTTGCAAAAGAAATACTTTTAAAATTTTACTCAAATAGGCGAAAGCTTTGCCTTCCTTATTCAATGCTTTGAAGAAGTTTTTCAAGAGTCCACGTTTTATATGTAATGGTGGAAGAATAATGTTTTATTTTTAATAAGAGGCACATACTTTATGTTGTCTTGCCCGACTGTAATGGCTAATCTTTCCGGCCATTGTTTTCTCTTATAATGAAAATTACGAGCTCGGCTGACCAGAGACAAATAAAACCACAGTATTTTGTGTATCAAACTTGCATGCCCAACACTTTAAAATCGGAACAAACTTTCCAATTGTTATCTTCATAGTTAATACATTTTAGCAATTTAAACATTGTTTCGAACGATTTTTCAGTGTTTACAGCATGTGCGATGGGTATAGATGGTTTCTTGTTGCCGTTATAAAAAAGAACTGCTTTGAAACTTTCTTTACTACTAAGGCGCTCCAAGCTCCTCGAACAAACCAGGAATGTCCTTGCAGAAACATATCTCATCTTCGGTTGAATAATACTTCGCGCAAGGAGAATCGCGATTTCTGTAGTATGTTACTTTTAAATTTGACTCCAAAAAGTTGTATTGTTGTAAACGAGATGCAGGTGCTTCTGCTTTGTCTTTTGTGAGCTCCAAGTTTGTGACAAAATCATTTAATTGAGCCTGAGTATGTAAGCTGCTCTCTCCACTTTTGTTATAATTGTCTTCAGATGAGTTTTGATTTACAAATGATGAGTCGGAACAAAGGTTAGTGTAAGTTGGTTTTGTATATTTAGGAATGACCAATACATCCGAATAAGGTACTGAAAACTGACAGAGGTTACATTAGCATACATAAAACCACTTTTTTTTGGCTCCAAATCCAGAACTCTTGCATTGACAAAAATAGTAATCGTCGATACGTAAGATGTACACAATCGGCTTTTTACACATATACAAGCCGAACGTAAACAAAAGAGTAGAAGAGCAACAAATTTTATTCACTTTCACATTTTTCATGCATACCACCAACACATTTGGGCAATTCACAGCCGGTATTGTATTTTGTATGTTGTATTGAAATACATTCTACAAATATTTTGTTGTGAACAGTCAGCTGTATTTTCATGTTGTAAAACGTCAGAGTGAAGAAGAAAAATAAAAATATTTATAAATTTATGGAAACAAGAAGAAAAAATAAAAATAAAATGCAAAATAAAGGTGAAAGTGAAAAAAGTGGCATTCACTTGAGACTGATATGTTATGATACACAATACAACATTTAATAAACACAGCAAATGAAGTTGTAAAGTTGTATCAGATTTTTAGGTGTAAATTACCAACAACAAGTCAACTTATAGCCAACTAAAATTCAATTAGTTTATAGCTAACTATAAATTATATAACTTTTACCTAACTTCTAATCAACTAACTTTAAGTTAGTTGAAAAATCATGCAGAGTCGGATAATTGACCATTAAAAATAATCCAAGTATAAACCACCACTAGTTTCATAATAGTTAGATTAAAGTGCATTTAAAGTTAGCTGAGTTGCCGGTAGGGTTATATTTATGAGGGCAGTTGCTTTCTTGTCTAAATAATTTGCAAATTAAATAAAAAACGGGTTCTCAGTACCTGCTAAGAAGTAATATAAAACAAAAAATAGAAAAATTAAAAATTTGGGTACCTTTACATAAATGATCATAACTTTGGTATTTATCCATAGATTTTCTTTTAAAATGGCTTATTTTCTCTGTAGAAGTAAAACATTTAAGAAAAAAATTATTTCATATATTATAATTTAAGACAAATATCTTTTTTGTTTTCTTTTGAAATTTCAAAATTTGTGTTTTTATCAAAAAAAATGTATTTTTCGCGTAATTTTAACCCATATCTTCTAAACTACTTAACCGATTTAAAAACCATATTCACAAAACATGTGTCTTAACTGGTTTTTCGTTTGCAATTTGACTAATAAAAAAATTTTTAGCCAAACTCGAGATATAGTAAAAATGGTAAATTCACTTATAAATTAAAAAAAAAAATTAAAAAACTAGCCCAGAAAAAAAGTTTTACTGCGATTTTCAGCTTTTGGAGGCCTTAAAACATAAAAAAATAATAAACTAGTGATATTTATGTGTGTAATAGCAGCACAAAATGTTATTTCTCTGTCATAACTACGAGTAGATATTTTTAATAAAACTACTAATTTTAAATAACACTATGTTTTAGTCAAATCTAGCGATTTGCAAACACTTTGATAGAGATTTTTTGTAATATTTTACTTGGTATGTATTTTGAAGCATTTTGCTTACAAAAAAGTTTGTTGAGCCGATGTGATTCGACGTTAAGTGTAAAATTTAAAAAAATCCAACCAAACCGAACTGTTTCGTTAGACACATTCAGAATTATATAATATGATTACTAAACGTTCCGTTTAAATTTGACTTAGCAGTTAAGAATTGTAAATTTCACTAGAACTTTTATGACCTCAAATTGTAATTTAAATTCTGAAAATTAATGTATTTTTTATTACTTGTTTATAGCGAGCTTTCAACCTCCGCTTATTTACAAAAACAAATTCACGATTTTTAGCTAGGTTGATACATGTATTTTGATCCGGCAAAAGATCGCTTTAGAACCCGAAGTTTTAGACAAGCTAGAGCCTCCAGAAATTGGCAGAGTCTCAATAAAAAACCTATTAAAACGTTAGAATTTCCAAAAGTCACGTCTTATCTGTTATCTACACTGCATACAAAATTTTAACTTTCTAGTTTGAACGGTTTGGGCAGGCCGTCCGGGGGGCGACTTTTTCACTTATTGCAACTCCCAGTAGGAATTTCCAAAATTCCTAATTCGGTGGATGCTTACGCTGGCAATATACACAATTTCAACCTTCCAGCTCTAAAGGTTTTGGCATTCCGACGAGGGGGAGAATTTCAACCTTTTCTGCCCCTCCCCGTTGGTTTTTGCAAAAATCACGTCTCAGCTATGCATGCCAAATTTCAACTTCCAAGGTAAAGAAGGAGACTTTTCGACCTTTAACCCCATTTTTACCACATCCCTGGTACTTTATCAAGGAGTTATCACATACTCACAGAAAGACGTATTTCAAATTTAATGTTTCTAGCTAAAGAGGTTTAGTCAGGCCGTGAAAGGGGAGCTTTTCCCTCTTTTTGCCCCTCCACGAAGGAATTTGCAAAAACCTCGTCCTAGCGGATGTCTATGTCAGAAGGGGATCCTACATACCAAATTTCAGCTTCCTAGCTCTAGCGGTTTGGGCTAGGCGATGTTGAATCAGTCCGTAACGTTATTCTTTAATATATAGAAATACAGTCCCGTGTAACCCATATATTTTTATACAGAGTGTTATATACAATTTTATATGATATAATCTATACCGTATCCTATCATATAAATCATACATATTTTTATAAAGATCAATATATAAAGTTATGGTTATATATGACAAAATAAAAGGTAATTTAAAAAAAAATAATGTTAACTATATATAATTATATACGTATATTGCATACTGAGATATGTATTTATATATGATAATATATTAATAGATAAGGCCTCATATGATTATATCTTAACTTTTTTACTCGGGTGTATATGATTTTAAGGCAACTTGTTCTCATTTAAAAAAAAATGGGTTAAGAATTTTTAAGATATAGAATTTTTATTTTTTTTAAAGCGCGTAGTTTTAAACTGTCATCTTTAAAATTCTACAAAGATTGTTTTTAAATAGTTACGAAATGCGGGGGGTTAAAGGTTAAAAATAGGGGAAACCCTTAAATTGATCCCACAATTTTTTTAAATAGTTTCATTTAAGAGTGGGTGGTGTTTTGCTCAAATAATATTTACCAAAAATTTATGAAAATAAAAAATGCAGGTTAGAATTTTTTCTAAAAACTTTATAAAAAAAACTTTAATTTATTTATAAAACTAAATTTATTCGGTGTTTTAACGAGTAACCTTATTTGCGGGTGGATACAAAGAGCAATAATTGTTAGCTTAACAAACCAACATCACAAAGCTACAGGAAAATGCTCAGAGCATAAGAAATAAGTTTCGTTAAGCTAACAATAGGTGCGTTCCACACTACTAAGAATAGGTGCGTTCCACACATTACGCGTAAACATCCCGCCCCCTTGCATGGGTGCAACAAGGGAAGCTAAGAAATAAATGCGATATACGGGAATTCATTACGTGTATATTAACAATTAATCAATAACAATCTAATAACAAATTATAAAAAGCAATAATTGTTAGCTTAACAAACCAACATCACAAAGCTACGGGAAAATGCTCAGAGCATAAGAAATAAGTTTCGTTAAGCTAACAATAGGTGCGTTCCACACTACTAAGAATAGGTGCGTTCCACACATTACGCGTAAACATTCCGCCCCCTTGCATGGATGCAACAAGGGAAGCTAAGAAATAATTGCGATATACGGGAATTCTTTACGTGTATATTAACAATTAATCAATAACAATCTAATAACAAATTATAAAAAACAAAATAAATTTTCTGGATAATAATAATTTAACTCATTTTATCTTTAATTATAATAAAATTCAAGTTTAATGAAGAAACAAACAAATTATGTACATGAGTGCAAAAAAAAAATAAAGGAAAAATTGAAGCAATTTGTCCTGAGTGGACATTAATAACTATTGTAGCCGCTTTAGGCGTGGTGTTATAAAACAATCATCGTGATGGCTGTTGATTTCCGTTTCTACGTTGTTGCTGGGACCGTTGTTGTTGTTTACGTGACCGTTTTTGTGGTTTACGTGATTGTTTTGACTGTTGTTGACGTAATCGTTTTTTTGTGTTGATGTTGAGAACGATGTAAAAGTGTATGGTGCTCTTCCAAACACTCTAGACAACGATCACGACTATCACAATTTAGCAACAAATGTGTGGTTGCTAAACAATTGAAGCAATACTTCAATAATTTTACCCTCTGGATCCTCTCGTTCACCGACATTCGCTTGAAACGGAAGCACTTTCGCAGTGAATGGTCCTTTTTGCAAAACAGGCTGTTAGCTGGCGTCGGGTTGTCACTTTCTGGTTGAGGCGCTGTGAGGAATCAGACCTGGGGAAAAACCAAAAAGGAGGGAAAAAACCCCAAAAAAAACGAATTAATTTTTTTCAGATAGAGGTAAAAAACAAGCTTCACAATAGGCAGAGTGAAAGTTCCTGAAGCTGTTCTTACATCACAGATGCGTACTTTTCTATCGGGACCGTTGTAGAGCTTTTTTACGCGCCCTAACCTCCATTCATTTAGAGGTAAATTGTCTTGACGAATAACAACAATATCTCTTACTTGAAATACTCTTTTTGGATATTTCCACTTCACACGACTGTGGAGTTCCTTTAGATACTCTTCCTTCCATCGAAGAGCAAATTGATGGTGAAGAATTTTTAGCTTTCGCCACCTATTAGCGAGACTAAGTGACAGATCGAATAAATTGAGTTTAGGAGGAGATAATAATGGTGCACTAACTAGAAAATGGCCGGGTGTTAGAGAAACAATTTCGTGTGGATTTTCATTCATTGGAGATAGGGGCCGTGAATTTAGGCAAGCTTCTATCCTAGTAACCATAGTGGAAAACTCTTCATACGTAAATTTTTGAGCGATTGAGATCTTTTTTAAGTGGATTTTAAAACTTTAAACGCCAGCTTCCCAGAGTCCGCACATGTGAGGGGCGCCGGGGGTATAAAGTTCCATTTGACAATTACTCTGGGAAAAATCTGATATTTAAGGTGAGAAAGAAAATGTTTTAGTAGCACCTACAAACGCTGTCCCATTATCGGAGTATAAATGGGAAGGGCAACCTTGTCGCGAGAAAAAACGGGTGAACGCTGCTAAGAACGTTTCTGAAGACATGTTGCTTCTAAATGGATTGCTTTTGTTGCAAAGCACACGAAAACCACTACATAGGCTTTTGTTGTACGAATTTTATATCGAAAGGTCCAGCAAAGTCTAGACGTGTGTGAGTAAAGGGTCTCGTTAGAGAAGTTCTTTCAGGAGGTAAAGCGGCCATAATTTGTTGTGCCGATTTCTTTTGATGTAATACACAAATAGTGCAATTACGAATAAATTTACGTATTAAATTTTTTAGATTCGTGACCGAAAACTCCATTCGTATTGTGCGGAGTATTAACGACTGCCCACCATTAATGGTACACTTATGTACAAGTTTTACGAACAAATCCGTAAAAGTCGCTGAATAGAGCAAAATTCTAGGGTATCTTTTGTCATATGTCAGCCCGGGTGCATGAACAAGCCGACCGTTCATTCTAACGAATCCATTCGGCTCAATAAAGGGATTTAAGGGCAGTATATGCATTTAAGAAGGGAGAGGAAGTCCTTTTGATAGGATAGAATGTTCGGGAAGGTAAATTTGATGACATACTATAACCAGACGATCTTTTACGAATTTCATTTCCGCATGAGTAATATCAGGAGTCTCGTATAAACGTTTACGTGTTCGCAAATTGTGGAGACAGCGAAACCAATATGCAATAATTTTCATTGCTCGGGGTAAATCAGAAATAGGTCGAGAATATCATTTATGAGAAACAACGCATCCCAAATAAGAATAAATATTTATTGTGGCCACTATCTTTTGTGGTTGAGATAACCATTTTGGCCCATGCCACCATAAAATCGGCTGAGTTATCTTTAGAAACAACGTGAGACCTGTTTTCAATTTCAACCTTTCTCTCAATTAGTGCAACTTCATTCGCTGCAAAAGTTGGCAAATGGCACGGGGTTTTCTGAAGCCAAGTCAATGGTTGAATCTGTCCAAATATAAATCTTTTCTTTAGAAATATTCAACTCACTGCACAATGACTCAACCATATTTGGAGCAACTTTTGTTTTGTATCCACACTCACCAAAAAAAAGTCTGTAATGGCAACTGAAAATTTTGCTGTTATTACGGGAAATTCTGCTAATTTGAGCCCAGCGGTATTTTTTGCTAATCTTAGCAACACATGTCTGCTGACATGTAGTAAAATGAAACTAGAAGCCGCTACTAAATTTTAGTAGACTTTTTGTAAAGTGGAATTTAAAATCTGTTTGCTAAAATCAGCAAAAAAAATTACTAAATACTATTAATATTAGTACAAAATTTTAGATTTATTTTTTTATCGAGCATCAAAAATTTTGATTATATTTTTTAAAAAATGTTTTATACAAAATGAAAAAAAATCAAAGGCTTAAAAATCTTAAAAATTGTTAAAACATAAACGAATTTATCATTTTGTTTTAATTTGGTAATTTCTGTTTTGAAAAATATTTTAGTCAATTTTTTTTTTGCTTTTACGGTTAAATTTAATTGTTTTTGGGCTGACTTTTAGAACTAAAAATAGTGCTATTTTAAGTAGACCTATTTTTAGACATGAGTTGGTATCTTCACTTCCGATCCCTTTTTTAATCCTATGTAACATTTTAGGGCAATTTAAGTTTGTATGTATAAATTTAAATTATTAGAAATAACATTTCCTTCAATATCGACTTTTTTAAAATTAGTAATTTTTTTGCTAATTTTAGCAAATCGGTTTTCAAAAATTTGTAAAATGATTTCTGAAATTAGCAACGAAAATTTGTAGATATTTTGTAAAAATTCTGTAATTTGTAAAATGTAAATAGCAAAAAGATTTGCTAAATAATAATTTTTTTACTAAAAATCAGTACAAAAATAGTAGAGTGGGATTGAAAACCGCTTACAAGTTTTTCTACTAACTTATTTTCTGAGTGCAAGCAAATGCGATTGTACCTCAAACGGGGAAGAAGTGGTGCGAACATAGAATGTTGCAGTGTATGCTTTTGCGGAAGCATCACAAAATGGTGGAAGAGTTCAAGCACTCATCCCAATCTTTCTTGTCTTTCCATATTTGTGGCATTATCATTTTAGCAACTATGATTTTCGGGGATAGCCAACCGGCGGGATCAAATAATTCAGCAATTTCAGACAAGACTGCACGTTTGGTGACCACATTTCTATCTGGCTGCGAAACGAGTTTAAAATAGAAGCTGTCTTTAGCAGCATTACACCGCAAGCCTAGGGGTTTAGTAGTACCCGCATCTGAAATTTTCAAGAAATCTGTACCAAGCGGATTCTTGTCGGGTTAAACTTTTAGGAGACGTATATGATTCGCGGTCCATTTTCGGAGAATAAAACCAGCCGGTTCAAGAACTTTAATTAGTTCATTACGTCTATTACAACCATTTTCTAACTCATGCGAACCAGCTAGTACGTTGTCAACATACATATGGTTTTTCGGATGCAGCAGGACATTGAGCTTCACAATCAAGTGTCAGTTGAAGTAGTGTCCGTATAGCAAGATAAGGGGCACAATTTACCTCAAAAGTAACAGTTTTTATCTCAAAGTCCTTAATATTTTCCTAAGGATTACGACGGAAAAGAATCCTTTGAAATGTGGTTTGACGGTACATCTTTTCAAAGTCCGCATTAAAAACGAAGCGATAAAACCGCCAACGGAGAATTAAGACTGTGAGGTCAGCCTGTAGAATAGGACCGGGGCAAATAATATTATTCAAACTAACACCATTGGACAACGAGTTTGCTGCGTTAAAAACTACTCGAAGCATTGTAGCAACGCTATCGGGTTTTAAAACCGCATGGTGAGGCACATAAAAACTTGACGATTCATTTATCGGGGGATTTACTTCGCGGCTATGGCCCAAAACCATATATTCGCTAATTACTTCATCATATTATGATTTTAATTCAGGGTTTTTCTGAAGCTTTGCTTCATTTCTCATAAATTGAGAAAAGCTATATTCCGAAAGTTGCCTAAACACAAATTTGTGGGAAAATCGAGTTTAAATGGTAGAGAAACTACATATCGACCATCTGAATTTTTATACGTGGTGGATCGATAAAGTTTCTCACAAAAGTCTTCGGTTTCAGTTGTTTGGGAAAATGAAGGAAACTCTTCGAGTTCCCAAAAACGAGTAAGATGATGGTTTAGTTCAACATGGTTAAAAAATTAAGTAACCGATTATAGGGATTCAGGCTGGCCTACTTTACCAGTTACAATCCAACCGAAGACTGTTTTCTGCGCCACAATATTGTCTTTTGGGTGTTTTCTGACATCATGTAATATTATGTGGGGAAAAACTTCTGCTCCGAGAAGCAGTTCCATTGTAGAACAACTGATATCAGCCATAGTAATATCAGGAAAACAATGATTTATTGCGCTCGCGACTGAATATGAGGGTAAACTACCAGTAAATTTATCAACAACATAGGCTTCAGTTTGAATTCTGAAATTCGGGTCAATTGGGGAACCAATCGAAAGCAAACATCTTTTTGATGAAGTGGCAGAAACGGTCTCGCGAATACCGGAAATTTCAGCCATTGGAGTCGAAAAAGTAGGGATACAAAGTTTCTTTTACAACCGTTTCATGATAAAAGTTGACCCCTGGTCAATTAATGGGTTGGAGTACAATCTACCTTAGCGGTGTAAGTTTGATAAGACCTAGTGTCTGTGAAAGTATACGGTCTATTAACAGGGTTTGAAGAGATCTGACTTGAATTCTAGGGAGAAACATTCGTGTTTCTAGTAATACCAGAAGTGTCATGCGGGATATTTTGGTGAGAAACACTACCAGAAGTTGATCTTACGGGTTGATTAATTTTGTGAAATAGCGAGTGATGCTTCTGTTTACACAATAGGCAAACGTGAATGCTTTTACAAGCCTTAAATTCATGACAGATTGCAAGGCAATTGGTACAACACTTTAGTGTTTTCACTGTTGATAATCGCTGATCAACATTTTGTCCCAAAAATGTAGAACATATTCTAAGTAGATGGTGTTCTTGACAAAGACACATATATTTACGGGTTGAGTTACGGTCGTCTTTGTCGAAAAACTATTTATTCTTTTTGATCCATTAAACGTCTTATATTAGTAACGGATTCAAGGGTTTGATACCGGGCGGATAACAATTTATCCATTTCATCCCATTCGCATAAATCGGGATTTCGTTTCACAGATTCCTCCCAAAGACCTAAAGTGTGTTCAGGCAATTTAATCGAACAAACATACACGAAAATAACGTCGAATAACATTTCCGGGGTAACTTTTAACAGAGAAATATTTGAGATTATATCGTTTATAGTGCGTTGTAATTTTTTAATATTAGGGCCAGTTTCGCGATCTATTGAAGGAATACTAAAAAGAATTCCCATGGCATTTATGAGGCTTTTTGTTTTTATATCTATCCATTAAATTCTTCCAAGCAAGATCGAAACCCTCGTTAGTAACTGGGCACTTGCTTATGACTTTATAAGCCTCATCTTTTACTAGACTACCAAGATGAAGTAACTTTTCAACTGGACTTATTCCGGTATTTATGTACATAGCCGTGAATAAATCGCGAAAGGTAGGCCAACTCGTATAAGTGCCATAAAAAATTCGAAAAACTCGGGTAAATTTTACTTTAAATTTATTCGATACAATTATTTTTCTCGGTGTAAATTTATTTGTTTGCAAAAAAAAAAGGTTTAAAAAAAGCCCAATTTACAAAAGTGTTGCAACATATCACTTTGAGTACTCGCAACGGGTAAATTAATTTTCTTTAAAAATCGGAAAATTATAAAATTACGAAAAATAATTGAATAATCTTTCAAAATAATCGATTGTGTTTTTGTTTCACTACGAATCCCGGGAAAAAATTCAAGTTTTTAACACTTCTCACAAAAAAACACTATTCGATTATTCGTTTAATTTAAAATGTTGCAACACTAATGTAATGAGCGTAACAATATAAAAAATAGACACTACCAACAACAACAATATGAACGCCAACTTGTTTATTTTCACAGTATATTTTTTACAATGGTTTCTTCTTTATTTATTAAAAAAACACGAGTTATTTGATTTTTTAAATTTATTTTTTATTTTAAAATAAAAATAAATTTATAACTTTATTTCAGTTTGTCCGCCCGTTTGCTTATTAGAAAAACAACGAGTTAATGTTAATATATCTTCTCTTTAAACACTTATTTGCAATTAAAAAAAAGAGAATTAAAACAAACGCAAAAAACGGTTTAGATGTCAAAGGCAAAAAAACCGTAATTATTTATGGGTTTTTTCTATTTTTTTGTAAGTAAAAAAACACACACAAACACAACATATACTGCTACAGCGCCAGAACTATATGGCTTACCAAAAATCCATAAGGAAAATATTCCACTCAGACCCATATCATCGTCACAAAGAGTACCCTGCTATAACATAGCAAAATACATCGGTAGGATCCTGAAAAACATTATTTCGCCAGTCTATAACATTAAAAACTCACAGGAACTTAAGGAAAAACTAAATGATATAGAATTAGGAAATGATAGTATCCATTGACTTGGTGTCGTTGTTTACGAACATACATATACACCTAGCTATTAAAAATATATTTGATAAGTGGAAAATTCTTGACAAATTTACATCGTTAAAGAGACAGCAATTCCTGGATCTCATTGAATTTTGCCTAAAGGATAATAAATATTTTACTTTTGACAGTAAAATCTACATCAAACGTATGGCATGCCAATGGGTAACCCTTTGTCTCCTGCAATTGCAGATATTGTACTTGACGCGCTTTTGGACGACGTAATCGGGGAATTGGAAGCTAAGGGTATCAAAATTACATTTATTTCTAAGTACGTTGACGATTTATTCGCAGTAATAAAAGGGGAAGATTAGGATAAAATACTCAACAACAGATTTAGGAACGAAAATATAAACAAAATACACACTATATTAACTATTAAATAGAATGCAATCAAACTTAAACAAGGAAAAAACGGCAATGAAAATATTTTTCACAGTGTACCGTTTATACCAACCCTAACTTAAACAAAAACTCTAAGGAGATTAATGAACAACGGGAAAATACAAATTGCTCACAAATCTAATCAAACACTTAGGCACCTATATGCGAGGGAAAAAACAAAAATAGACAAATTAAAAACAACCGATTGTGTATACTCTATCATATGCGATGGTAATTCTACGGAGGAGTGCTGTAAAGTATATGTGGGAACTACAAAGAGAATGTTGTCAACAATAGCTGAACACGCAAACCATATAAGAAAGGGGAAGGAAAACACTGCACTATTAAAACATATAAAGGAATTCAATCATCACATTAATTTTGACAACGTAAAAATATTAGACAAAGAGAAAAATTACAACAAAAGATACACATTGGAGAGTCTCCGAATACAACAGAGAACAAGTAAAAAAGGGCTAAATTCGGCTGTGCCGAATCTTTGAATACCCTCCACCATATACCAATAGCTGAACACGCAAACCATATAAGAAAGGGGAAGGAAAACACTGCACTATTAAAACATATAAAGGAATTCAATCATCACATTAATTTTGACAACGTAAAAATATTAGACAAAGAGAAAAATTACAACAAAAGATACACATTGGAGAGTCTCCGAATACAACAGAGAACAAGTAAAAAAGGGCTAAATTCGGCTGTGCCGAATCTTTGAATACCCTCCACCAATATCCTAAAAAGATGTTCTCTACTGTTTTTGATACAAATAATATAAAAAAAACTGTTGAAGTAAAATTATGTAGGTGAAAAAATTTTTTGAGGTGAAAAACTTTTTTAGATGTGAAAAGAACTTTTTTGGTGGTAAAAAATTTTTGAGGTGAAAAAATTTTTTGTTGTGAAAAAAAAAAATTTAGTGGTGAAAAAATGTTTGAGGGGAATACAAAATATTTACTGCTAAGCGACTGGTGGAAAAAATATGAGAAACTATATTATGTACCAGTCGCTACTATGAAATTGTACTAAATTTGTAGTTGCAACGAATATTCTTTCTTTAAAAAATTGAAGTGTGTTTGTCTAATGGAGAGAATACAGCAAAGGAATGAATTTGTTAAAGAAAGAACATGAGTTGTAACTATTTGTCAATAGATGGCCCATCAGAAGGTGCATTCTCTCCATTAGGCATATTTTGCTTCAGAGCTAGTCTCTATTAGCCATATTGTGCTACAATATGCAGTAGAGTATTATTGAATTTTTTATTTTCTTCGTAACATAAATGAATATTTGTCAAAAACTATGCAAAATGTATGTTTTATGTGCATACTATACCTTAATTTTTTAAATCAATATTCATTTAGATGTTTAAGAGCACAATATTGTACATGCGTATTTTTTTATAAAAGAAAAAATTATCATAAATATATGTTTGCCAATCCCTTAATTCTCAAAAATACGAATGGAATAAAAAAAATACTATTTTCCTTTATGAAAAGTTCTTTTTTTGACATAAAAATGTGAAACAAATGCTTTTATTACGTCAAACATTTGAAAAAATGACTTTAAAATTATGTAATAAGTCTACTAGTAACATCTGAATGCATTATAATTTAAAGTATGTAGATAATTTAATATTTTTGGTAAATAAATTAATTGAAAGCCTTATCCAAGGCTATATCGCCATGGGGCGCCAAATATTCAAAAGTGGCGGCACTAAAGCAATTATGCATTTTGATCTTTCTTTATATATAAATTTCTTTGGACCTAGCCATGGCGCAGGGTATTGGTTTAGTTAATTCAGCGCCACCTATTCAAAAGTAGCGGCACTAAAGCAATTATGTATTTTGCTCTTTCTTTAAAGAAAGAACATGAGTTGTAACTATTTGTCAATAGATGGCCCATCAGAAGGTACATTCTCTCCATTAGGCATATTTTGCTGCAGAGCTAGTCTCTATTAGCCATATTGTGCTACAATATGCAGTAGAGTATTATTGAATTTTTTATTTTCTTCGTAACATAAATGAATATTTGTCAAAAACTATGAAAAATATATGTTTTATGTGCATACTATACCTTAATTTTTTAAATCAATATTCATTTAGATGTTTAAGAGCACAATATTGCACTTTATTCATGCGTATTTTTTATAAAAGAAAAAATTATCATAAATATATGTTTGCCAATTCCTTAATTCTCAAAAAAAATACTATTTTCCTTTATGAAAAGTTCTTTTTTGAAATAAAAATGTGAAACAAATGCTTTTATTACGTCAAACATTTGAAAAAATTACTTTAAAATTATGTAATAAGTCTACTAGTAACATCTGAATGCATTATAATTTAAAGTATGTAGTTAATTTAATATTTTTGGTAAATAAATTAATTGAAAGCCTTATCCAAGGCTATATCGCCATGGGGTGCCAAATATTCAAAAGTAGCGGCACTAAAGCAATTATGCATTTTGATCTTTCTTTATATATAAATTTCTTTGGACCTAGCCGTGTGGCAGGATATTGTTTTAGTTAATTCAGCGCCACCTATTCAAACGTAGCGGCACTAAAGCAATTATGTATTTTGCTCTTTCTTTAGATATAAATGTCTTTGGTTACAAAAACAAAAAATACATTTTATGGAATGAAACGAAAAAACAACAAAGCTTTACAGAAAAACCCTATCTGGTTTACTATATCTCCTATAGTAGCCAAAGAATTGGAGATATTTGAACGGAAAATCCTAAAAAAATTAATCGAAAAAAAAAATTCATAAAACGATTTTTAAATAGTTACGACTATGAAAATGCCGATGTTCTACCCTTCTGTAGGTACGCCATGTCGTTGCAAGCCGGATTTGTTGAGAAACTTGCGCTACACGATAATATGCTTGTCAGCCAAATATACGAAAGCGAGAAAAACACCATCAATGGACGTATTGACGAGGATCCAGCTCCTCTGGACCTTACCTCATTCTATATGAGCCTAGCCTCCGGCAATCATAGGTGCTAAATATGATATACGTATATACTAAATTTTGCATGAACTGTAATATGAATATGTTTTGTCAATTTACGTAACAGAACTTTTGTTATTTAGTTTTAGTAATGTTATTTATTCTGTTAGCGACTTTAACAATGTTGCTTTTTACGTTAACTTAGTTATTAGAATAGCACACATATAGCTCTAAGAATGTTATTATTCTCATAGTATGAAAGACAATCAATTTAATCGTGCAGTCCCGCTTTTAATTTTTAGTCTTAATTTAAAAATTGTCTGACGATGTAAATAAGATCGTAAGTTTTAAAACAGTGATATCAGTATTATTAAACATAATTTTTATAAATACCATAATTAACGCATTAAAACATTTTGTTTTTTGCCAGAATTTAACAAATAAACTCCTGAAGAAATTGGAAAAAAGCCAAAGAAACGTGGAGTTAAATATGAAATAAATTGTGTTTTATTTTATTTAAATAGAAAGAATTGACCAAATTATCCCGAAGGAAATCCCTTAATAGAAACAACAAGAGAATTGGTCTCAGAAAAACAACTAGGTTAGGTTAGGTCGAAAAACAACTAAAAACAAAATAAACAAAATTAAAGCGGATTTTTTATACACTTGCTTTGTTGGTAGATTTTATTTCGTCTTAACACCCGATCACTGTATATATTTTTTACTTTTTCATATTGATACACTTTTATTTATTTGAACACTGTGTAAAATTCAAATTACGTACCTTTTTTCAAAAAAATGACAGGGATAAGGGGAATTTTAAAATATACTTAATCTTTTTCAGAATTCCAATAAAAATTCAATACAAATCGGGCTGAAAATAAATTATTTTCGTGGAAATTATTTATCCAGTTCGAAGGACCAAAAAATGTTTTGCTCAAATAATGTTCCCCAAACATTTAAGAAAATAAAAAATGCGGGTTAGAATTTTCTTAAAACGTTATAAAAATAACTTTATAAAAATAAATTTATTCGGAGTTTTAAACAACGTACCTTATTTGCGGGTGGATACAAGTGTTATAATTGTTAGCTTAACAAACCAACATCTCAAAGCTACGGGAAAATGCTAAGAGCATAAGAAGTTTCGTTAAGCTAACAATAGGTGCGTTCCACAATACTTACAATAGGTGCGTTCCAAACATTACGCGTAAACAGGTAGAGTGGTGCAAGTATAGAGTATTTAGAATTTTAAAACTATAGACCAACGTGCTTTAAAACAACTATAGACCAAGGTGCTTTAATACCGCTAAAATACTATCGTTACCCCTAAAATACCGTTACCGAAATAACCGAACAAATCGTTATCCTTAAAATACCGTTACCGAGATTATAGAAAATACCCCTATCGGTAAAATAGCGATACCAAAATAACTGAAAAAATCGTTATCCCTAAAATACCGTTACCGAAATAACTGAAAAAATCGTTATCCTTAAAATAATGTTACCGAAATAATAGAAAATAGCGTTACCCTTAAAATAACGTTACTGAAATAAAGAAAATAACTTTACTCTTAAAATACCGATACATTTTTTTGTTACTTTAAGGCCCATTATTATAACTTGCCGATAGCTAAAGTAAGGTTTGTGCATTTGAAGTTACCATATTTTCTTGATCTTGTTTACAAGGTGTCTTCAAATGCAAAAAATTTTCTATGATCTTTAAAAATAACACAAAAACAATAATAAAATATTTTTCGTTATTATTTTTTGTGTAATTTCCAAATATCATGGCATATTATATTGAATGTGAAGACAAGGGGTTGGCTTATAGTACTTGAATTCAGTTTAAATAATTTATTTTAATCATTTGAAAATAAAAGAAGTTTTTAGTTTTTGGAAATTGTTTATATAGAAATTCCAAAATTTTCTACTAAAATTATATGTTATATAAAATTTTACCGATCAGTTCCAAAACATACAGAAATGTGGATATTTTTTGTTTTTATTAAATATTATTATTTTAGTATGTTTTCTATAAAATACTACTGATGAAAAAATTAGCTAAACAGGATTACATCATTCTCAAGCCTTTTTTAAAAATTTTCCCAGAAATGTCTACTAAGCTTCCTAAATTCCTATCACCAAAGAGTATCCCTATTGGGGCAGTGGCGTGCCCGAAATTATTTCCAAAATACAATATTTTTACTATATTTATTATACATGTGTACAAAATAGCTTGTATTATTTTGTTTTCACTTGATTTTCTTTGCAAGACCAATTTATATTTTTGCAAGTTCAATTGGGTTTTACCAGATTTTGAAATTTGTGCAGAAATGAGAAAAAATTGCTGTGAAATCAGGGAAATTTTCTCAACTTTCTCTCAGTTACCGAATCTTGAAATATGTACCAATATTTATTTGGCCGCTTCTTTCGATGACATCTTTATACTTATCCTTCCTCTATTTTTAATTAATTTCATACTCGTAATATTATTTGGGTAAAAACAACCAAAAACACACTTAAGTTTTTAAAAACCAATCAATTACCTTTTTATTCTAAAGGTAACTAAAGGTTGATTTACACGTCGACTACCCTTACCTGTTAGTACTCAGTATTGGATTAAAAAATCCAATATAAATAAAATATTATTGTTTTTAATGTTGTATTTTGTGTGAGTGTGAGCGGGCTAAATAAGATCTACACTAAATTCAGTTATCCAAATTTCTATGAAATTTTAAAAATTATTCTAATATTTTGTCAAAGACATTTTTGTATCTTTTGTCAATTTGTATTTAGTTTAGAATTTAGTTAGCTGCATCGCACAGGTCCTAAGTGGAATTATTTAATTTGTATATTTTTTTTTAAACAGAAAAATTCGTGTTTTCATTTGTATTACTTTTTTTATTTTAAAAATCTGAGATTCAAATACCACATTAAGTCTTAACTGGAATCCCAAAAAATTTCAGACATGAGTGTATTTTTATAACAAAACATATGTATTTAAAATTGAAAATATTTTATTAACAACACTTATATAGACTTTCAAAGTAGTTATAGTAGTTTATTAGTAAGATTCTATAAAAAAGTGCTGCCATGTCTTAGCAGTTCTTGGCTGTTCTCTTTTAAATATAAAAAAAATATTTGTCATACAAATATTTAAAGTTTTTCTATTTGTAAATTGATAATATATTAAAAACAACAAAATCTAACAAATAAATTATGTGTTTGTTAGCATATAATTGCTATTTTTCGGGTTCCGTTGAAGTCCATATATGAAAACAAGTAGTTATAGATATAAAGATATAAAAATAAAGCTTTTTTATAAAAAAATAGACCAAATTGCCCAAAAATTACAATTGAATTAAAAAAATAAGGCATAAAGTAACACAATTTAAATTCAAAAAATTACAAATAAAATTCAAAAATTCGCAATTGAGACTTAAAAAGATCAACTAAAATTTAAAAATACCAAACGCAATTAAAAATATTATTAAAATTCCACAAATATTTATTTAATTTAATTTGGTGTTTTTGAATTTAAATTGATGCCTTATAAATTACATTTGGAGTCATTCTAAAAGTTTTTGAAACAATCTAATCGTTTTTGAAATGGTATTTGAATTTGACTAAAAAATTTCACGTGGCTAATTTACGTTCCCATAATGCCTGTGCTGGTTTTTTATATTTAAAAATTCGATGTAGATCACGGTGGCGTTGTGCAAAATGGCCCCAAGAAATATGACCCCAATCTTAAAATGTAATTAAGCCCCATTTTTTTGGGAAAAATTTCGTAATGAAAATTAACACCAAAAATATAATGAAAAATGACCACAACCAAATGAAAATTATCCCCGAAATTAAGTGTGGAGCATATATCCATTTATTAGATTCAGGCTTTATTTATTATGTAAATTAACACCAATTTGAAGAAAAAAAAATGACTCCAAATATGATGAAACTAAAAATGACCCCAAAATATCGTATGCAAAGCAAAGAAATGTTGCTTATGCACAGCAGAGAACTGCAAAATCAACTTTTTTCTTGATTTAATCATACACAAAAATTCTTGTTCACATTTAATAATTCAACAAAATTCACTGTAGAATAAAATCAGCATCATGTTACTGAAGGCGTAATTCGGATCAGTTTGAATCTTATGTCGATTATGTTTACTGCAAATTTAATCACTCAACAAAAAGTCAGCACTGAATAAATCAGAAAAAACAACAAACAACGCGTATGAGTGTATTCATAATTAAAACAAAATAGAAACACATTTCATAAATGATATTGTTTACATTAGGGTGGGACTTAAAACCGCTTTTTTAGAATTTTTATTAGTAATAAAAATATTCTTCTTTGTGAAATATAAATATTTTTGTAGAAAAAAAATTTAGGTCGAATCTCAGGCTTGCCTAGTTCGGAAAAATTTAAATATTGTCGAAATTTTTTTTCATCTATTTTGATTGGAAAATTAGGCAATATTTAACTTTAACCGGATTGGGCGAGCCTGAGATGTCGACCTAAATTAAAAAAAAAATTCACAAAGAACAATATTTTTGGTATTCCTAATAAAAATTCTAAAAAAACGTATTTTAGACCCACCCTAATATACATATAACATTTATGAAATGTGTTTCTACAAAACCACCCCCTTTTTATAGATAAGAAACTATTTTATTTTAATTATGATTACACTCATACACGTTGTTTGTTGTTTTTTCTGATTTATTCTACATCAAAATAATTATTGTTGGCTCGAATGAACAGAATAAAATCAATGGTTTAACAACGACCGATGATTATAAATCAGTGACAAAACAATTTGCACGTCGTTTGATTGATTTAAAATCATCAACAAATATGTGTTTTGGAGTATATTCAGCGTTTGAACGCAAACACATATTTATTCTTACGTTGATTGCGTATGAACGTTTTGCAATCAGCAAATGCAGTTCTCTGATGCACAGCATTATAAGCATTTAATTGTATGGAATTAATAACATCCGAACCAACCTAAATTGAAATATTTTAAAGAAAGAAAATAAAAATCATTTTATATAAATCAAATATTTTAGGGATTCCCAACCACTTGCCTTTCAAAATAGTTAAAAAATTAAGTAAATTTCTGCTCTCAATCAAAAACCGCATATCAATTTCCGATATGCGGTTTTCCAAGCATTCGACTACCTTATAAAATTTTAGAGCGAATGGTTTTCTATGACATTGTGTCTTAGAGATTGAAAATAGATTTTTTATCAAAATGATGTAAAAGTGGAGGGATCTCAGATCTCAGTCAATGTAATAAATTAGTTTTTAATAAAAATTGTTTATGAATTAAAATTTGTAAATTTTGTTTTAAATGCTTCGAAACGGTCAAAAAATTTAGGTTTAGAAATTTTTACAAAATATATTGAGACGAAAAAACCAAATATTAATTTCAGAAAAATCTTAACAAGTTTGCATAAAATCAAGAATTAGCTAGAAAATACTCCACAAAAACACGGAGTTTTTAAGCACCTTGGTCTATAGTTGTAAAATTATAAATACTCTATACTTGCACCACTCTAACTTATTACCACTTTTAAATGAAGGGTTTCCCTTATTTTTAACCTTTAAACCTCCACATTTCGTAACTATTTAAAGAAATCGTTGAAGAATTTTAAAGAGGACAGTTTAAAGTTATGCGCATTTAAAAAAATTAAATTCTATGTCTTCCCGAAGGATCCTATTAATATTTATGTAAGTTTGTATATCATAGTAATTTTTATTGTTCTTGATTGTAAGTTAAAATTAGAATGAAAAATATTACAAATGCTTTATAAAATTAAGTTGGAGTTTTTAACAATGAATGTTTGAATGTAAATAATGTAGGAAAGGAATCCCTACACATATATCTATCTTCCAAAAATCTGATCATGATGGGGTTAAATATATCAGTGTGCATTGAAACTAGCATTATCATTAAAATGCCGATACCACATTAACTTAAATAACGTTACTATTTTACCGGAATAATTAAAATAACGTTATCGCTAAAATACCGTTACCGAAATAATATAATATACCGTTATCGCTAAAATACCGATACCGAAATAATTGAAAAAATCGTTATCTATAAAATACCGTTACCGAAATAACTGATAAAACTTTATCCTTAAAATAACGTTACCGAAATAATAGGAAATAGCATTACCCTTAAAATAACGTTACCGAAATACTAGAAAATAGCGTTACCGATAACCGCGTTTGTTTGGTTATCATCCATGCTCAAAACTCTACATACGATTAAAAAAAATTTTGCAGCTTTTTCTATTTGAAATAATTTTTTTTTAAATATTTTTATAAGTATCACAATTGAAATTTAGAAATTACACACCTGGTAAACAAAATCATAACTTGGGTAGACATTACTTAAAAAAATTGTTGTCACAGTGTTAACTATGCAAAAAGCGTTCACAAAGTTAACAATACGACTTAGGCACATTGTTATAACTTGCGTTTAAGGTGCGTGATAGTTTAAGCTAACTTTAGCTAAAGTGAGTAATAAAGTGACCTTTAAGTTATTTGAAAATATAGCTTTACCAGAGCAAAAACCGATTACTTTTGACAAATTAAAATGGTTCTTAAAAATACGTAGTGGCAACGACGTACTTTTATTTATTTATTTACTTACAACAAACAAAAAACAAAATTTTTTGAATTGTGTAAAAAATAAAAAAGTATGCTTATAAAAACGAAAAACTTATAATCTGTCCATTAAGATCCTAACTTTAACTATTAGCAAGTTATAATAATGGGTCTTAAAGTAATAAAAAATGTATTGGTAGTTTAAGGGTAAAGTTATTTTCTATTATTTCGGCAACGTTAATTTAAGGGTAACGCTGTTTTCTTTTATTTTGGTAGCGTTATTTTAAGGATAACGATTTTTTCAGTTATTTCGATTACGGTATTTTAGGAATAACGATTTTTTCAGTTATTTCGGTATTGGAATTTTAGCGATAACGGTTTATTCTATTATTTCGATAATCGTATTTTAAGGATAACGATTTTTTCTGTTATTTCGGTAACGGTATTTTAGGAGTAACGATAGTCAGTTATAAGGGTATGGAATTGATAACGGTATTTTAGCGGTATTGCCTGCCAACCCTGAAAGAAAACCAAGAAATAGAAATATAAATTGTAAAAAAAAATTAGTCACGTTAAAACACTACTCAAATTGAATCAAAACTAGAATAACACACAAACTACTAAATTAACAGAATTGCAAACGATAAAAACATTCATTTACACACGAAGACAAATTACTTTGTTAATATAAATTATTCAGCTGGTCGCCTAAATGTGTATGGTAATTAAGAATGTAGTGTGCAATTTCACAAATAAACCCGGAACTATCCATCAACGATATTCGCACAAGGACCCAAACTTTACGTTATTCTGTCAGCTCTAAATGTTAACTAATTGGTTAAACAGGCTCCTTTTCCTTAGCACACAAAATTGTAGGTGAACATTAAGTTAATAGATGGGGAAATATTCCATTGACTAGTTGGAGAGGGCGGAAATGAAACAATCGCTTACAGACCAGATAAAACTTTTCTAAACAGCAAATGCAAACTCCAATAAATAAACGCCAATTCCCAAAAAAATTTCGTGGACGTATTCACTTTTAAAACGTTGATAGGTCGCACACCGATATATTAACAAATCGTAGTTGAACAGTAAGTAAATAGATGGGAAAATATCCCATTGACTAGTTGGAGAGGGCGGAAATGAAACAATCGCTTACAGCCCAGATAAATTTTTTCTAAACAGGAAATGCCTTACTCTAATTAATAAACGCCAATTCCCAAAAAAATTTCGTGGACTTATACATACAATTCAATTTATGAAGAAAATTTTCTATAAATTTTCTGACACCAGAAAATTTATGTAGAAGAAGAAAAATTGTTTGTAAAGAAATAGCAGGTTATTGAAATTTGTCGACATCACAATAGACTGCTCGTTATTGGTACCTGTTGCTCTCGTGAAAATTTTTACATTTAAGCATAATAATCCCTTACTACAGGTTGGTTGAAAAGTTCCTGCGCTCGAAATGAAAGAATACTGTTTTTGTTACAAAATATATATTGTTATTCAATATAATCTCCTAGAAGCTCAATACACTTGTTCCAATGATCTTCCAATAATTTTATCCCATCCTTATAATGGTTTTCCGGAAGCTCTGCAAAATAACCGTCTACGACTGCAATGGCCTCTTCATTTTACGAAAAATGCTTTCCACGAAGGAATTGTTTGAGATTTCTGAAGAGATAGTAGTCACTGGGAGCCAAATCTGGTGAATACGGTGGATGTTCAAGCAATTCGTACTTTAATTCTTTGAATTGTCTTGATGAAAAATTATTTTTTTCTTCTTTAAACCAGGTATTTTCTCACGAATTTTTTCATCCAGCTGATCCAAAAGGCTGCAATAATATTCAGAGTTGATTGTTTTACCTTTCTGAAGATAATCAATCAACAAAATTCCTTTTGCATCCCAAAAAACTGATGCCATAACCTTCTTTGCTGATCGTTGTAGCTTCACCTGCTTTGGAGCTAAACAACTAGCTTCAGTCCACTGTAAACGTTCTTGTTTCAATTTAGAATCATGGTGGTAGATCCAAGTCTCATCCATAGTTATAAAAAGACGCAAGAAGTCGGTTTTATTCGGCTTAAAACGCTCCAAATTACGCTGAGAAATTTGTTTTCGATCCAGTTTTTGTTGAATTGTTAATGTTTCCAAACAGTTTTTTCATACGTAATTCTTCATGTAAAATATGGAGTACTAGTTCGTCTAAGATGCCTATGGTATTAGCAATTTCACGCTTAGTCAAACTTGGATATTCACTAACCATATTAAGTACCTGCTCAATGATTTCTGCAGGGTTGCAGTTTTTTTCTTCCTTCGCGTGGATCGTCTTTAAGGCTGGTACGACCAGGTTTAAATTCACCAGCCCAAAATTCAACGGTGCGTTTTAAAGGTAAGGACTCCTTATATACTTCTTAAAATTGTTCATAAATTTCCTTTGCTTTTAAACCCTTCAAAACAATGAATCTAATGACTGCACGATATTCAATTTTTTCCATATTAAAAAAAAATCAATGACACGTCAACTTCAAATGGCTTGTAAACAAAGAAAGAATTGACAAAATGCAACTTTGCATGTGTTCTCAGGACAGTTATACCAACTTGAGAAGAAAAGTTTGGAGCTAGTAGTGCCATCTCTTGGTGAGCGCAGGAACTTTTCAACCAACCTGTATTTAATTTATTATTAAATTCAATTTGTATTCCAAATGATGATATAAATACTGCAGTGAAATCTTCTTTACTACTGCAAAATAGTTTTAGATCAATGGATATTTTTCGTTTTGAATAATCTTTAATTTTTAACTCATTACAGAAGTCAAGAATTTGAACTATTTTACACTTTATTAGTTATTAGTGGAATATGAACCTTTATGTATTGCTTTATTATTGCTTCATTATCTTTTTCGTCAACTGTTTAAGATGCACCTCCATTATAACGTAAACGCTTTATTATGTTATTGTAAGATTAAATGTTTGAATTAGCACTAATAATGTTTTGTTTTTGTAATTTGAAAAAGTAAAAATGTTTTCACGGTCAATCAAACAGTGAAAAGGTTATTTAATCGCGATTATTTAAAAAAAGTGACCCACTTTGAGCAGCGATACATCGTGAACTACATTGAACCTTGAAAACCAAAAAACAATACAGATATCATGCGAACATGGAATAGCCTTGTGCAAATTTTTAGTCAAATCCGTAGACCATTTCAAAAACGATTAGATTGTCTCAAAAACATTTGGAATGACTCCAAATGTAATTTATAAAACATCAATTGAAATTCAAAAACACCAAATTAAATAAATATTTGTTAAACTTCAATAATTTTTTAAATAGCGTTTGGTATTTTTTAATTTAAATTTATCTTTTTTAGTATCAATTGCGAATTTTTGAATTTAATTTGTAGTGTTTTTATTTAAAAAGCTGTTAGTTTTTTTTGTTTGTAATACTTTATCAAATGACAAAATTTCACATATTTTTTGTTTACATTTAAAAGGGAAAAGCCAAGATTTTCCAAGACTTGGAAGCATTTTTATAGATTTTTTATTTTTAAGCAGCCACACAGAAAAAACAGATTCATTGTGTCAACCGAATTAATTACCAACTGAAAAGTTTGGTTGCAGAAACCGGTTGTTGCAACCAAATATATTCCTGGGTTGATTGAAATATATAGATTCAATTAAAATTCTGTTGTATTAACCGAACTTCGATCACCATAAGCAAATATGACGAAGGCTCCAACCAAACCATTCTGTTTGCGAAAAATTCTGAATCTGTTTTCTCTGTGTATATCCATAACTACTTAGCAAGTATATACCCTGCGGGAAAAATGGGGTCAGTTGGGAATAGGTGAAAACTGAACCGGTTCCGAAAAAACATATCATGAGATAGGTGAAAAGAGCACCGGTTCTTAAAGTACATATCACATGACCGGTTTGAAAGTCATGACATGTCCTTTTAGACCAGTCCTGTGACATGTCACAGGGGGCAATTGACTCCCTCCTAGGACAAGCCAAAGTTAAAGTGATCGGTCACGTGACCGGTCCCTATTACAATGAACCGGCAACGTGACCTTTTCCCGCAGGCTATCTACTCTAATTTATATAAAATTCGAAAAACACAAACCTAAAATCAAAGGTGGTATTAGAATCTAGAATTTTATTGTTTGAAAAGAAAATATACAATTTAAATAATTCCATTAAATACTTGTGCGAGTAAGCCAAATAAATTCTAAAGTAAGTACAAAGTGGCAAACGGTCTTAAAATTTCTTTGAAAAATATTTGAAAAATTTTTCAAGTTTCATAGAAATTTGGAAACTTGAATTTAATTTATATTTTATTTAGCCCACACTAAATACAATATTCAAAACCAATCTGTTGATTTTCTGATTTTTAAACCCAATACTGAGTAATAGTAAATAAGGGTAGCCGACCTGGTAATCGACCTTTAATAACTCAATTTTAAGAAAACGTTCGAAAGAAAATAAAATTCGTTAAATTAAATAAAAAGCCAAGTGACCAGTATTTAACCAATTGAAAATGTATTTTTGGTTGTTTTTACCCAAATAATATGAGAGAGTCCATAATTATTATAGTTCGTCATGGAGGTAGGATAGGTATATATATCGAAAGCAGCGGACAAATAAAATTTTGTACAGATTACAAAAGTTCGGTAACTGAGAGAAAGTTTAGCAAATTTCCCTGAAGCCAAAGCAAATTTTTAAATTTTCTGCAGTTACTGAACCTTTGTAATATGTTCAAAATTTTGTTTGGCTGCTTCTTACGGCAAAATTTTTATATTTATTCTTCCTCTTTGTTAGAGCAAAAAATGCAAGATATACTTTATATATACCAAAAAATATACAAAAAAAATATTTTTTAAGTCGTTTGGGGAGGGTCCGTCCCTTCCCCCCCCCCCTTGGCACGCCACTGGCGACAGGCATCTTCATCTTTATGAAATGTTATAAGTATGATGTGGAATTACCAAACATTTTGTGAAACGTTTCTTTTATATGATGAAGTAGCACTATTCATGTAAAATTTTAAATAAATAGAATTTTTACAATAACAGTCATTAAAAATATGAGTTAATCCAACGGGTCAATTTTTAGGCTTGTTTCAAAGGCTTTTGGTGTAGATTTTGTTCTGATCTGTTGACAAGCTCTAGACGTAAAAAGTTATACTCTTAGACTCAGGATTAAATTGGAGTGAATTTTTTATAATTAAAAAATATAAAAATTGTCTGAAAACTTCATAAATAAGATGAAGAAATGATGAAACATGGAATTAAAAAAACATGTTAAACATGGAATTAGAAATGTCACTGCTTTAGATCCACTGTTTTAAATTTTAATAAATAATACGCAAGTAACAAAACTATAGACCAGTGGCCGACACGCCAATACAACCTTAATGTTGTCATTTTGTGGGTGAGTTGCAGCTCTCCCTCTCTTAGTGCACCGAAAGAAATGTGTATGTAATTTTCCTAAAGCTATGTAAAAACAAAAAAACAGTTAAATAACAAAAAAAAAAAAAACAGTTAAGGAACAAAAAAAAAAGCAAAACAAAAACAACAAAACACAAGAAAACGAAAACCATTTATTTCATTAATTTATTTTAAAAAAATGACAATTTTGGTTTCTCATTTATTCCATTGTTTCTTTTGTTTACTCCATTTATTTAAAATTTTATTTATTAAGGGGGTAGGGGTTCTAATTAAAACCTCCAAGTATCCATGTAGTTTCTAAGTTAGAGTCTGGAAAAATCAAACCCTTTCCTATTTTAGTATTAATTTTAAATTAATAAATAATTAAAAAAACAAATAAATAAATAAACAAACAAATAAATGAATGAATAAATAATAATAAAAATAAATAAATAATTATAAAAATAAATACGTAAATAAATTAATAAGTAAATAAATATAAAATTACGGACATCGTACGCTGGCATACAAAAAATTCAGGTTTGCCGAAAAAATTTTCGATAAACAAATAATGATACTACCATTCTTCCTAAGACATTTTGTTCAGTGTAATGCTCGCATTATGCGTCGGCACCTCCTTACTGCACGAAAGATCAATTGAGACTAATTCGTTATTTTCATTTTATCTGTTTTATTATGTTAGTATAATTGACTTGCCGATCACTGCTATAGACTTACCGATCACTGCTATAGACGATGATAGTTACTGTTATTAATATTTGATTTTAAAATTATTACAAAAAATTAGCTATACTGAATTATATATTTGTTCGATATTTGCGATCACAAAACATTTTTCACATATTATCAAAAATTTTATGAGACGTGTTAAATATTTATCTCCACCATGTTGAATCCGTGATCTAAAATTTCTAAATTATGATTCCGATTCATAATCAAAGTCCTATATATACCATCCTTAAAAAAATAAAGTATCCATGAAAACGGTATATTAAAAAATGCGTATGAAAATGTTTATTGCAAAGTTGTATTATTACTCCTAAACAAAAAAAGTATTTGCTCTGTTTTCTGCTTGTTTCGTTACCCATTATGCAAATTTCTTTTTCTTTCTTTTTTGAAGACAATATACTAAAATTGTTTGATGAAACAGTACCACTGATAACAAGAACAATTTCAGTGAATAATAAACCTTACTCCAGGTGGAAGCAGTTTAAAACACTACAACTCAAGGCTGAATTCCGTTTTGCAAGAAAATATGTAAATACTGAAATTAGAAGTGTAAAATCTTCCTATTTCTCCAGATGTTTTGGAAGTGCTATTGATTTCAAGGAAACATAGAAGACTATTTTAAAAATAGGAATTAATAATGCCGAAAAAAGTTCAAGCTGCCCTATAGATGCTGATGAACACCTTTTACAATAACAATACACTGGTCAATAACAACAGCAATTCCTTTTTAGAAGGTAATATGTTTGAGTTTACTTACGTCAATCAATCCAAAGTTCTTGCTAGATTCTCATCAGTTTAATCAAACGCGATTGGATTTGATAACATACATCAAAAATTCGTTAAAATATTATTACCTACTCTTTACCTTTTTTAATGACTTGTTTATCACCATCATTACAACAAGCCGTTTTCCAATAAAATGGTAGCACGCAAAAGTTATCCCACTTCCAAAGTCTAAGACAGAATATCGACCGATTGCTATATTGTGTATCCTTTCAAAAGTATTTAAAAAGCTTTTGCACTCACAGATAAGCACATGCATACACGGGAATTATCTCCTTACCGATAAGCAATCAGGTTTCCATCCCAATCACAGTTGCGTAATTCCTTTAGCTGATGTGTCGGAAGATATAAGACGTGAGTAAGACCTCGGTAATGCAACCTTTTTGGTGCTTCACGATCATTTCAATGCGTTCGATACGGTAAATTACTCTACATTATGTATTAAGCTAAATATTATCTTTAATTTTTCATCAACTGCAATAAAGTTAATACCATCTTACCTAACGGACCGTACCCAATCATTATTTGTTAATAATACTATCTCAAACCCAGTGATATTTATGAAAGGAGTACCACAGGAATATATTTTTGGACACTCTTATTTTTTATTTATGCAAATGACTAACCTCAACAAATATCTCTTCCATATGTTTGCAGATGATGTACAGTTGTACATAAGAGAATGTGAAGGCTCAATCAGCATCTGGATGCGATATACCGTTGGGCAATTGTCAATAGCTTATGTCTGAATTCTGATAAATCAAAATGTTTGGTGAATCATAAAGGAACTTTGAACCCACTTATCGAACGTGAAGTGAAATATATGTGAAATTAATAACCCTATGGGCAACCAATGCATATACTCTTTTGAGAGTTAGGATACTTTTAGCAAAATCATATCTTATTTCAATGCGTTCGATACGGTAAATTACTCTACATTATGTATTAAGCTAAATATTATCTTTAATTTTTCATCAACTGCAATAAAGTTAATACCATCTTACCTAACGGACCGTACCCAATCATTATTTGTTAATAATACTATCTCAAACCCAGTGATATTTATGAAAGGTGTACCACAGGAATATATTTTTGGACACTCTTATTTTTTATTTATGCAAATGACTAACCTCAACAAATATCTCATTCCATATGTTTGCAGATGATGTACAGTTGTACATAAGAGAATGTGAAGGCTCAATCAGCATCTGGATGCGATATACCGTTGGGCAATTGTCAATAGCTTATGTCTGAATTCTGATAAATCAAAATGTTTGGTGAATCATAAAGGAACTTTGAACCCACTTATCGAACGTGAAGTGAAATATATGTGAAATTAATAACCCTATGGGCAACCAATGCATATACTCTTTTGAGAGTTAGGATACTTTTAGCAAAATCATATCTTATTCCGGGGCTTACCTATGGCTGCGAACTTTTTACCAGCTGCGACGTTTTATAAAAAAATATTATAAGGTACGTCTATAGGCACCTTAAATGTGGACGTAGTGATAGCGCGCTATCATCTAGTGGCCCTACGATAACTCTCCCAACTCCACCCCGGAACCGCGTCAGCATTTCATCAGGACGGGGGGTTTCATTTCCGCAATGTTCCTACGTCCTCCTTTCTTTCCCTAAGCAAGGAGGTTCGGAACCACAGAGCATCTCTCCTTCAAAATCCTGTTGATATAGTCCTCACATAACTTCCATGCACTTGAAGATTGCAGCATCACGTTAACCATATTACCGCGGGTCAAGGTCAAACCAAGCACATCATTCAAGGTTTGTCTCTCCCCCGACCACTTTCCACACTCGAAGAGTATATGTTCCGCATCCTCTTCCAGCGCTCCGCATGAGTCACAGCTGCTCGTCTGCTTTATCCTAAATCTATGTAGGTATTTATTAAAACCACCATGGTTCGTCATGGCCTGAGTCAAGAAATAGCCCATGCTCCCATGCTTTCTCTCCATCCAGACCCTTATGTTTGGGATAAGGCTGTATGTCCATCTTCCTTTCTCGTCCTGATTCCATCTTTCCTGCCATTTGGCCAGTGTATTTCCCCTGGCATTTTCCCTTATCTCGTTGATTTTCCTCGTTCGCTCCAGAGGATTCGTGTCGACCCAATCTATCCGCCCAGTCTGGGTGTATATTTCATCCCTTTCGAGTATTAATAAGTCTATCGGTGGTAGACCCGCAAGCACTAAAGCCGCACTTGTGGATACCGTACGGTACGCTGAGGTGATACGGAGGGCACTAACTCTCTGCGGTCTCTGTAATTCCCTTATGTTGTACTTCCAACTCAGTGCCCTGCTAAAGGTCGGGGCAGCATAAAGGAGTTGGGAGTGTACTACGCTGTTTATAAGTTTCCTTATCTGCGGCTTCGGGCCACCACAGTTAGGCATTATCCTGGCCAGTAATGTCGCCGTTCTCAAGGCCTTGTCACGAATGTTAAGTACGTGCTGCTTAAAGCGAAGATTATCATCCAATTGTACACCCAGGTAACTCAAGCTCCGTTTAAAGGGTATCCCACTACCCTGCAGTCGTATCCTTGGGACTTCAAAAACCCTACGATCCGTCACCAAAATTGCCTCCGTCTTTGGCACTGCGAGTTCCAGGCCGTTTCTCCTCAGCCATCTGTTACAACGACACAAGCTATCATTAACAATTATCTCAATCAATTCGGCACTTCGCCCGTTCACGACAAGAGCAATATCATCCGCATAGCCCACCAGTTTCGCGCCCGGTTGTAGGTCCAGATCCAAGAGACCATCGTACATCACGTTCCAAAGAAAAGGTCCCAAGACTGAGCCCTGAGGCACCCCCGCTGTTATCCGGTATCTCTCCATACAGTTCTTGGTCTCATACAAAAGGATCCTATTGTTGAGATAGTCTGCCACTATGTTGTAGAGATAATCGTCTACACCCCTGCTCCTGAAAGCCTGTAATATCACTCTCCACTTCGCCGTGTTAAACGCGTTTCTCACATCCAATGTTATTATTGCGCAGTATTCTCCCATTGTTTTGGCATGTATCGCACTTTTGCAAACCTCGGCTATGGCATCTACGGTACTCCTTCCCTTGCGAAAACCATATTGCCTGGCGGATAGGCCCCCCAGGTTTTCAATGCGTTCCTCCAACCGTTTTAACATCACGCACTCCAATAGCTTTCCTATTGAGTCCAGCATGCAGAGTGGTCTGTAAGTGCTAGGCTCATCTAGTGGTTTATTCCCTTTCCGCAACAAAACTAACCTCTGTATCTTCCATTTAGTAGGGAAGATCCCGTTCACTAGACATGAGTCAAAAACTCCGAGTAAAAGTTCCGGCCATATGCCACATACCATCTTTATGACCTCGTTCGGTATGCCGTCTGGTCCTGGGCCCTTGCCCATGCTCAATTTGCCGCATGCTTGTCTGATTTCATCCACGTTCAAAGGGATGTATTCGTCGACCTCTAACTTTGCTGCACTAGTTAGCCCATCCTCATCAAAAGGAAAAAGCGTCTCCACTATAGTTCTCGCCCACTCTGGTTCCTTAATGCCAGGTATAGGTCTATTCACGCCCAGCTTCTTCATTGCAATCCTGTATGGTTTGCCCCATGGATCCATATCTATTTCATTACATAGCTCCGTCCAGCACCTTCTCTTACTGTCCTTTATGGCCGCCCTTAGGGTTTTGCGCGCCGCCCTGTATTCCCGCGTTAGGACCAGGTTATCATGATTACGTGTCGACGCCCTACGTGCTGCAAGGCATTTTGCCCTCAGCTCACGTATCTCGTCACTCCACCAGTAAACTGGGCGTTTGCCACCATATTTCCGAACCCTTGGCATTGCGACATTACAAGCCTTTGTAAGTGTCCTGGTCAGAGACTCTGCGGCATCTTCCACATCCAATATCTCGGACCGGTTGGCCACGTTTCTCTCCTTAGCACGTGTGATATACTCGGACAATTTCCTAACATCCAGCTTCCTGACATTCCATCTTGGGAGGTCCACATCCCGCTGATACGTATTAGAATGGTCATCTATATTAAACGAAACGTACTGGTGGTCACTCAAGGTAAGATCCTCCAGCACCATCCAATCCATGCTCCCGCTGTAGAGGTTCGTTGTCCCAAAAGTAATGTCGATAACACTTCCACCCGTTCCCCTCCGAAAGGTGAGTTTATCTCCGGCATTAAATACCGTAAGCCCAAGACCAGCAATCATATCACCCACCGCACTACCCCTATTATCAAGGGTCCTGGAGCCCCATTCAGGGGATTTGGCATTGAAATCACCTCCAATGACCACCTTATATTCCGAAGACCTGATGGAAACATCAAGTACACTGAGAGCCTCTGCAAATAGATCATAATCCACATTCGGTGAGTAGTAGCAACTATATACCCTAATATTGCCCACTGTTGCATATACAAAGCCAGCGTTGCATTCGTTAACCTCGCTAACTATAAAACTCCTGTTCCTTATCATGATGGCCGCGCGATGATTCGTGTCCTCGTACCAAACCTGAGATGGTAGGTTTCCATACGGTTCGCTAATCAACAGTATGTCCGTATTATCCTCTGTCGCCTTCTGTATCATCAGGTCTTGTGCTTCCCTTCCTCGTCCGAGATTTATCTGCAGGAATCTCATAATCATTCCGCTGCATTATTTCCCCTATTGCCTACGCACGCAGCACTACCAATATAATGACGAACATCCACCAAGCCACTATCTTGGCATAATATACATCTCGTCTCCTCTCTACATTCCTTTGACCTGTGTCCCGGGTTACAGCAATTCCTGCACAGATCACCTCTATCCGTGCCCCTACACTGACTCGCGATGTGACCCTGTTCCAGGCACCTGAAACACTGAGTCACCCTAACTCTGTTCCGTACCCTACACATAATCCACCCTACTCTGACTCTCCCCGCGCGAAGTAGTGGTGCCGCTAGATGCTCAGGTAATTGAACGAGCGCCTGTTTGGTCCCTCCAAACGATGTTCTAATGTTCAGTATCCTGAACGTCGTGCCCTGTTCCACTTTCGTTGCTTCCATTAGGGCATTAATGAGATCAGCGTTCTCCGTTGACTCATCCATATCCCTGATGTCAATGATCAGATTCTTGGCAACAGCTCTGACCATTATATCCTCACCAAGCGTGTTGCCGATAGCACTCTTGAGCTTCTCGGCCTGACCCTCGCCCTTCCTTAATTTAACCAGTAACTCTCCAGCTCTTGTCCTCCTAATACCTTGTATCTCCACTCCAATCTCAGTGGGGTTGATGGTCCTCTTCATCTCCTTTATGACATCCGCGTATGACCGCGAGGTGTTAGTCCTGATCGTTACTGCTTCTCCTTGCTCGCGGATTTTAGTTACTCTGCTCTTTTTCCTCTCTGATTTTCGGTAGCTTACTGTTTTCCACTCGCTCGGTATTGCTGGGGTATCCGGTGTATTAATTTCCCCCCGTGTATGTAAAACTCCAATCTTCGCGGGTGCCTTCGCAACCTTCCGTTTCCCCTCCCGGAATGGTGCGGTTGCGACCACCTGAGCATGTAGGGCTCCAATTGTCGCGGGTGTCCTCGCCACCTTCCGTTTCCTCTCCTGAACCGGGGAGGTCAGGTCCACCTGGGTGCACTTAGATTGTACATCCCGCTGTTTAACCCTTATAACCGACGGGTTAATATCAATCGCCTCCCTGTACTCTCTTAGCTGCTGGTAAAGTGCGTAAGCAGAGTCCAGATTATCGCGTACCGTCCTGTGTACGTTCCTTACCTCAGAAACGATGACATTCGCTGCGCTCAGTTTATTGCTCAACTCAATAAACGCTCTTTCCTCAGCTTGTCGCAACTGCAATAGGTGCCCCTCATCTTCCTCAGAGACTGCTGTACCGCGGGTATCCACCGGTACGCTCATATAGTCCCTTATCGTTCCCACTCTTCCACTTAGTGGTCCTTTTGACCCGTTTGCCTGAGGTGACCTTACCATCCTCGAGCTTTTCCCAAAAGGGTCTTTCACGCCCCCTTTATCCACGCTCGTTACGATCACTTCATCTTCCTCTCCTTCTTTTCTCTCCTTGCTCATTCTCTGCTGTTTATATTTATGATTCATTTCCATTGTAATTGGGTCCCAACTCGAAGCCGCTATCGCCGTTTGAAGTGTAGTTACGTTTAGATCCCATGGTTATCTATGCATGCAGGGAGGCCATGCGAGGGTTGACATAAGATCCTTATGGGGCCGTACATCAGTGCCAGATCCGTACTAATCAGGAACATCCATCTGAACCTACACCACCAACCCAATGGTGACAAACATAGAACGTACTCCGAGACTCGCCACGTTTTAATAGGACGGAGGCAGCTGCGACATTAGCCCATGAGCCATTTCAGTGGAATTTCACTTCCACCTACTAAGGTCATAGAATGCCGCAAACTGTCAGCCCAGGGTGCGTCAAAATCCAAAAACAGTGTCCAGCAATGCCATAATTAAGACCGTACTGGGCTTGGTCTTAATGCCTTTCGGCGGGTAGTGACTAGGGAAACCAAGGAGTCGTCACGCTCCTAATTACACCTCCCCCGAGTGTACCCTTTTGGTTGGATACCTATTTGAGGGCGGCATCCTATCGCCCTGCCACAGGACTTCACTGAGCACAAGTACCCTTTTTAGGACGCTCTCCATACCTGCCAAAACTAGGGTCCGCGGGGGCGTTACTCCCGTTATCCTCGCCCGAGGATACCCTTGCGGGCACGTCTATAGGCAGTGGTGTGCCCAGGGCCCACCCCTCGAAATTATTTCCCAAATACAATTTTTACAATGTTAGACAGTATACATTAGGGTGCTTCTTCGTTATATGGGCCAAAATTTTTTAACTCCCCCTAGAAATGTTCATATTAGTGTAAAAATACATCTTGGAAAAAATTAGGCTGATCGTATATCGAGAAGGCGTGGTTCAAACGCCCTAAAGTTGCTAAAATTTGTAGACAATTTCTAAATGTTAATTTTGAGCTACACCTATGCAACAAACTGAAATATTTTAAGGTGGACGTAGAATGTAGAGTTTTTCGCTGAATCAGAATCTGCCAGTTAAATTTTCATAACACTTTAACTTTTCGAGTTATTTGGTATTTTTTATTTGAAAAATTTGATTTTTGAAAACTTTTTAAAAGGTAATAAGGCAAAAAGACAACGATTCTGCTGTATGTAAGCATTAAAATTACGCACATATTTACAAACATAATACAAAATAATTTATACTACTGTAAAATCTCCCATTATGAACCCTTAAATTATCTTCCTTCAAGGGTCGCTATCAGCTATTCAAGAGTCGCTATTAATTATAGAAATGTTTCACTTTATATCACTTTACACAAAAATTAATACGTTTTTTTGACAAAAAGACTTCCTTGAATTTTAAAATTTTCATATAAAAATTAAATTCAGTTTCTACCAAATTATATATTATTTTAAGATTATTTATCACTTGTATTATTAGGTTGAAAATTACATCTCTGATTAAAATAAGTGTTCACTAATTAAAATAAGTGTTTAATATTTATATTTATGTACATCAATTTGAGAGACCTGATTTGGTTGTATCAGGATATTGTTTCATATAATCTGCACAGTTTGCATTATCGATTGTTTCTCTTCTTCGTCCCGTGACAGCACTTGATTATAGTCTTCAATGAGCTTTACTCCCTGTTCTGCTGAGTCATTAACAACTTTCAATTTACTTACTATGCCCAAACCAATATTATAACAGATGTCATTTTTCCATTCCTTAGGAACTTTCTTTATAAATTCGGTGGAAATAGAAAATCTTTTAAAAAAGTTTAGTGCTTTTTGCGAAATAAAATCCTCTATCGGCGTACTGGCTAATTTGATGGGGAAGAATTGTCAATTTTGTGTTGTCACTATCATTAGATTGATTTAGCCGCTACCATAAGTTTTTTTGATGCATAAGAAATTTTATCCACGAAAAAAGCCAGAGCTGCAAATTCTGGTGATAAATACCATAAATGATTGCAAAATTTGCGCAGTAATTCTCGACATATATTTTCAACAATTGAATTGTAAGCATGTGTTTTTAGTAAAGTTTAATCTTCTATAATAAAGTTAAAGCTTCTATTCAAAGATACAAATGTCTCTTATATCATTTTTCTCACAGTCAGTCAAAATGAAATCGTCCCGAAATATAAATATTTTTATATTTTTTATTGGACATCCATCGGGCATGGTGAAAGGCTCCCAGTATCCGAAAAGTAAACCGTTCCTCCAAGAAAACCTACTGCTAATTGGAGAATTTCCTTGTAATCGTCTCGTGATTGCTTTTCTTTAAGACTTTTTTCTGCAAACTCCGACCTTTCAGCCCGTCGGAAGGGGAGGTTCAAAAAGAAACCCCAGTATCCTGTGCCAACGGATTACAAATAAACTTTGTCGCATGCATAATGAATAGAGAGGGAGGAAATAGAGAAGGAGGAACAGGAAAATTGTCACAGAACATAAGATTACGTCCAAAATATTTTAGATTGAGCCGGAGATGTTACTTGACCAATCATACGCCCACCCGTCCATGATCATTTGAAACTAAATCCTAAAAAAAAAACATAATGATCCCAAGTACATGACCACAAGTTCTTCGATAGGTCTACAACCGAAACAGCATATTTAAAGTTTCACACAGAAATTATAGTTGATTTATTAGCCACAGAATTCAATTAATTATAGAATCTAAATTTGTTATGGAGAATAATCTTGACAAAATTATAATATAATATAATATATATCATTTAAACTGAATAAATAAATACAAAGTTCGGAAGTTTTGAGGGAACCTAATAATAATAATAGTAATAATAATAATAATAATAATAATAATAAAATTAATAATAATAATAATAACAATAATAATAATAATAATTTTTTTTTTAATTTTATTTATTAAAAAAATTCAAAAACTTACAATTCATTTATAATGACACCTCGAACTTAGGAAAATTAAATTTATAATGTAAATAGTGGTAAAGAAAGGAATGATTATTTTTTAACTAATGTTTGTACTAGAAAAGTATTCATTGCTGAGATATAAAAAAGTTTTTTAAAGTCTTGTTTCGTATATTTTTGTTGAGGGCTTTTTCAAGGACATCAATAGGTATTTCGTTGAAAATATTTGGCAGCATTACGGTTAAGGTGCTTTTTCCATTTCTTCTAGTTTGGTAGTTGTGGTCTAATATCTTTAGAAATCTGGTATCATTATAAAACTCAATGGCAAGGGTGGTTTTGTATATACTTTTAACGTTTAAAATGTATAGATCTTTTGTTATGCTGTTGTTTACGTTGGTCGAATTAATTGAATTAATTGAGGTGTGGTTTTGTGGTCTATTATCATCTGTATATGGAGCACGCTGATTGAATAATCTTAGAGTTTTCAGCAGTTGATTTTGTGTTTTTTGGAGAATCGTACAATGTGTTGAGTTTCCCCAGGCTGTTATGCCATGACGAATATGTGATTCAGCTAACGAGAAATAAACTTGCCTTAAAACCATGTTGGTCGAACAATAGCTTAGGTGGTGGAGCATGTACGCGGTTTTTTTTAATTTTTTGCGAACTTCTTCTATGTGTCTTTTCCATTTAAAGTTTTGATCAACGTATACGCCAAGATACTTGTATACATTAACAACTTCAATCGTGGTTGAGCAATGGTCATGAGTATTATTGACAACCATCAATTTATTACTATGCAGGCAATCGTTGCTATGGAATGTAAGTTTGATGTCCACGAATCTGAAATGAGGTGGTTTTATGTGCATCAATTTGGTTTTGGATGCGTTAATTATCAGACCATGATCATGGCACCATCTATTAGCTGTATCAAGTTGGTTTTGCAATATTACCGTGGCCGTGTCGTCTGCGTAAGCATATGTTTTGCTCATTGTGAGACTATTTATTAGTTCATTTGTGTAGATGATGTAGAGTATAGGACCTAATTTTGAACCTTGAGGTACGTCATAATCCAGATTCCTTGCAGCACTCAAATTATTTGATATGTTCACGTAGAATTTTCTGAGTGTAAGGTAATTTTCAAATAACTTCAGACACTTTCCCCTAATTCCAATTCTATCTAGCATCAATAGAAGTTTCACGTGAGACAGCGTATCGAATGCTTTACTGAAGTCAATGAATAATGTTAAGCAGTGGTGTTTTTTACTTAATTGTTCGTTTATATACGTTGAGAAATTACCAAGAAGTTTGTTGATTTTTTTCCTTTTTGGAATCCGAATTGGTTTGAGTTTATGACTTTGTATTTGCTTGTGTAATCGACAAATCTTTTACATATAACTTCTTCCATGATTTTTTCAATTACAGGCAGTATTGCAATTGGCCGATAATTATTAAAGTGCGTTTTTTTTTTATACCATTTTTATATATTGGCCGCACGTAGGCAATTTTTAGAGCTTCTGGTATTATTGAGGTGTCGATGATTTCATTGATTAATTTGGTTATAATTGGTGTCAGTATTTCAGCATTATTTTTCAAATCTATTGGCCTGATTCGATCAAATCCAGCACTTTTTTTTAACGTTCAAAGTTTTTAAGATATTAAAAATTTCCTCAATAGAAGTGTAATGAAAGTATAATGAGTTTTGTAATGTTGTAGAAGAGTGATTAAATGTTTTTATATGACAGTTGTGTTATACGCGAAATTATTACATAATTCATTTAAAGTTATTTTATTGAAATTTTTCAATATAACTTCATCTATATTATTAGTGTTTTTCCCGATTAATTCATTTATTATTTTCCACGTTTCGCGAATATTATGCTGTTTTTAAAAAAATTGCTTTTATAATAGTAATTTTTAGCATAATTTAGCTTTTTATTTAATATATTTCTATATTTTTGTATTCTTCTTCACTTTTCTTATTTGTTCGATTTAGACGCCATTTTTTATAAAGTTTATCCCTTGTTTCACAATTATTAATTAAACTTTCGTTCATCCACGGGTTTGGTGTGCGATTTTTCCTTTTCTGGGTAATGCTTTTAGATTTCTCGTATATATCATAGAATTTTTCATTTATTGCATTATACATTTCATTAGGTTTAGAAAGACTTTCAATTGCGTGCCAGTTGGTTGTACGTATCTGTTTGTTTACTTTGTGATTGTTAATTTTTTTTTGTTCGGTATGGTTTGTTATTGTATTACTAGCAGCTTTATTTTGAAAGAGACAACAAAAGAGACTATAATGATCTGATACGTTTGTTTTGATTATCAATGCATGTGGGTGTGGGTTTGTATATTTAATTCTAATGAAGAGATGATCTATGCATGTGTGTGTGTTTATTTTTTTTATGTCTTCTCTTGTACTTTTATTGATCATACATTGCATACCATTGGATGATAACATATCAAAATAAAGAGTGGTTATTAAATTCTCTTTTAAGAGATCTATGTTAATATCTCCTATTAGTATTGCATTCTGTTGCATTTTTATTGTTTTTAATAGATCATCAAGTTCTGTAATAAATGAACTTACATGAAGAGCGGGGGGACGATAAACTGCAAATAGCATAGAGGAAGAATAGTATAGAGGATGCAACGCCGTCAGCAGCCAAATAAAATTTTATACAGAATACAAAGGTTCGGAAACTTTGAGAAAACAGGGGAAAATTGAGCAAATTTCACTGATTTCTGCAAAAATTTGAGTAAATTTCCCTGTTTTTAAACCTTTTTTCAAATCCAATTGGGAAATCTGCTAAAAACTAATTGGATTTGCAAAGAAATTCAATTGGAATCGCAAAAAAACCAATTTAAAAAGATGCTGAACCTTTGTAATTTGCCCATATAAAACCAAGAGAACGTTTTTTACTACGTGAGCGGCATCGTCATGGTGTGCAAATAGTGAGATGCTTTCTGTTGTTTGTATGTTTATATGTAATACTTCAAAAGAGACTGTGTTCACTGATATGTTATTGTATAATATATTTTCCTTAATGTATACCGCCACACCTCCTCCACCTCTATTTTGTATATTAAAAAATACTGCGTTAAACCCAGTTATACCATAAAAAGGGGTTTCTTCGTCACATATGTTTGTTTCAGCTAATACAATGATTTTAATATTATTTATTATATTATGTAAAGATGCCAAAAATGAATTAAAATTAGTACGCAATGAGCGGATATTTAAAAAAACTATTGAAAAGGAATAACTTAGAGTTCTACATTTATGTGATTAAAACTTTCAAGTGTTTCACACAATACGTTATTCATTGAATATTTAGATGTTTATTAAAAGGTATAAAATGTTTGTTTTAATTAAATTGTTATGATATTTTTTTCTTATTCAATTAATTCAATATCACATGCATTTTTAATTAAAAAGGGAGTGGAGTTTTGATTTTTTTTTGCGAACAGATGTCCATTTTTAACCCAGACAAAAAGCCATCCAGATTCTTTAGCCTTTGTTTTAGCTAACCATAGAAGTCGACGATTATATGCTGTCAACTGATCATTAACAAATACATTGCTGCGGTCTACGGTGTTGTTTGGTTCACTTTTTTCAGATGAGGCCGGTTGGTCGAAGATACCTTCTTTTACCCTATGGCCATGAATATTTGTCATGAACTCTCTTTTTTTATTTAGAGAACAGAATTCAACAATAATTTTACCATTACTCTTAATTTTATAAGCATTGCTTATGTCTGAGTCCTGTATCGGAACATTTACAGAGGCGCCAATCGTTTTAATCACATCGAAAGCAGTAAGGTTGTTATTTCTTACATTATTAATTTCTACGTTCCTGTTTAGTAGTTGTTGTTCCAATGCGTTAACTTTACTCTCCATGTTCCCTATTCGTATGTCTTTTTCAATATTTTGTTGTTTTAGGTCACTGACCTGTGTAGCTAGGTTTGCCATAGTCTCAGTAAGTTTAACAAAAGCATTAGTCATCTCTTCTCTTAACACATTGTTTGATGTGGTTACGCTACTATTAAGCTGGATAATGCTGGTATTTATTTCACTTAGACTGTTTGCTACAGTTGTTTTAAAGGACGACAAATCGGATTGTAAAGATGCTAAATCAGTTGGTACATTAGGACGGGCGGTGCGTGTGGAAAGTGCATCTTTAAATTTTTTATTAGTACCTTCATCTAGATTATCATCTTCATCTCTTTGTTGCTTCTTTGATTGATGTTGATTATCGATTTCAGGGTTTTGTTGATGTTTTGGCTGATCTTCAAATACAAATTCCTGGTAGATATTGTTAGGCGATTTGTTTTTACTACCTCTACATTTGTGGCATGACCATGAAGCTTTCTTTTCAGCAGT